>VZRN01004556.1:762132-817865 GCA_013397935.1 Dasyornis broadbenti | reverse complement strand
AATTGGCTTCTTGCCCTAGCCTCCTAATTTGTTGCTTGATCAGATCATTTTTTCCACCTGGCCACTTGACTGAGGGTGGTACGGGGTGTGGAGTTTCCAATTTATGCCTAATTGGCGGCTGATTTACTGCACCACTCTTGCAATAAAATGGGGTCCTCTGTCTGAGGATATTGTGGCTGGAACCCCGAAGTGTGGTATTATTTCTTGTAGCAATACTTTAGTTACTTCCGGGGCCTCGGCAGTTCTGGTGGGGAAGGCTTCTGGCCACCCTGAAAAGGTATCTGTTAATACCAACAAATACCGATCCCCACCTTTTCTTGGACGTTCAGTGAAATCAATTTGCCACTGGTGTCCATGCCCATGGACCTTTCCAATTTGACCAAGTTTTAATTTGCGGCTATTTTTGGGGTTAGTCTGGAGGCAAAGATCACACTGTCGGGTCACCTGTATGACGGTATCTTGTAAATTCCTGGCAATGAACTTATCATTTAAATATTTATACAGAGCATCTACTCCCCAGTGTTTTCTGATGTTCCTCCCTAATTAATGACCACAGTAAATGGGAAGGGATTACTATTCTTCCATTTGCTGTAATAGCCCATCCCTCTTGGTTATATGTTCCTTTCTGACCCTTAATTAACTTCCTATCTTTTTTGTTCTATGTTGGCTTACCTTCTAGGGAGACCTGCCCATCTGGGATAAAGGCTCCTTCCGTTGTTATCTCACCTTTTGCTGCTTCTTTTGCCTCTCTGTCCGCCAGCTCGTTTCCTTCCTCCAATTCCTTCCACCTTTTGGTGTGCCTCAATGTGCATGATTGCTGCCTTCTCAGGTAGCTGGACTGCTTCCAACAGCTGCAGTGTCTCTTGTGTATGTTTGATGTTTTTTCCTTGTGAGTTCAACAGCCCCCTTTCTTTCCAAATGGCTCCGTGTGCATGTACAATCCCAAATGCATATCTTGAGTCTGTATAGATGTTTATTTTCTTCCCTCCTGCTATTTCCAGGGCATGGGTTAGAGCAATTATCTTGGCTTTTTGTGCAGAGGTGTTTGTTGGCAAAGGCCCAGATTCTATTACCTTTTCGCAGGTGGTAATGCATACCCAGCGTGTCGCTTTCCACTGATGATGTAGCTGCTCCCATCAGTGAACCAGGATTCTGTGTCATCTAAAGGGGTATCCTTCAGATCCGGGCGACTGGAGTATGTAGCCTCAATGGTCTCCAGACAATCGTGGTGTACTGGCTCTCCTTCATTCCTGCTGAGAAAAGAAGCTGGGTTGACAGTGTTAGTTACCACTATTTCTACATCATCTTGTTCCACCATGATGGCTTGGTATCTCAAGAACCTCTGTGGGGAAAGCCAGAGACCGCCTTTCATTTTCAACGCTGTGGACACTGTGTGGGACACTAGCACAATCATCTTCTGGCCCAAGGTAAATTTCCGTGCCTCCTGAATGTTCAGCACGACTCCTGCAACAGCTCTGAGGCACCCAGGCCATCCTTTGGCCGCTGCATCTAGCTGCTTAGAAAAATAAGCAACTGCCCGTAGATACGGACCCAGGCCCTGTGCTAGTATTCCCAAGGCAATCCCCTGTTTCTCATGGGAAAACAGAAAGAACGGTTTACTCAAGCCTGGAAGTCCTAGAGCAGGAGCTGACATGAGGGCATTCTTTAGCTGGTCGAAGGCCCGCGTGGCCTCCTTTGTCCACTGGAGATTCCTCTGTTCCATGTTTATGAGAGCATATAGAGGCTTTAGAAGTAAACCATAACTGTAAACCCAAAGCTGACACCACCCTGTCATTCCCAAGAATGTTCTGAGTTCTTTCACAGTTTGAGGTTTCGGAGTCTGGCAGACGGCCTCCTTGCGGTCCCGCCCCAAGGTTGTCTGTCCTGCGCTGATCTCATAGCCCAGGTAAACCACCTTTCTTTTCATTACTTGGGCCTTTTTCTTGGAAACCCAGTATACCTGCAGTCCTAGGAAATTTAGCAGACTTACCATCCAGGTAAGACACGCCTCTTCAGTCCTGGTAGCTATTAAGAGATCATCCACATACTGCAACAGTTTTCCTTCAGATGGCGGGGCCTCTCAGGATTCTAAGTCCTTAGCAAGTTGATCTCCAAATGTGGTAGGGCTATTTTTGAACCCCTGATGCAACACTGTCCATGTGAGCTGGGTTTTACGCCCACTTTTAGGGCTTTCCCATTCAAAAGCGAATATTCTCTGGCTGGTTCGTGGAGAGGGAGGCAAAAGAAGGAATCTTTCAAGTCTAGAACAGTAAACCAAGTTAACTCCGGTGTTAGTTCAGTTAGTAATGTATATGGATTTGCCACCACAGGGTAGAGGTCCTCTGTTATCTTAGTTACAGCCCTTAAGTCCTGCACTACCCAGTATGATCCATCAGGCTTGCGAACAGGCAGTATAGAGGTGTTAAAATCAGACTGCCATTCTTTCAATAGTTTATTCAAGACTCACTCTAGGTCACCTGTATAATGTATTAACCACTCTTTGTGTGCCTTTTGTCTCCTTTGGTATAACCACTGGAGGAGAGAGGGGGGATGTCCCTCGGTTAGTATTCCCCCCGCCCCGTCTTTCCCTCCACCTCCGTTAAACCGCTGCAGCTTAAACTATCATACACAGCATGCAATCACACACACACAGTCACAGCAAAGACGCTTTACACAATAAACTAACAAAGTAATATCATGTATCCCACAAGCATGACTTACTTCCTGAAACTGGGTTCTTGGGCAGCATCACTTCTTGGTTCCGGTCCGTGCTTCACTTCCAGGATCCGGGTCTGCCCACGAACTGATTTTATACACACACAGTCAGTCTCAGAGCTCCATACAGACACAAAGGATTCTGCCTACCCTTTCTCCTGCCTCTTTACACAGTCATCGGTAGGCCCATCTGGGCTTCCAAACTTGGAATGCAGCAGAACCCTCGGATTCGCCCTGATCGCCCTTGGCAGATCTTGCGAAATCATTTCCCCACCAGCAATCAGCTGGCTGCTTGCAAGCCGTAACAGGGACTCTTGTTGTGCGCCAGACATCTCTGGTGTCTTACCAACCTCCTGGCTACACGTACGCCTTGTAGACACTGATTGATAAACATACCGTTTCTACGAAGTCGCTGTAGGTACTTGTCTGCCTGTGCGCTGGACGTACCGGATGGGGAGTTCTTCCAGGGAAAAGCTCCCCGGGGCACGCCAAAAGAGTCCGATTCCAGCCAGCCCCTGCACCGGACAGAGGTTCTCCTGCCGGCTTGCCAAAATGATCCAAAAATGATCCACAGAAAATTGGGCAAAACTTCACAACTTCTATAATTTTAAGTTGTACAGTAGGTATGTTTATTGCAGCGCTGGGCGTGTGGGAGGTAGCCCTCTAAAAACACACGCACCCCAGCGCGGTATCGCCTGGTATGTATCTGGTTACATGCTGCACGTTCAGTGAGTTTCACAATACGCTTATACATATGCATGACCTATCCCCGCTTCGTGTTATAATGAGTGCAAAAGTCATTTCCATGTGCTCAGGCCTGCGCAGTACTGATTGGTGGTGGGCTCCGGGGGTCTCGGGAGGAAGTAAAACACTCATCCTCTTGTCTTGACCTTTCTGTCTTGCGCATGCTCTCTGAGTCCCTGGCCCAAGTCCAAACAACAGCTCTGGTTTTAGCCAGCGTAGGGGGTCCAGGAGCACAAAGCCCCTTCCACACAATGAACTCCTGGCTTTTTTTCACCCCTAGACTCTTTCTACCTTCCATCGTTCCATGGAGAGTCTGCACATGAACTATTATGCAGGTCACTGATGTATATTGTTTTGTGGAGTTCCTAAACTATGAAGGATGGGGCCCTGTTTCGTGTGGCTGAAATGCACCAAGGTCACAAATTGTATAAATTTGGGGAGATTCTGCAGAAATGGGCTTTTAATGATGAGCTTTTTCCCTTCCGACACCCTACAGGAGCAAACATTTTATAGCGTGCAGGAATGCAGCAGGGAGATCTTGAATTTGGTTTGTTTTCCTTTTATTGCTTCTTCCTAAAGAAATGTAGTGGAAATTCCTTCCATTAAAGAGTGGTGCAATCCAAGTCAATCAAGCTTTTGTCGCCTATTCCAGGTAGGAATCCAGGTAGGCCAGTCACTCTTGCTGTGAATTGCTTGAGTTAGGTGAGTTGGAGCACTACCCTGTTGATTCAACACATTTTGTCAATTCTTTTTCACATATTTTTCTCTCCCCACATGCATGACGTTTTGTCCACAGGATTGGGGGTTTTTTGTATCCTTTAGATTTTCTTCTACAAGCTAACTTTGATCCAAAGGCAGGAACTTTTTTGCTGTTAGAATCATAATGAAAGGTAGTCTACTTAATTTTCCAAACTTTTTCAGTTACTTTTGCTGGTTTCTTTCTATCTCCCGTTGAGGTGCTTTTCAAATAGTTGCATTCTAAGGATTTATGCTGAACAAAGTCTCTTGCCCGGCTTGCTTAAGGTTTACCTAAGCAGGCTGATGACTTTTTTCTTTTTCCCCCAGATTGATGTATCATGCCTTACATGGGAAGCACAACAGTGCCAGGGCAAAGCAGCCATTGTGGAAAAACCTCACTGTAAGTCTGTAATCCTTACTGAATGTTTTGGGAAACAGTTATGAAGACTATAAGATAATAGCTTCTGAAAATTTGAGTTAGACTTAAACAGTTCAAAAGCCTTAAATACAAAACTTGTGCTTCCAGCTTGGGTCTTCAAGAAATGTTACGATTTACTGCTATTTAGTGGGTTATTCCACTGATGGTTCTAATGGTGGAATGTTGATTGACTCCATAGTTTGCAAGTTTATTTTGTGACTGCAGTCGTATTTGACATCATTGACTTATTCTTTTTTAAAAGGTCTAATGCATAAACTGCCTCTGATCTAGAGGAATGAAAGGTGTCTTTGCTCTTTTAAGGCATGCCAAGGAAGAAGCAATAGCAAACCTGTTACTTGGATCTGTCTGTGATAAAGACTAGACACATTACAGCAAGGAACAACTTGTTTTCAGACACGTAAACTGCAAGTAAGCTCTGTAGTGGAGAAGCCGACTTATCCTCCATGCAGCTCAGATATAAGCAGGTATGATTCAGGACTTTGAAAGGTGTTTCCTCTTCAGCAAGTGAGAGGAAAAGTATCAGGGCAGTGTGGTCACAGCACCAAGGCTGCCAGAGTTCAGGAAGTGTTTGGACATCGCTCCCAGGCACATGGTGTGGTTGTTGGGGCTGTCCTGTGCAGGGCCAGGAGCTGGACTTGATAATCCTTGTGGGTCCCTTCGATGCAGGATAAACTCTGATAAAGGCAGACACTTTTCCTCATGCACACTTTCTCCCATTTCCTGCTACATTAAGGAAGTGAGCAGCCATACCTCAGGGCATTAAGAGGTTAATTCTGTAGGAACGCACCTTACTGTGCTAAGAAAAAAGCCCGTACTGCTGCTCAATGCAAATTTTTTTTGTTCTGTTCCAATCTCTCACCTTTCTGTGTTCTAAGCCAGCCTGTACCCTTGCAATATTTTTCTTCTGCCTGTTTTGACTATTTTTAGTTGTCACATTTCTCTGGGTATTATCAAATGTCAGTCCTAGAATGGACCTTGAAGAATGTTTATTTTAAAAGGCTTTTATGATTCTAAGGGAAAACTTTTAAGTTTACAACAATTCCTCTAGAGATTAATAGTAATTCCTTTTTTGGGTTCTGTACCTATTTTTAGATTTATATATATATATAGGGTTGGTGGTTTTTTTAGTCTAAGTTTTTCTGTAATAATATGATAGCCTTTGGCCCAGAGGGTTAATAATTTTATTTACGATGATGTATTCTTGCCCAGCAACCCTGAGCTGCAGAGCTCAGCACTAAACAAGTCATGTATTCCCTAAATAGCCCATATCCAGCACTGTAGTACAAGATCACCAACCAGTTCAACTTTCTAGTTCCACAAGAAAGCTAGAAATGTAACTCTGTCCATGGCCCATTTAGCCATGTAATCCCAAATCTTGACAACTCCTGTACCCTTATGAGTCCTCTCTGCTGCTGCTGCTTCAGGGAATATGGGAGGGCTCCAGTGAGACCCAAACCATGCTTTTTAGACCACTTACCTGTTCACAAGTATTTATTTGAAGGCGTTTTTCTACCACCCCACACCTTCTTTGCTCACTTTTCACTGCAATCAAGCTGAGCAATTTTTTAAAAAGTTGTCATTGTATAGCTCTTGTGGGGGGAACTAAAATTAACTTCAGGACCTGCAGTTCTGGCTGTGGCTGACCACCTACGTCCCCACTCAAGGCCACAGGTCCAGCTCTCTCCCAGAGGGTACAACTCTAGTCCCAGAGGGGTGCAGTCCTGTTCCAAAGGGGTACAACCCAAACCCAAAGGGGTACAACCCTGTCCCGAAGGTATACAATCCGCTCCCCGTTACTCCCCATGCACACCACCCCTCGCCGCTCCGCTCCCCCACGATCCCGCAATGCACCGGGGCGCGCCGCGGTGCCAAAGGCGCGCGGGCCCCTCCCCTCATTCAAATGAGCTACCGCAGGCGGCGGCGCGGGACTTGTCGGGAGTTGTAGTTCTGCTCGCCCCTTCCAGTGAGCGCTCGGCGGGACTCGCTGTCCCGGCATGCCGCGGGGCGGCGCGGAGCTGGGCGGGGCGGGAGCGCGGGCGAGGGAGGCTGAGGNCTGTCCCGGCATGCCGCGGGGCGGGGCGGAAGCGCGGGCGAGGGAGGGTGAGGGTGCTCGCGCCGCGCACGGGGCAGGTTCTGCTGCCGTAGTGGGAGCCGCAGGTGACCGGCACCGGCAGCGGGAATGGGACCGGCACCGCCCGCAGGCCGGCACACGGCGCCACCACACCCCGCGCTCGCCGCCCGTGGCCTAGCCCCATCCGGGCTGCCGCGGGCCGGGCTGAGCGAGAGCCGCCGGCCGGAGCTGCCCTGACCTTCCCCGTCGTTAAGGCGCCGGCAGCGCAGTCCCGGGGGGGTGACGGCGGAGGGAGCCGAGCCATCTCCGGCAGAGCGTGGGTCTGGTGGGCCCTGCTGATACAAGGGAATTAGAACTTAGGGAATGATTTGCTAAGAGCTGCTTGCTAAGCAGTGTATATTGCTTGCTTAAACATCTACTGTGTTTGCCAAAGCAGGATAAGGAATGAAAGAGTATAGACAAATGCAAGGACTTTGATCCAGCTTGTATTCGTGGACCCCCTAAAGCTGGCTAAGACCAGAAGTTATTGTTTGGACTTGCACCAGAGACTTAGAAGGCATGCGCAAAACAGAGGAAGTCTTGGGTTTACTTCATCTTGAGACCCCTGCCCGGGACCGCCGAGGAATACTGCGCAGGCGTGAATACACAGAAATGACTTTCGAAGTTATTATAATACGAAGCGGGTATAGGTCATGCATATGTATAAACGTATAGGGAAACTATGAATGTGTAACATGTAACCAGATACATACGGAGCTATACGGTACTGACAGTGTGCGTATCTTTGGAGGGCTACCTCCCACGTACCCAGCGCTGCAATAAACATACCTACTTTACAACTTAAAATTATATAGGTTTTGAAGTTTGTCATTCCGTGAATCACTGTGACTGGTAGGGCACAAATTCAGCACTTTCACGGTCCTTCTCCCACTGAGAGCTGCTCCCGGAGTTCAGCCGGGACTGGACTGAATCGATGGAGCCGAGCAGCGCCAGCGCCGCATGTCTGGCGCTATCGGGCCCGTGTTGGCCAAAAAGCGAGCGGCGCCGCGGCTGCCGGCACAGGGACACGCCCGGGAACGGCAAAAGGAAAGGGAAAGGGAACGAGTTCTGCGCTGATTGGCGGCGCCGCGCGTCAGGGCCGGGCGGAGCACTGCCGCTGCCGGTGGCGGGGCCGGAGATGGCGGCGGAGCGGGATGAGGAGCGGGAGAGATTCCGAGTGCTCGGCCCCGGTCCGTGTTCCTGTCCCCGCGCGGGGGCTGAGCGGGGCACGGCTGGAGGGTCCCAGTGCTCCGCTGTGGCCGCTGCAAGGCAGGGGATCATGGAGAACGCCCGGCGTCGCCTGAAGGAGTTCGATGTCGGGGACAAATTCTCTCGCTTGCCGCTGCCCAGAGCCGCCGTGCTGCTGCCGCTGCTGGTGCGGGGGGGGCGGCTGCACCTGCTGCTCACCGTCCGGTCCATGCAGGTACCGGGGGGGCTCTGAGGGGCGCGATCCTTCCCACGAAACCATCTGTGTGCGCCCTTCCGACATCTGCGTGCCCCATCCCGTCCCTTCGTAGCAAGGGCACGGCCAAGTATTTCTATGCTGCCGTGATTTTGGTGTTTGCGTGCCAGGAACATGCCGGCTCCCCGGAAACCCGTGACAGGAAATTACACTTTTCAGAGCCGGCAACGATTGTTTACCTAAATAAAGAAGTTGACTATGCAGTGCAGCCTTTTTAAATGACATTTTTCAGTTTGCCGTTAATATTACATTGTTCTCCCTTCAATATATAAAAGGCAACAACCTACGGCTCCCAGAACTCTTTCGCCAGCATTTTGTTTCCTTTTACAATTCTTGTTTTCCGTTCCTGCCTTCCGTCAACTGCCTGTACTCAGAAATTGCTGACTGTTAATTTTTGTTGTTGCATCTTGCTTAAAAAAGAGCAATCACAGTTATACAGCCGATAAACTGATTGTAAATGTGTTTTTTACTGATCCCTGACGCACAAGCCTATTACTGCACTATAATTAAAGGTATGTTAGAAATAACTCACTTTTTGATACATTTTAGAGGGGACAAAGTCTTCGAAGCAATACCTATTAATTTGTAACGAGTCAGCTGAGTCGGGTGTGAGTCTCCCTCCCGAGAGGCAAACACACATACGCGCTTTAACAGAATTGCAATCTTTTATCCCCTTTCACAGCAGGGGGCAGTCCCTGTTCCCTTTCCCCTTGGATGGGTACTCCCAACAGATTAAACAAAACACATCCCGACTATAGATAATAACAAACAGGAAACAGAATCAACAATTTTCCTTCTTTTACTCCATAATCTTTTTGGGTTGAAGCAAAATGTTATTTCGTCTCTCACAGGTCCATTATTTTATTGTGTCTTTCAGAAGTTCTTGTTCCTAGATTATTTTAATCTTGCTGTACGGGTTGCTTGTCTGGATTCATCTGACAGTCATTCATGCAAACAAGATGATGCACAATGTAAACTTCAACGTACTAAAGCAGAAGTTACAGTAGGAATTACACAATGCTGTACAGGTGCAGCGTATTTCTGATAGTGAGGGTTTATGGATTAGCTGGGGATAGGCTCACCTTTTTCTTACGTAGCTGCTCTTGCTAAGGCATGTTTCTTTTGGTCTGCAGAAACTGTAACCATTTGCAGCTTCTTTGACTGGAAAGAGAAACATGAAGTGATGCTGCAATACAACACGTGTCTATGTGGATCCAATAAGAAACATAAACTTTGTTATATTTAACAGTAGTACTCCTTTACATTCTAGCTGAGAAGATCACCAGGGGAAGTGTGTTTTCCAGGAGGTAAAAGCGAAGCCACTGATAAAGATGATATTGAGACTGCTCTGCGAGAAGCTGAAGAAGAAGTGGGTCTCCAGCCAGAGAAAGTGGAAGTCATCTGTAGGCTGATGCCTGGAATTGACAAAGTTAGTCAGCTTATCATTACAAAACAAGTTTGGGTGGTTTTCTTTTGTGAGGTTGGCAGTGACCTTTTCAAATCTGTAACTGCCAAGAGACGCTGCTCCCTCAAGCACGTGGCCCATGTGTCCAGCAGAGGCCAGGGACAGGGTTCTTACTCTGTTTGGTATTTGTGAGACCAGATTTGGGGCACCAGTTAGTGACACTCTGGAGTACCAGGCAGACAGTGCTGCGCTGGTGAGTTTAGTAGAGAGCCGTGATGATAGTCAGCGCGTTACAGCGAGTGGATGATGAGCAGAGAGGCTGAGACAGGTGGGCTTGCTCAGCTTGAAAGCCACCAGGGAATTCAGCTGCTTTCTTCTCCTGGGTGGTCATAAAGAGGATGATACCAGAACTCTTCTCAAGGCAATGGACACAGCAGCAACATGGACATTTTGATGGGATGCAAGGAAAAAATACTTTTCACTGTGAGGTCAGCCCAAAACTGGAGCAGACGTTCCCGACAGGCTGTATAATCTCCATCCCTGGAACTGTGCAGAGCTCACTCACGCAGGCAGGGCCCCAGCAGGCTGCTGTAGCCTCACAGGTGTCTCCTTCAGTGCTGTGTCTTCTCCAGGGCTGTGCAGGCAGAGAGGGACCACCGGAGGGGATGTGCACTGGGATTGTGTAGGGACTTCTAGCAGGGAGAATCCCAGAGGTGTCTTTGGAGTGTAGGTCACCATTTGGAAATTAACAGGTTCTCAGTTTCAACAGCAGTGTTCAGTATTATGTAGGATCAGTTTTCCCATAGAACAGTGGAGTTTCTGAAGACTATTTTTGTTCTGCAGGTAACAGTTTATTACTATGCCTCCCGTTTTTCTATCTGTTAGCAATACTGCCCTCATTAAAAAATGAAAGAACTGCTTTTGAAATAGTATTGCAAAACGCTTTATTTAAATTCTTGAATTATAATTTCTGTACAGATAACCTTAAAGCCACATAGTTCAGAGGCAGTGTGTAAAAAGGATCACATTTTCCAGGTTTTCCAGCCAACTGCCTCAGTCAGCAGGAAAGATTACTTAGCTTTTGGACCACAAAAATTGTACATGTCAGATGGTACTTTGTCTTCTCAGTATTTACATTCCAGGTGATTCTGATTGGACGGAGTCTCTCCAGACTTCCATCAAATACCACAAACACTGTTTTGCTCTTTCTCCTGTCTACAGAACAGTGGTCTTTGTTAGTGTGAATAAACAGAACTAGCAACATAAAGAATTCTGGTGTTCCCTTGATGCAAACTATGATTTCAGTAGACTTTGCCTTCCTATGGAAGAAGGGCTACATTTAAAATTAATATATCCATAAATAAGGGGTTTCAAAATGTGTTATATTTTACAGCTAAGTATATTGCAGTCATATTTCTGTACCTATAGAAAAATACATCCATATTCTGGCAATATTCCTATATCCTGGGAAAATAATACACACATATGATAAAGGATGGGTGATATGGAAAATCTGGATTAAAATCAGAACTTAAAAAAATAAATAAGGAAGACCCATGAGAAAGGATGCATGCTTTTTTACTTCTGTAACAAACTGCCAAGCCTTTTAAACTGCTATATGATTATACAAGATGAACAGAATATTTGTAAAATCATGTTTCACAAATACAAAAAGATGATTTCAAATGCTTCGAGTCAAATTAAATAGCTTGCCATTAGGGGTACTAAATTGCATTGCAGTTAACAATAGTTCATGGGCTTCTTGTACTCATTTTGTAACATCTGAAATGTTTTTATGTAACAAGCATTTTTACTTGGTACAAACATAAGTGTTCAAGGGTTTTGTTGATTTTTTAAAATTCATTTATTGGGTTTCTTTCTCTCTTTTCAGATGAATAACTTGGTGACACCAGTTGTAGGATTTATAGAGGATACATTCCAGGCCACTCCTAATCCAGATGAAGTCAGCGAAGTTTTTGTTGTGCCTTTGGAGTACTTTGTCAAGCCCTTAAATTACAAGACCTTCTCTTATAAAACCTCATCAGGTTACTTAACGCGGATACACTGCTTTATTTATGATGACCAGGAACGTAAAAAGTCATTTAAGATATGGGGACTGACTGCACATTTTGCTGTATTTCTTGCTCTTGTAATTTTTGGAGAGAGACCTACCTTTGAAGTGGATTATGATCTTGACAACTTAATTTCATCTTCCGAGCATAACTTCATCAATTTGTATGCATCTATATATGAAAGAAAGAAGAGTAATCTATGACAAATTGGTCTGGCAATTAATTTATTTTGAAAGAGGAAAAAGAAGGTTTGTTTATTCCCTTTGTACCTATTTTTTGAAAGTTACACTTGAATTTCTTCTGAATTGGGAACTTCAAGCTGACAATCCCTAACTAGATTAATGTAATTTTTGATCTCTTTTAAGAGTGGCTAAAAGCACACAACATTTTTTGTGAAAGAGACTTTTAGAAGGTCTGTTTCAGTTCCTTTTCAGTTTCAGTGTCTTTATTCTGTGTGATCAGAGGTACTTCCTGTGGTTACCTTGTCTATAATGAGATAATACACCAATTATGTAACTTGTGACCATTTGAGTTAACCTTATGAAAACTTTTGAGGATTTGTCTGTCTCTTACATGTGCCATACATGGACAACACGACCCATACAGTCTTGTGTGGTATCTTTAAGCACTTACAAAATGCACAATAAAAATACAAAAAGTTTCAGGTGCTTTCACATTCTTTTGTTTTGCTTGGGCTTGTGGAGGGAAGAGGGCAGGTTAATAAGTGCAGTGCATCTTGGTCAATTTAACATTTCTCACAAGGAAATTCTGTAGGCTATGGAAAACTTAGGATACAGGCAACAGGACTGAAGTCTGCTCCTCACCATCTTGTTATCAGCCCTCACTCAACTGCTGGCAGGAGTCATCTCCAGGAAAGAAAAGTGGCGGCGAGGATTCATGAGGACAGAAATGCTTATGTGTAGTTGACCAGGCACCCTGGCAGTGTCAGACACGTGGTGTTCCTTGTGCTGGAAATCCTTGTTCCCTCATTGCTGCTGAACTAGCAGCTCATTCACAGCGGTCGTGACCTTACTGGCAAATGGTGACATTTTTAAAAGCTCGAGTGATTTATTCTGGATTTGAGATCTGCTGCACAACTCCAGGTGTCACCACGCCTGAACAGCTGATCTGAGTCCCAAGGTGAGCTGAAAGCATTCAGTGTCTCTCAGAATGTTGTGCCTGAGTGCAAGGCTAGAGTAAGATGAAAAAAAACCCTTCAGCTGTTCCTGTGGGTGTTTGCACTTCTGCTGCCCCTGCTCCAGTCACTAACAGGTCCAAGTGTGATAAATAAAAGCTGACAGCAGTTCCTGTGCAGTAACTGCCATAAAACCTTTCATATTCCTACATTAGCTCTTTTGGCTAATGTCATGTTATTAATGCCCTGCATTCATTATATTCAATACCAGTTGACTTTTTAAGTTAAAAGAAAAAAAGACTTGGGTCTTCTTGGCTAGGTTGAAATCCTTGGAGAAGTAGCAGCCACATATCTGAAGAACAGCTTTATTTTTCAGTATTAAATACTGTGAAATTATTAAAACGTTTTTAAAAAGTTGACTTTAGACTCTTCATTGTATTAGGCACACCATCAGTGCTTTCTCTCTAATGCTGCTAATGTATGCAGGAAAAGTAAATAATTAAGAACGTTCTTAATTAAAATAGAGCAAAGCAATTAGACCTTTGATTGGTAAACAAAACAGGTACCAAGAGACACAACTACAAACTTATAGTCCTCCTCTGCTCCCAGCTTTTTCATCTCTCAACCTGATCTGCAGAGAAAGTGTACAAATTGTACAGATCTAAACTGCTGTTTAGTTTTAGTTCTCTACTTTAAACATTACTGTGTGGAACTGTCAGCACAGCAGCAGCAGTTCAGCTGTTGATCCTTTTTGCAAATGTAAATAGTGTTCATTTTTGAATCAAATCAACCATTTGGACCAGTTGAAAACCAAGTTAACAGAGGTGCAACTACAGAGTGCTTTGCAGTACAACCACTGGGGCTTCATACTTCTCAGTGTGCATCCTACAAAATTTTATTGACATTAGTTTGGATATTTAGGAAGAACTTTTAACTCAAAACACTAATTCTTTATTTAGATATCCCACCTGGGATTTGAGTGCCCAAAACCTACTCTGAGCACAAAAATAATTTTAAGTGCTTGTTACTAAAACTGCAATTCTGCAAGTTGCACATTTACTAATGGGAAATTCTTTCCTTGGGCAATCTTCAGGTAAAATTCTTCCAGTTTTTGGGGCAGGAACTTGAATCTGAATCCTCCAACCTGAGCACCCCTTTTAACCTAAAATAAATTTAAAAGATTCTCCCTTACTAGTTACACGTTATACCTGAATACTACTAAAACCTATTTCTATGGACTTTTATTTTGAAGGTAGTGATTTTAAAGAACTCCTGTACTTTGTATTATTGTTTGCAAAGTCATATATAGGTCTAATGTGATGATACAGCTTTCAATCTAAAGAAGTGTTTTGTACATATGTGTATTTGGACTTTGCACTTTTTCATACAAACAGATTGCCAGGGCTATTGATCAGTTGAGAAAAAGTAAGGGAAATAAATTACAGGTTCCATGCTTTAGCTAAGAGATAAAAAATGCTTTTGTGACATTTAAATGCATGCAAAGGCTTATATCGAAACACAAAAATTACTGGCAGGGTACAAAACTAACTAAACGGTAAGTGGCATGAAATTGAATGTGAGGTTTTAGTCATTCAGTTGATGTGCAGCGATTCAGCATTTAGCATTTCTGTAATTTCGAGTGCTCAAATAAACAGACTTTTGCTTTCTAACACTTATATGGGCACTTATCTCATATATATTTGACAAGTTGCTCGTTTACAATTATTAGCGATGGAATGAAAATCATTTTCAAGCGAGTATACTAACTTGCAGCACGCTGGTGTGAGGCGAAACCCATATGTTTTCATTCCCATCATTTCAGTTTTGTGGAGAACTGCTGGAAAACAACTCGTTTGGTCACTGCCAGGGGGAATGGCAGCGTTTACAGAAGAAAAGAAGCAGATCCCCGACAGTGCGAACCGCGGCACAGCGGAGCAAGCCGCACTCGAAGCGCGCAGCAATGGCGGCTCTGAGGGCGAGGGATTCCCGCCACAAGCCGGGAGGGACCCGCCGTGCCTAACGGCCGTTGCCATGGTGCCCGACCTGGCGTGAAACTGTCGAGTCACGGCCGTAAAGCGCCGCTGCGGCGTGCGTGAGCGGCGGCGGGGGCAGTCATACCTGAGCTCTCCTCAGACAGGCGAGAGGAGAGCGGCTGGAGTGGAGTGCGGCAGGTTTGCTTTCTGGAGTTCTTCTACTCTGTTTTCTTCTTTGTTCTGTTCTTTGATACTGAATAAATGTGAATGACCGTTGTGACTTTTGACTCCGTTTGTGTCTTTATCTCGCTTTGCGTGTATTCGACACCCTCCCCGCAGCCCCCCCCGGCCTGCCCCGTGTTCACGGCTTAGGACAAGTGCGTGTTACTCAGTTGAAATGCAGGTCATTTCTGCATGGCTGGAGTTCATGCAGGCTTAGGACAAGTGCGTGTTACTCAGTTGAAATGCAGGTCATTTCTGCATGGCTGGAGTTCATGCAGGCTTAGGACAAGTGCGTGTTACTCAGTTGAAATGCAGGTCATTTCTGCATGGCTGGAGTTCACGAAGGCTTAGGGAAGTTGAGCCTTAGATGACAATGTAAATATTTAAGAAAGGAGATTACTTCCTTTCAGCCTGTGCCTAAATTCACATATATAAAACAGAAAATCTGGAGATGTTTTTGTTTTTCCAGAATAACTTCACGAGTGCTTACACATCAATATGCATATGATGTGCCTTACAGTAATTCTTTTTTTTAGAAGGTTGCCATGGCAATGCAGCTTTTACAACAGTACATGTTAAGTCATCTTCAGTTAAAAAAAAAAGTAGTTGTGGTAGAAAGGGCCATTAGGTAACCCCTCTGTCCCTCTAACCTTGCCTCTTCCCAAAATGTAATTTAAGAAATAAGAGAGAAAAAGGAATCTCACTTGTTTCTGATCTCTTGCAGAATCTGTCATTCTGTAGTCAGAATGCTCACCTAGTGTATGGCATTCTGAGTTTCAATATCAATTTCTTTATACTTTGAGATGTTAATTAAGTGTACTGTGTTGTATGATTGCCTGTTACTTAGCATTTCAGACTTAGCGCAAGTTTCGTTTGTTCTTCAAAATTAAAAGCATGAGTACTAGAAAAGAAAATATCTAAGTAGTAATGGAACATTAACGAAGAATCATCATCCTGTTTTTCAGAACCTGCTGCAGGGGAAGCATTGTTCATTGGCTAGTGATAGAATTGTTATTTGGGGCATATTTACCTTTTCTGGTCCTGGGATCTAATCACTTGGAGTGTCCCATCATGACTATTGACCCGTTTCTCTTGCTCTTCACTCTTACTGTATTTGGACATATCTTCTGTTAAAGATCACAGACTCACAGAATGGTTTGGGTGGGAAGTGATCTTAGAGCTTAGACTATATTGTTAGTTCTTAAAATATTAGGATGTAATTTTAAAGCTAAGAGCAACATCTTTCTTGATCATCCACAGTACTGATTTGTAGATATTTATGGGAAGGAAACTGAATAAAATGGAATTGCTACAGTTCATTGCCAGGTTTCCTTGCTAAAAATGGAAATCCTATGGAATGCATTATTTGTGGGCTTCAGCTACTAACTGTTAAATTAGAAATGCAGTAACTGATGAATTACTAACACATTTAAATGAGGACCCTCCAGTGTTTGGAAAACTGGGAGTACTGTTACAAGAAAGGAAATCGATACTGAACAGCTGGCATCAACTGGCTTCTTACTTTTAGAAAAGAAAAAAGGTGTGTGCAGTGGATGAAGCACATCCTCTACAACTGTAAGGCTGAAAAGGGCTAAAATGCATTGAGACCTCTGGATCTGTGAGAACCTGAGCCTGGAAGGAGCTCTGCAGGACTGCAGAGGTGACGAGTGGATCTCTTTGGTCTTAGAACTGTCTTCCAAATATATTCCTGTCATTTAAACCTGTAACACTGATTTTAATGATTAGAATTTGCTGTGGTCTTTATCCTAGCTTTGACTGATTACCACACTTACCTATGTACTATATAAAGGCTTCCTCTGAATTTAAGAGCATCAGTCAAAAGAAATGCTCCAGAAGGACTTTATTGTAGCATTGTTAGAACTTTTCGCAGCTCTGCCAGCTGAGGGCTGGTATCTCCCATTGCTAACAGGCCACATTTAGAGTTGTGCCTTGGGTCCTGTGTATCCGTAAGAAATCTCCTTTGACATCCTCCAGATGGAGTCTTGTACATCTGAACTGGTCATTCAAAGACAGGCAAGCTGAAAAGCTTGGGTGAGCCTTTGACCAGTTTGTGTTGTGAGTGTGACATGAAGAAAAAGAGCTGAATTTAGAATTCAAAGAGACAAGCAGAGGATGAGAACAAAAAGAGGTGAAAAAACATTTCTTAGTTGCTGGAACTGTTGGTCCTATTTATTAATACCTGCATTTGTGTCCTGAGGCCCTGCTTAAGATAGACGTGTCCTTCATCCTAAAAGCATAAGAAAACTTTCTTTCTTGAAGGTTGCTCATTAAGAAATACTGATTGCAGAAAGTGTCTGGCATCAGAAGAGTTCCTCAGCTCCATCCACAGGGGCAGAAATGCAGCTGTGCATGTTCTGTTGGCCATTTTGCATTTGGCAGTGGCACAGCCTGATTTCTGTAAATATTAAATATTTAATTTACTTATTAAACTTTAAGGCTTATTAAGCAGGACAGGCAGATAGTTCACAATTTTCTGGTGGACAGTTTTATGGTTGGTGGAGACGTATTGTGGAGCTCAAGATATAAAGACATTCCAGTTACATTTAGGCTCTGTGAGTCAGATCTGCAGCTGGTGGAAATCAGTTCTGGAGATACAGATACTGCTGTGTGGAATTGTCCATTAGAAAAGTAGGCATGGTGAATTACAGATTTATTCTGAGTAAAAATGTGCTTTGTTCAAAAGCTTGAAGAAGATTTCTTTGCTTCCAGTGAGATTGATGAGATAAATAGGACCAGAGCTCTGCCAGAGCCTGGAGTGATGTGTCCAGTTCTGGGCCCCTCAGTTCAGGAAGGACATTTGAGGGGCTGGAACGTGTCCAGGGAAGGGAACAGAGCTGGGGAAGGGTCTGGAGCACCAGGAGCAGCTGAGGGAGCTGGGAAAGGGCTGAGGCTGGAGCAAAGGAGGCTCAGGGGGAACCTTGTGGCTCTGCACAGCTCCTGACAGGAGGGGGCAGCTGGGGGGGTCGGGCTCTGCTGCCAGGGAACAGGGACAGGAGAGGACATACCAAAGCTACAGGGGAGGTTTAGGTTGGACATCAGCAGGAATTTCTTCACAAAAGGTTGATTAGACCTTAGATTAGAATGGATTGACCAGGGAGGTGATGTAATCCCCACTCCTCGAGGTGTTCAGGGAATGACTAGACGTGGCACTCAGTGCTCTGGTCTGGGTGACAAGGTGCGGATCACGCACAGGTTGGACTCTGTGATCTCAAAGGTCTTTTCCAACCTGATTGATTCTGTGATGCTGTGAATTGGTAATCCAGGTGTTCTCCCAGAAACTGTCAGGACAAATCCCATTACTCTTGCCCAAAGCCAGTGTCTTTTAGCCATCAGGAAGTCCTTGGGCTGCCTCACAAAGGCAAAAGCAGAGGAGCACCCAATTCCTTCCCACCAACCTGGGCAGCCAAACTAAGACTTTTCAGAATTTCTTACAACATTTCTGAAATTCTTCAGAATAATAATTTTTCTTTTAGCTCCACTCTGTATAGTTAAACCTTCTCTGGACTGAGTTTATAATATTTGTCAACTGCTGTTGAATTTCAGGTGTTTGTGCCTGGGAAAATAGACTCTGAATCCTTAAGGCTTCAAACATTCACAGTAGTTTGGATGTGATGCCAAACACATCAATAGGATGATGCACCTCAAAAACAGTCATAACAAATGTCTGTTCTCCTAAATTGAGGGTTGTATCTCCAGTCAATACTTAGTTCATCCATCATACTTAGCTTGAATCTGACAGCCCAGAAATGTGATAATGAAATGTTACCTTTTGAGAATACAGTATTTAAGCTTTATGTGGGATTTTTGGGAGGTTTTGAGGAAGGACTTGGCATGTATTCTCTACATGTTTTTAAAGCAGGAAAGATACTAAAGGTAGAATTATTTTGTCTTCCTAATTTTAAAAAAATTACAATTAAAGCAATGCCAGGTAAGGTCACAGATCCAGACTGTATAAAACTTTACTGGTTGAATCACTAGGAACTTGAGAGAAAAAAACCAACTCTCTAAGACAAAAAATTAGGCTTTAATTTTAGGCATGAACTTACATCCCATTAGAAAACCACAAAAGTCAAGAAGGACAAAAGTAAGTGACTTAACTACTTTCCTGAATGGGATTCTATATTACATTCCTTAAAATTTTCCAGCAAAGAGTGCAAAGAATTAACACAAACCAGACAAGGGCCACTTAAATCTCTCCTTGAAATTCAAATGTGGTTTCACTAAACCTTTGCTTGGGCTAAACAGGACTTTGTCATAAATCTGATGCCTGTTTCAGGATCAAAAATCAGTCTGGGCACTGCCAGGGTGTGACAAGGATGAAAGTAACAAAGGCAATGCTCACAGTTAAAGTCTGTAAAGTGCTCTGTTCAGCCTGTGTGCCTTTTTGCCGTTTTATTTCTCATCTATCTTCCTTTTGGTTTTTGCCTAACTTACCTGAGCTCCATTTGTTGCTATTGACAGGTCCCTCACAGTATTTTCTGAGAGAGTGTAGAAGATGGAACATGAAAATAGATGCTGTCAAAGATGAAAAGTTGATGCTCGATGATGGCGGGTGGATGTTGGCTGTTCTGTTGTATTCAGGGCCTCAACCTGCAGTAACCTCAACAACTCTCTAATAAGAAGCCCTTCTTTATCTCTTCTGTTTCTTGGTGCTTTGTGTTTTGAGGGAGGTATTGGAACAGTTATTCCGTTATGACTTTTGTAGTGAAGGCAATTAAAACCCGGTTGTGATCTAAGCATTGACTTAGATCTGTCAGTTACTCCACAGCTCTTGGGTGAGTGAAGCTACATGGGTAACTTCAGATGCTGTGGTGCCTATTTCTAAAAGAGCACGCCTTGCCAAAACCTGCCCATCTCAGGGCAGCCTCAGGCTGGCTGTCATATTTGATTGTCCTAGATCTTTGTATAAAAACACATTTTTATGGGCAAGCAGACCTTTGCGTATTTATCTACAAACTCTCCTTTAATTAGAGCAGAGCTAGCACACAGTTCCTGAAAGGTGATCTAATCAGCCAACCTCAAGGGGAGGATGGGGAGGAGTGGGAGGAAGAGGAAGATGACAACGATTTGACCTGGATTTCTGCACTGCCAGAAGCAGCTACACACGCGTCAGACTCCAGCTGAGAGTGAGCAGTACTGCCTCATACCTCATCTTCCCTGGCTGGGAGGGGAAGAGGAGAGGCAAAGGGCTGAGGGGCAGACTTATTGGCAGATACACTCAAAATGATCTGTGTGGAGGTAAAGACGATGCAGAGCACATGAGTTGCAGCTGCTTACAAATATGTTTATTTAGTTAATTGAGTTGTCATGACAACTACTTCATCCAAACTGCTGCAGCATACGAGTTTTCGTTGGCACCTGGTGACTCTACACAAACCATTAAACTTTACACACAGAAAAAGTCAAACTCTGTTTAGTCGACTGGCTCACCCAGAAGAGTTGGCATTTCAGCTTGTAACCCACCAAATACAGAACAGCAGAGAGGGGTTCGGAACCTACAAAACAAGCGCTGAAGAATCGTAAGAGACTGATGATACACAGATGAGCCTCTGAGCATTTAATGACTGGATGCTCAATGTTAAATACACTGTAACCTGAAGAAAAGATACAGCAGTTTAAATTTGAGTCAACAAATCAATTACCATGCTAGCACAATCTGGCAAGTATGCGATCACAGCTAGAAATACCCATTCGTTGGCACAGCTGGCACGTCTGCAGTTAGCCTGGAGCCAGAGAGCTGCAAAAATGGATGCTCATGGGGATGCTCCTCTTGTTAAACTCAGAAGCAAAGTGGCACAAGTTCAGGGCAGTGATTTTCACTTTGGAATACCTGCCTTTGAGAGTGCACCTCACTGAGGCTTCTCTCCTGGAGTCTGAAATCCCAGTATTGATGGGAAAGTGTTCAGAAAGTAGAGGAAGAGCTGCGGCATCAAGCCAAGCCCTGGCTGAAGGGTACCTTTGTAACTGCTGACGGGGGAAATACTCAGCAGCATAAATCCCATATTGAATTAATTGTCCACAACTTGGAGCATAAGTTGACATTTTTATGAAAGAGGGTCTGTGGCACCACATGGGAAGTGAAAGGATCTGGGAAAGGAAACACTGAGTGGAAAGTATGGAAACTTTTGCTGAACATTCTTGTTGCATGGACATTTATTTTCCGTAGTTGACACTGGCTTGTTTTAAGCCCCAGAAGTTCCCTGCTCTGTCTCAGTGTGGCTGCATAGGTGGCTGGGTCAGCCCAGCTAAAAAGGCAACACCTTGTACAGGCTGTGGGAATGAGCAGGGAGCTGCTGAACTAGGGGTAAATGAGAATACCGAAAACTGCTGGAAACTTTGTCTTCATGAGTTTCAGCTTGATTTATAGTTAGTTCAGACACCTCGTCTTCTCTGTGGACTGATAAGGTGCTCTTTTCCTACCCTACTGTGGGGGCTGGGTAAAAAAGAGGTTTACCTTACAAATTGGGTGATCTGTGGATGTGCAAAATCCATTACCACAGCTCCAATGATAGGAAATAACTCAGCAAGGCATGGTATCAATTACGGGCATAAATCAGTAAGAGGAGGACTGGTAGTTGTGGCTTAGGGGTTGTTTAAAGCTCTGTCAACAGCATAGGCATGTTGTGTAGATTGGGATTCAGGCATCAGGAACACACGGCATAGGGATGGGGTGTTACAAGGTCTACTGCACAAGCACTTCTTGCTTAGATGGCACAATTCAACAGAGAGAGCGATGGTAAAGGGGAGTTTCTATCAGGATATGTCATTAAGCATATCCTGTAATCCTGTCAAGGAGCACTCATGTTCCGGATAAGGATATGCTGCCACTAGACTGGACTAACCCTCTCAAAATGGCTTTTTCCTGATGGAGGAATCTCTCTGTTCTCAGCTCCTGGCTGACAATCAGAGCCTGGCAGGAACCTATTCCTGCGCTGCAGTATTGTGTGATGGGGATAATATGCTGTCACTGGTTTGACACTGATGTGTCTGTGTCAGTTTCCCAATTAAAGGCCTCAATTTTCTCTTGTTTTAGTGATTTAAGATTACCTCCTCCCTTTTAACTTCAGTTGTTCCCTTTCTGATGTTGCTCGCCGGCAGCAGGGGTTGTGTTCACTGCAACCGTCCCTCAGAATCTCGGTTAGAATTCTTGGCAGTTTCCTCTCAAACTCGGCAAGACTTGGCTCTGTATTTGCCTGAGGAGGGCTGTGGTGCCCCAGATCATCCTGCCTGCTCGTCCAGGGAGCTGTCTGATAGTTGTGCTGTTCAGTTGTTTCTGCAGAGCTTTGAAGTCTCCTGCAGGGCTCAGTCTCTGGAGCCCTGGAGCTGGAGCATGACTGGAGGAAGAGTGTTCTGTGTCCCTGGTGCTTTTCGCCTGCAGTACCTCAGACCACTGAACACTTAAAAGATTTCTTGCCTGTCCTAAAGGAATGTTTTATTTGGATAACGCACACACTTTCAAAAGTAACTCACAAACCTTTTTGAACAGCTTCACATGGATTTCTCTTTTGATGTGCTTGCTTCCCATGAGCTGATACCAGATTCTTTTCTTTAGGTGTGTCTGTAGGACACTGCCTTTTGTCTTCATTCCTTCATGTTCCTACCCACACTTCTCTCTCAAAATAGAGAAGGTTCAACACCCCCACCACAACCACCTTGTTAAAATAAGAGAAATATCCTGCAATGTTGACTCTCTGGAGCACTGTTCATCTTTTCTAGCTAATAATTGCTTTTCTTTTAACTGGATTAACCCAACAGTAAGTTTACCTTTTCTAAACTGGAGAAATGAAACCCTTGAATTAAAGATTTGAAAGTAGTGTAAGCCTCTTCCATCTTTTCCTAAGGAGGTAACTTCAAGGTGATTATAGATCCAGCCTCTTAGTGCAAAAATTCCTTTTTGGACTACCTATGCTCGACAATCCCACTGATTTCAAGGTCTCTGAGGAAACTTGGGTGACATTCAGCAGAAATAAGTCTGATGCTGCAGCTCAACCAAGATAGTGTTGGTATTTGAATCTGATCTAGTAACGCAATCCTCCTTCTCCAGCTGAGATTCCAGATACTAGTCAGCATCTCCACATTTAAAGAGATGCTGGCTCGTCACCTGCCATGAAAGGACATTGCTTAGCTCATGGTTAAAATATGAAGCCAAAAGGTTTTCTGTATCTTTTTCTTACGGGGGGAAAAAAAAGAAAAAAGAAAAAATTCTAGTTTTATAGCACAAAATACCAATTTCCCTAGAAACCTCAGTTTCCTTTGTCCTGATTTCACTTCCCATGTTAGTTCTTCCTAACTTTGACCTTTGACTGTAGATGTAAACTGCATTTTGAATTATTTCTTCAAAGAGTAAGGCAAATGCCAACACTTGTGTAGTCAACCTTGTACTGTGATTTTACAAAGAGACTTGTGGTTGAATTCCAAACTCTTGCCTAAAATGGTTTCCAATTTTAATCTAAATCATCTGATAAATCGACCAGCTAGATTTTAGATATAAAATTACCTCTAAGGGGAAATCAAACTGCATGCTCAGGAAGTAGTTGTGGCCCTTCCATTTTACCCTGAAAGAAAACAATTTATTCAGAGTGCCCAAGTTTTCTTGCAGGTTTTCTTACACTGGATAAAAGATCGCACAAATGTTGGTTTACATGGGTACCCAAGTATGTTAGGTCATACAGGGAGATAGAAAGTATGATTTAAAACTTCCTCACAGGAAGATCATTTCATGAGGACTTTTAAGCCCTTTACTGATGTCTCAAAAAGACAGAAATTCTTGAGATCACAATCAGGCAATGCCAGGACATTGTGGCAGTAAGCAGTCCCCATTTTCACCCCTTAACTGGGACTTCAAGGTCTCATGTGGCCAAGTTCTGCCATCCGTCTTTAAATACCTTCTCTGAACACTTGTTCATGATAGTTCACAACTTACCAACATTCTAACCCATCTGCACGATTTCTAGAGGGAGAAGAATGCTGCCCTTATGCAACAAGATGTGTTGTCTGTCTTGAGTCTGCAGCCACATGCTGCCTTACCAGCAAGGTGTCTCTTAGAACACAAACTTTGCCACAGTGAAAGAAGTCAGAGAATGCTCTATGGGCTCTCATCTCCTGACCTTTTCCCTTCAGAATTTCCAAACACACTGACAAACCCTGGAGTTTATTGGACCAGATCAGATTTCTCAAAGGACTGGAGCACTGAAGAATCATTTGTCTTTGCTATGCAGCAGGGTTTACACTGATATTGTCTCCAGAAATCACTGTTATCTAACATTTAGCTTATTATTATTGAAAAGCACATCTGAAATTATGCCAATACGTCTTCAGAGCCCCTAAATTATGTCCAGGTGTTAGAAAGATAAATTACTTGTTGGTAGAATTGCTTTGTTAAGTCTAGGGCTTGACATGCTTCCATGATCTCAGGCCTGGGGGAGGTTAGCAAAGCTTGGGAAGAAGGATGTGCTTCTGATAGTGGGCACAGAGAATGCAGAATTTACGGGCCACAAGGTCACTTGGCAGAACTCCCAAGATAAGGAAGAAACCAACAAAGCCAGCTCAGCAACTGTGCTAAAATCAAGTCCGGCTGGGTAGAAGGTAATTCTTGCAGGGGAATATCGCAACCACCAACTCAGAGCCACTGACCCAAGAAAGCCAGTGACGGAAAAGAGAAAGAGAAAGAGAAAGAGAAATTAGCATGGGAAGGCAGAGAGCCATTTAACCAATAGAAGGTAGAACACCAATTAATAAGAGAACTAGGTTGCTTTTAGCCAGTGAATACTGATGCCTTTGTTTGCTAAAATGGTGTGAAGTTTTGATGGTCAGAGCCAACTTTTTGTGGCTTCCCTCAGCTCCCTACTTTGCATAAACTAGAGCAGAAAATAGAAATACCTCGCCTTGGTGTGTGAATTGGCACCGTGCAGTGGGCAGTGAGCCCATACTGGGGTGAGAGAAGAAACAGAATGCCACAGTCAGTGCTCTTGTATAGTAACATTTGCTGTCAGCAAATGGTCCTATTTCAGACTATGATGCCTTTTTTTCCATTATCTTCCAGTATGGTGAAGTACAGCTACAGATGGAATAAGTCATAGAATCACAGAATCATAGAATTTGGGTTTGGGTTGGAAGGGGCTTTGAAGGTGTTGGAAGTTGGGGCATTTTTCCATCGTGTTGCTTGGGAAACCTTAACAAGCCTTAACGACTGGGTACCTAAGAGACAAAAGACACACTTAAGAGCCAAAAGACATGGTCGGGTGTGGCGAGGGGAGGAAAAGCACCAGGCCAGTTGGTAAGGTCACTTGCTCCCGGGACATCAGAAGAGACGGTTTGGGTTTTTTTCTGCTGGGACTGCGGGAGCCGAGCTCAGCATTGCCTTGTTTTTTTTTCCTTGCTGGGCGAGCTTTCGTTTGGAAAAAGGCACAGGATCCTGACTCTTTCCCACCCTCACCCCCAGAGTGCAGGTCTTCCCCAGCTGCATATGGCAGCTGCCACGAGGGGAGCCCAGCTGTCGCTGACCTGCACCCCCTCCTGCCAGGACGCACTGTGGCTTCTGCCACTGCTGTGGAGTTTCTGCCACCTTTTGCTTGCTACCCTGGGTGAATCGAGCCGGCCATCCAGCTTGCTGCTTTGAGGTTTCCTGCTGCAGCCCATTTTGCCATCCAGCCCTCTGGTGGTCCACCCACCATTAGTCACGTGTGAAGAGGACCTGACCTTGCGCCACAGCGCCCCCTGCAGCTGCACAGGTGTCATTGCACCTGCTCTGCCCAGCTGGGAGCCCGACAGCGCCCCCTGCCAGCCGTGACCGGAACTGCACTGATACAAGATAAATAATGAACTATTAGAAACTGTTTATTAGAACTAATATAGAATAAGTAATGAATACTGGGAATTGCTTATTAGAACAATGACTATAGATTGCTTAACATATTTTGCGCTTACCAAACAGAAAAGGAGGATGTAAAGGAAGGTCTGGACCATTGTGAGAAGAGATTAAGCCAGGATGTAAAGGAACCTGACATCCTGCTGTAGGGTCCTGACTCAGCCTAAGCCAGGATGTATAACTTGGACTCAAACCAAAGACACAGAGAGCATGCGCAAGGAAGCGGGGTGAAGAGTTCACTTGGAAGAATCTTTTATTGGACCCCTAATTTAATCAAAAGACCCCTGCCCACATTTTCTCAAGCAGCACTGCGCAGGCGCAAGTGTATTTAAATGAACTTTGGACTCATTATAATATGAAGTGGGGGTGGCTAATGAGTATGTATAAGGGTATTGTATAGCTTCATGCATATGTAACCTGTAACTCAATATAAACTAAGCAATGTGCCGCAGCTGGTACGCATGGCTTTAGGGAGCTATCCCTCGTGCGTCTCAGCGCTGAAACAAACATACCTACTTTACAACTTTGGTTGTGAAGTCATTCCGTGCGTCAGCACCAAAGGCGGGGGGGTGGTGTCTGGCAGCCCAGAGAAAGCTGCCACCAGGTTTCCGGATTATTTGTTTGTTGTTGCTACTGTTGTTGCTCGTTTGCCTCATTATAGATACTAGTAAAGAACTGTTATTCCTTTTCCCATATCTTTGCCTGAGAGCCCTTGATTTCGAAGTTATAACAATTCAGAGGGAAGGGGGGTTCATATTCTCTATTCTAAGAGAGGTTCCCACCTTCCTTAGCAGACACCTGTCTTTCAAACCAAGACAAAGGTCATCTCATTCCAACCCCCTGCCATGGGCAGAGACGTCCTCCACTATCCCAGCTTGCTCCAAGCCCTGTCTAAACTGACCTTGGACACTTCAGGGGATCCAGGGGCAGCCACAGCTTCTCTGGGCAACCTGGGCCAAGGCCTCAACCTCACAGTAAACAATTTATTCCTAATATCCATTATAAACCTACTCTCTGTCAGTTTGAAGCNCAACCCCCTGCCATGGGCAGAGACGTCCTCCACTATCCCAGCTTGCTCCAAGCCCTGTCTAAACTGACCTTGGACACTTCAGGGGATCCAGGGGCAGCCACAGCTTCTCTGGGCAACCTGGGCCAAGGCCTCAACCTCACAGTAAACAATTTATTCCTAATATCCATTATAAACCTACTCTCTGTCAGTTTGAAGCCATTCCCCCTTGTCCTGTCACTCCAGGCCCTTGCAAATAGTCTCTCTCCATCTTTGTTGCAGGCTCCTTCAGGTACTGGAAAGACTCAGTTAGGTAGCCCTGAAGCTTGTCTTCTCCAGGCTGAACAATCCTAATTGTCTCAGCCTTCCCAAAGTCATAAAACTAGAACACTTATCCTAGTGTTATGAATATTTGGTACCATGCCATTATCAATAGTATAAACTTACCCAAAGAACTTCACTAATATGCTTAGCTATAAAATAAGGAACTACTTCTCTAGGTGGACATGGCATTAAAATTTTTCACACCTTTTTCCTAATTTGTGAGTTTAGCTATTTAAATTAGTATAAAAAGAGGACAGCTGTGGTTTTGGTTTTGGTGTGGGTTAACTCTTGACAGGCAGACAAACCCCACACGGTTGTTCATCTCTCCCCTGCATTGGGGTGGGGCAGAGAATCAGAAGCAACACTTTCTAAGCAACACTTAGAAAACTTGTGGGTTCAGATAGAGACAGCTTAGTAAGTGAGGTAAATCTTTATGCGCAAGCAAAGCAAAATAAGGAATTTATTCCCCGCTTCTTAGGCAGGCAGATGTTTGGCCATTTCCAGGAAAGTAAGGCCTCAGCCATAACCCCGAATGTCCCCCTTTCCTCCTTCTTTCCCCCAGCAGTGATTGCTCAGCAAGATGCTGTGTGGAATAGGATTCCCCTTCCATCTGCTGGGGTGTCCCAGCTGTGTCCTGCTGCACCTCCTCGCTGCTGGGGTGGTGGGAGAAGCATAAAAGGCCTTGACACTGTGTAAACACTGCTCAGCAATAACAAAATCAGTGGCGTGTTATCAGCGCTGTTGAGGTCGTAAATCCAAAACATGGCATCACACCAGCCACTATGGAGAAAAATAACTCCACTGCAGCAAAACAGAAGACAGATTCTGAACCTTGCCTGCAAACTCAAATGCATTTATTCAGTGCAAATCCCTGCTCCTACCAGCCCAAGTGCGATCTAACCTAGAAGCTGTGTAATTAACAGTTCCATTAGCATGTTAAGAGTGCTCAGAGGAAACCAATCTCCTAATAAGCTGGTGTTTATGTTTGGTTTTATGGGTAATTTTTTTTCCTCTGTAGGGAGAGTAGAAAAGAATACAGGGGGACTAGAAGAGAATACAGCAGCATGCTCAGCTGGTTTATTAAAATCAATGAGTTAGAAAGCAGTAAGCAGCTATGGAACAGAGAAAAAGAGAATATTAATAGACCATGATAAAACACTCCACAGAAAACACAATTATGCTAAAGAGTATCCTGTTCTTTCTGCAAAAGGCCCAACACAGAGGGCATAACCAGGGTGGTACAGAAAGCTGCATCAAGAGCTTGTGGGAGAAAAGGAGAGTTCTTTGTATTGTAAAGCCCTGGAAATTCTGTGCAGCGACAGAGCTCTTGTAAGAGCTGTAAATTAGTACAATGCCTTCAGGTTTAAATTCAAGTTAGAAGCATCCCTGCTCCCAGAGCAGCAACCTTTCTGTCACTGCTCTTGGACTGCAACTTCAGAAACAGGCAAAACAGACCTCAGCTGAGAAAACCTAAAAGCTTCACTTTGCTTTCCTTAAGCAGATTCGGGAGCAATCTGTATTATACATGTAAATGCTTAACAAGAAAAAAAGAAGAGCCTCAAAAAGACAAGATAGCCCAGTAATTTGTACAAAGTAACTTTGATCGAAAATACAGTGTGTTATTAGATCGGTCTGAAGATGACATTCACAGAGCAATGTTCCTGGTCATACAGTGCACTGTGCTAACAATTGAACATAACCAGTAGGATAAATGGATATGCTTTTCAAACTTATTCTTAGTATTCACTGAATAATTCATTGAATTCTCATTCTTCTGTACACTTCAGCTCTGCTATAAAGTTCAGGGACATTTTTTCACAAGCTTCTAACAAGTTACTCTGGATCCATAATTACTGAGACCAAATTGAGTCAAAATGCCAAGTGGGATTACTCTTTCTCAAAGCCTGGAGTCACACAGAATGAATAAGTACATAAAGCCTTGTGTGCATCCCCAGATACATAACAGTCCAGTTACTGACCATAGTACTTAAAATGGGAGATTCAACATGGGCAATAATTTTTCACTTTTGCTACAAATTACCTAAAAGAATAAGCTACAAATAATCTCTTGAACCTGTTTAAATTCAGAGATGGCATTGCAATACCCTAAAAAGTTCTAAGGGTGCCTAGTGCTGGCACAGTACTACAAGAGAACTGTATGTATTACTCGTTATTATTTGTATTACGTAAACATGGCTCAACTCAGCTTTACAAAGCAGGAAACAAGTCACGGAGAGTTGAAATGATGGAGCTGGGACAGTGTAGCCAGTCTGCTTTTTGTGAGAGAGGCTCTTAAGCAGTGGCAGTAGTAATGTACTGATATCCTGTAACTTTGCTCCTTGTGATCTACTCTCCGCCTCTCCAATTTTTTCTGGCCTTTTTTTTCCCTTCATTTCTTCAGTTGAGTGCCAAAAGGAAACACAGAACTTCAGTTTTACTACCAAAATAATATAATTTCTTTTCAGAGTAAAAATTACTCAGAGTTTTTAGAAAACACAGCAAGGTGTTGGGATGTGTAAACAGTAGAAGATATTGAACAGTATTTTTGCATTATAACACATCAGCCAAACAAATCAATAGTATGGCTTGAGGAACAAGAATATAAATGAAGTTTTGTTAAAAGGGCTTATTTTGGTCTGTATGTGACAACTGTCATCACCATGATGTAAATACTTCACAATCCATTTAAATTTTCCTGAATTGTACTATTGCATGATCAGCTATGATTTATTTCATTTCTGTTGTACCCATCACTGAATTATGTGAGCACAACCTCTGTACAAGACAAATGGTAAAGCAGCGAAGGGCTACGATAACTGAGCCGCCAACAGGGTAAGTCATATTGGCATATATTTGCTTTGCCAAGTCCTCTGTTAGTGCTTTCATTTCTTTTCCTCTTTGGTTTAAAATGCAACACATTTTCATTACTTTTGATGATGCTGAGGAGCTCTAAACTGCGTCTGATGAAGGGAACTGTACAGTTCTTTTTAGTGCTTATGATCAGAGACTTGCTTCATTACTATGATTCATACACAGCTTCACCAGCAAGAGAAAGGCCCCGGATAAGATAAAATAAAATAATACCATTATCTTAATGTGAATTAACCTTAGGAAACAGAGGTCTCTTTTGTTTTTAAAAAGCCTAAGCAAATAAATCTAACATCTTGTACTCTTGGAGATTCCTTTGGAAGCATCTTTGTTAATACATTCTACACATGGATACAGGTGGGAAAGGACACTAAACCAATTTTCCTATTGATAAGAGATGTTGTGGACTACAGGGCGTAACAACAGCTGAAATAGGTGTTCTGAACATATTTTGAAAACATAATACATAGGATGCATCTGCTGTCAAGCAATATGGATGTTTTATAGCACACAAAGCTGTTCAGGGAAGATGTTAAATGAGATTGGAGAGTTACAAGAATCCTGAGGATTTGTTTTCTGCACTAGGCAGAATTTTATAACAATAGAATGTAAAGAAAACAATGTTTTGGAACTCAATGTATTAAAAACTGCCTTGATTATGTATTAAAGCAGCCACAACATAGACCAATACAATTTTCTAACTTAATTTGTAACTACTAGAAAAACAAATAATTTAACCTAACAAAAATGTTTTTAATACTTCATTCTAATGACAAAATATGATTTATGCCCCAGAGAAAATTACTGAGATAAAAAAATAGCATTCTAACTGAGGATTTGGTTTTGCCATTCATGTATTACTTTGAGCAAAGTGATTAGCCCCTGTTCAGGGTCTCCTTGTTCCTGTTAAGAAGGGAAACTGCTACAATGACATCAAGGGTTTCTTGAACACAAACCTCATTGTTCTTCCAAAAAGAAGTGGTATAAAGTACATAATGAGTATCAAGTGGGGGATAGTTCTTTGGCCCAGTGGTCGAAGGATCGTTTGATTTGGATCTCCACACAGCATCAAACCTTGCATTTAACTCATCTACTTCAGTTTCTGATTGACCTTGTTTGTGTTTCCAGTAACTTCCGCTAACTTGCTCCTGAAGTATGGCAATACTACAGTCAGATTTATTCTGAGTGGCTGCTCCCCTCCAAGAAATTCAGGCCTGAACCCTCAAAACAGTATCTGATGTAGTCATATATAGGTTCCTTTGCTGAACAAATGATTATGTTCTGAAAATAAAAGATCTGAATCGGGAGGAAATGTTGACTGCAACTGCCAGCATTTATCCCCAAGTACTCTGTTCCATTTCCCTTCTTTTCTGCATAGAATTTAAAAATCACTATTTTAAAGAAGAACTATCCCTAGCTTGACCAGCAGGTACAGATGGTGACAAAAGAACTTTTAATTCCCTTTCGCTCAGGTTCTCACAGCATGTTCATTAATGTTGTCACTGCTTGTCTGTACTCATCAAATCAAGTTCTGTGTTTTCACTCTTAGACATCCAATCCACCGGCCACTGAAGTCAGTGGAAAGCCACCACTGGAATGGTTTTAGTGAAGCCTTAAGTGATATGAATGGCTATCCCACAGCCTACTTCTACAGTGGTTAAATTTACAGTCAACTGTCAGAATAAATCCTGCTTTTACATCTCAGTCTAAGCTTCTGTACTGCATCATCTAATATTCTTAAAGAAGTGCTCAGGAATTAAATCGAAATAATGGAATCACGATTACGCAAAAATATCTGCTACAGGTTACTTCGGTTGCCACAACTGACCTGTGCAATTACTGGTTCTACTGTATATCATGTTTCTACAGAATGGCCATCCTTCAACATTTGACTTGCAAACAGTGCATGGTTAAGGTATTTAGGATAAATTACTTTTGGTTCAGGACCAAGGGAGAATAGAGATAGCTTTAAATCAATAGAGGGAGGCTTAATCAGAAGGCTCACAAACCACTGCAAAACAAATGCAGTCTGAAGGCCCAGATTCACTTCTTTGCTGTTTCAGACTGCTGGAGTGATGCAAGTGAGCCGTCCCGAAGTCTCTTCATCATTCTGGATGTCACTTAGTTGCCATATGTTATCTGCTTTACTTTCCCCAGTCACTCTGCACTTCACCATTCATTTGAGTTAGAACTGTAACAAGATGCCAGCTGAGTGAATCATTTGGAGACAAGTGCATGTTATTCTTTATTCAGCTGCTGCCCGCCTGGTCGTGCATTCAAATGGCCAGATCTAAAGTGACAGAACCTTGTATTGCCCGTTACAGCACTGAATTAGCCAAGTGTAGGGAACAGGGAGGGGATACCCATGGTGGTACCAGGGAAGTAAGGGAGGAAAAAAAGGGTTCCTGATCTTTAAAACGGTTCGTTCTCCACACACTGATACTTGGAATGAAGTGGATGGCCTCACTGCAATATGTCACACATAAAATTCTTGATGGTGTTAATGAGCTGGTTCTGAGTCTTTGTCAAAACATATCTTAAGGACAACTTAAGTGGTGCTTGAGGCATCAGATTGCCCTTTTGATAAAATCTGTTTGAACTTTTTGAGGTAATGAAGCTAGTGAAGCTTCCCTGAGGCAGTACTATTTCTCCTTCGTCCCTAACCTGTATTTATTTACTGCTTCATTTATGATAGGCTTAGATGACAAATGCTCAGAAACGGTCTTTAAAAAATACTTTCTCTGCAAAGTTTTTACAGACTAGAGAGGAAACAACCCCAAGTGTTACATACTAATTGCAAAGAAATATGAAAACTCTCTCCATTCCTCCACTATCTCGCTTTGTAACTGCTAGAGAAAATGTTTTACCCCATTACTTGTTATAGCTAAGATATTTCCGTTTATTGCTTCCTTTAAATACTTGAACACTGAATACATGACCCAAGATGAAATAAATGCATATTGTGAAATTAAGGAGTACTGGTGAACTCAGACCACTACAACTCCACAGCCTAAAGAGAGGATGGTCATAATCCCCAACAGATGTCAGACAAGTCCTGAAACTTCTTAAGAACTCAGTTGCTGCAGGGAGGGGCTTGATGGAAGAACTGTATGCACAGGGAGGTCTGCAGGACTGCTCTCCATACACACAGCATGCTGCAATGAATTTTGGAACTCCGTGAATACACGCATCATTTCAAGCTTGTAAGAAGCTGTTTTACTCGAACCGCGGGAACATCAATAAATTGATAGAGGGATCTAATACTGAACTCAACACACTCCATCAACATCCGTGGAACCACAAGTAGCAATCCCCCAAAATCCATGCTCAGCTGCCCCAGGTGAGGCTGCAGGCGCGGAGCTTCATTAACACAGAGATAAATGACTGATGCCTGAGCCTCCTTAGGGACCCAAACCAGGCCAGTCCCAGGAAGCTCCGGCAGATGGGTGCCTTGCGGCACACTCTGTGCTTGTATTAAAGGATTTGGCTCCCCACAGGAACCAGCAAAGACCAGCATTGATCACCAGGTAAAGATCTGTTGTATAGAGGCTTAAAAGCGCTCTAGAGCAGAGTCTCCAGCTTGTGTTTCTTGCTGGAAAGGTGTGTGTCAGTTGTGAGGCAACTGCCTGCCTGCATGGTTCTGCTGTCACTTAGAGGTTCACTGAGCCGGCCCTGAGATGAGCTTCAGGGCAAGGAACAGGGAAGGTGTGACTTTGCACACTGGGCTCCCCAGTGAGGATCAAGACCTGGGCACCTCGAGTAGGGATTTAATCCACGATGCCATGAGCTCTGGGGCGCAGAGGGTGGCTGGTGCAATCAGACAGCCTGGCCTCACACTCAGCTCAGGGGTCTTTGGGATCTGCACTGGCCTAAGGTGACAGTGGGGCTGGAGAAGAAGAGACTCAGGTGTGACCTTATTGCTGTCTGCAGCTACCTGAAAGGAGGGTGGAGCCAGGTGAGCATCGGGCTCTTCTCCCAGGTAACAAGTGACAGGACTTACTAAAGCTGCACCAGTGGAAGTTGAGGTTGGACATTAGGAAGAATTTTTTCACAGAAAGGTGATCAGACATTGGAATGGACTGACCATCCCAGGGAGGTAGTGGAGTCTCCATCCCTAGAGGTATTTAAGGACTGGACGCGGCACTCAGAGCCATGGTCGGGGTGACAAGGTGGGGATGGGTCCCAGGTTGGACTCTGTGGTCTCAGAGGTCCTTTCAGCCGGCCTGAGCGTGTGATTCCGTGGCGGGGCTGCCGCGGCCGGNGGCCAGTCCACACGGAGCCACCGCGGGAGCCGCCGCAGCCCCGCCATGGCCAAGGAGGGAGCGCAGCGAGCCGAGGAGACGGAGCAGATGATCGAGAAGGAGGGCGGCAGGGAGGCGGCCGAGGGCGGCGCGGGCGGCAGCCTGCGCGCCGGGGACGCCAAGGAGATGCGAGCCGTGGTGCTGTCCGCCTTCGGGGGGCTCAACAAGCTCCGCGTGTCCAAGAAAGCCATGCCGGAGCCGCAGGAGGGCGAGCTGAAGATCCGCGTCAAAGCCTGGTCCAGTATCGCCCCTCGCCCTCTCGTTCCCCGGGGGGCCGGGCGGGGTGCGGGTCCCGCGGGTGCCCTGCAGCCGGGCAGCGCTGCGCTCCGAGCCCCCGGCTCTTGCGCCAGCTTCCCTCACCTGTGGCTTCCCCGCGGGGCAGCCCCGAGCTCCGGGCAGCCCCGCTCCAGGGCGGGCAGCGGGGTTTGTGTGCGCTCGGCAGAGGATGCGAAGGGAAGAAAATTGTCCGTGGTTTTTCACGGTACCAGCTGGGAGAAATGGGGGGGAAAGCCTGGCCAACTGCGTTCAGGGTTTGGGTTTCTTTGAGAAACGTGAATGCCAGCTTGTGCGTATTGCTCAGCACCTGTCTCTTTGCCTTCTGACACTGGCTGTTGTTTTCCTCCTGGGAATCACTTACTTAAGTCAGCATCCTTTTTCATCGGAGCTGGTGTGGCAGCGTGGCCAGAGCTCGGGATAACTTCCCACTGTTGGTCCCTGTGTCCAGGTGACAAGTGGCTACGGTCTGGCGGCATCCTGAAACGAGTTTTCCTAGATGGCTTTTTTTTTGTTTGGTTTTTTTTTTTTTTTTTTTTTTTTCCCAGACAATCAGAGCAGACTGTTCTGTTCTTCCTAGATTGCTGGTTCTTAGTGCACATGTTCCTTCATTAAAATAGGATTAATTTTTGTGAGTGGCAGAAGCCACATTAGGATCTTACTACTCAACTTAATGTTTACCAAAGCCTGAATTAATTTTGCCTAGGCAGAGATTTATCTTCCGTCGTCCTTTTCTGCTATGTGAAAACATGGTGCTTCTGGAAGATAAATTCCAAGGTGAAGGCCAAGTTGTTTACTTCAGAAGTAACTTGTGTTAAAAATGTTACCAGAATGGGGCAGTGAGCTTGTTTTGAATCATGTAGCAGTGGATCCGCTTCAGATCTTTGAACATCCTGGTAGGTTAATGTAGCTGAGTGTCTTGACCTGTTCAGATCCTTTCCATCCTGTTCTTAATGGGGCTCATAAAGTTTGTGACTCGTGAGTATTTCCCCCACCAAGGTGTCGCCTATGAAAATTAGTGATATCCATGGATCTGAATGGGGACTAATAAATAATGGGCTGGGATTTTTTACTTTCATGTTTAGTATTGGGTTTTTTTCTCTCTCTACTAGTCACAATGAGAAATGCAAGAAATTCTATGCTAAGTGAATAGAACTAATGGTAGCATAGTAGCTGTTGGGCAGCTCATTTTGTTATCAAGCCGGGCTGTATTTTCATTTAAGAACAGTCTATCTTGTTTCCTGAGTGATTTTTTTTTTTTTCAGCCATTGGGTTAACAAAAGTTAACATGCAAAACTAAAAATGTTATTAGCACATGGGCATATTCCTCTAAATGTGTCAGGGGTTTACAGCACTTGCTAGTATCTGTATGAATTCCACTTTCATCAAAGCAGTACCTGTGTATGTATCACAAATAGCAAGCTACCTGCACAAGAACACTTGGCTGTAAAACAGAATTGTGCAGCTACAGCTGCAGCTGCTCTCCAGGGTTGCAGCGTCAGTGGAGCTGTGTGAGTTGCACGCGTGCTGTTTGACATCAGCAGAGCCTCTCAGCTGCTCCACAGTTAACTGCCAGGTTGCACAATGCCCCGTGTGTTTTGGGAGCTTCCCTTCATGCCAGAGGAGCCTGCAGGCTGGATAGCATCTGCTTGTCATTCCTGACTGGAAATGGCCATAGGGCTGAAATGTGACCAGGTCACCAAAGTGTGCTTCCAGGCAAGGCAGAATCAATTTGCTGATCTATTTGACCTGAGCCTGTAAATGCAGAAGATCAATTGGGATGGTGATGGACTTGGGAGACCCAGTGAGAGAGGAGTTGGCTTTGCCCAGGGCAGCGTGCACATGTTTACACAGGCAGTGCTGAACCCACCCAAGATGGGTTGCTCCAGTCATCAATACCTCTTACAAATCATGTTTTCAGTTGAATCAGTTCTGTAGTTGACTGTCACTAGAGATGATTATTATTTTCCTCGAGGAATTGAGGAGAAAAATAATCTTTATTTTAAGAAGGATGTGCACATGCTTGATAAAAAGTATACGGCAGCAGAAGTGCAAGTTCTGTGTGCTCTCTGAATTCCCTGGGGATAAAACCAGTTGAATCCTACGTCTAGACCCGTTAAGTTGTACGTATACACTTCATAGTGTGGTACTAGAAATGGAGGAGATGGAGCACTCAGCCAGATGAATAATTCTTTTGAAGGTCTGGAATATCAGTGATCCAATTGAAAATGTGTCAGCTGAGATGAGTCATGTGTTAGCCTCATTCAGTGACTAAGAAATGGAACAGCCATCGATGTCCAAGCTGAGTCACAGCTTCTGCATATTTTCTGAAATAATTTTTGATTGATAATGATGAAGCAGTTGAAATCCCTGTATTTGTTTGTACTGTAATTTGCAGGCAGCAGAACGTTGGGATACATACTGCTTAAAAGATGAGACAAGTAGCTAGAATGAACGGAAGCCGTATTTCAGACAGGTTGTGTGAATAAGCAATGGTGTCCTATAATTACCTCCCTCTATTGTTCTTTTCTCTCTTACAATTATTTCTTCCTTGTGCCGCTGTACATGTGCGTCATGAGGAATGAGGCAGAAGTGACCCTTCTGACTCTGTGACTGTGAGATAACAGCACTTGAAAAAAAACTGGAGCAGATAAAAGAAATCCTAAGTATAACAGAGTAGCGGACAGAGAATCAGTGTTGCTCCTAAAGGCAGTCTTGTTCATATAGTATTGGTGTTTCTGGATAAAAAGCATGAGACCTGCTAGTTTAAACCTTTCCTTTATATGTATGTATAATTGGTTGTTGGTTTGGGTTTTGGTTGTTTTTTTTTTTGGTTGTTTTTTTTTTTTTGGTTGTTTTTTTTTTTTGTTTTTTTGTTTTGTTTTTTTTTTTTTTTTTTTTTTTTTTTTATATTTTAGATTGGGTAGTTTGCTAGCAGGGGTTAAGAGGAAGGATTTTAAGAAAGCACAACTCAGTAGTCCTCTTATTTGCTCTGTGACATTTCATTAATTTCTGTAATTAATTTCAGTAGAGTTTTACAGTGAAATAAGAAAGACAGGTCAAAAGCAGCACCTCTCCAAATCAAAGTGTCATGGAGTGGTCTTCATGATTTGGGATTTTGCAGTGGAAGGTATTGGGCATCCTCGAGAGTGTGGGATGGAACAAGGAGAAACAAGTTGACTGTTGCTTTCCACACTTAAAAAAACGGAAATAAAAATGCAGCAAAACTAAACCATAAGAAAATAATATTCAAGGCCCTCAAAAGGACCTGTTGTTAAGGTAGAGCACTGCAGACTTAGAAAGTCAGATTCAGATTCAAGGATAATTCCATGTTTGATAAATTCTGCCTCCAGTGATGCACAGTTAATCCAGTCTGAGCGGTTCATGGAGACATCCCTGCTGTGTCTCAGGGAGGTTCTTGCAGAGCCCCTGTGTCAATGTATTCATCTTGGTAATTCATATCCTTCCCCATCTTTGCCTCCAGTTCTTGATTTAAGATTAAAAACACGCTGTGCTTTTTTTGCCATTGGGTTGCTTTGCATTTTCACTTCTCCCTCTGCATATGCCCTTACCTAAAGCTCAGGAGTCACTTTCTCTGGCTGCACCGCAGAATAGGCTGTGCTGTTTTGCACTGGTACAAGAAATAAATTGTGCTTAATCTCTAAAACCACCACTCTTCATGAGATGTATTTTCTGTGATGTTCGGTGCAGCCATACTTTTCCTGAGTCTGCTGTTGTTTGCATCTCAATGAAAGATCTGGGTGTTTTGGATATAATTACAAAACTAGCCGTTCATCTTTAAGCCCTCCAGGTTATTCTAAGGAAGAAAATAAAAATGGCTGAGTTGACCAATACAACGTAATCATGCTTTCAGATCTACTGGTGTTCAGATTTCTCAGGTAAAATAAAACTTCTGTCCTTCCTTGACCGCAGTGAAGAATAGGAATGAATACACGTATGTGAGTATTGTCACAGGGATGTGACAACATGTAGGAATATATGAGATGAAAGATCAAGTGAATGAAGAAGAACTTCTCTGTAAAATGACTAGAAATTGTTAGAAAGCCTGGTCAACACTCTATGTTTCGACTAGTAATTAAAATGATAACAACATGTGACTTGATTATTTTGTATCTTGTGTAGAGTTTTTCCTTATCACACCTGTTCTGGTGTGAAGTCTCCTAAGTTCACTGTAATAGAGATGAACTCAATATAGTTTTGCTGCCCTTCATTGGGGGTAAAACAGGTGAAAAAGAAATGAAACTAGGGCAGAACTGAACTGCCAGTATTATGTCATTAGATGCAGAACTGAACATGTGCCTTTTCAAAAGCTGTCTGACAAGTTACTTCATGAGACAGAATCTGTTTGTGATCGATATGTGTTGCTAGCAGAGAGCTATGGCCTTTGCATATCCACCTGTGTCCTTCTTGCCTACTTGTTATGGCATCACGGTGTGTGCTCCTGCCCAGGTTCCTGCATCTCAGTCCTGCCCCCAGCTGCCTTTTCTTGCAGGAATGTAGGGAAAAGTTAACTTCTTGTAAAATGCTCACAGTGTGGAAAGATGTATTCCAAAGGCTGTTTCTGAAGTTAATGTACACAGACAGTGGTTGCCACCATCAGTGCTGTAGGGTTTCTGGGTTTGTGGTGTGTTTTGGGGTTTTTTGTCTGTTTGTTTGTTTTTTCCTCTTCCCCAAACACTGACTGCCTTGGAGGCAGTTTGCTATTTGGAATTTCTCTTTCATTGTGACAGTACAGGGGCAACGTAGGAGGTAGTTTTATCCACTGGATAAGAAGTGACCTTTCCAAAATATTTTCAAACTTTCCAACTTAACTGTGAGAAAAGCTCTCCTAACCTTCCATGTGGTTGATTATTGTAAGCTTTGTGTATGAGCATGGCGAAAGTTGTGGGTTCAGGTTGCTCTTAAACCCTGCGCCACAACCATGAATGCTTACATTTGGTGGGATCTCCTTCCCCCTCCCCAGTGACCTACATCCCATGAATGCCGTGTTGTCTTTGTGCTAGGGCTGTGTTTCTACTCTGTCTTTTAATTTGTTGGGTCTGTTCAGTCTGTCTGTGTCTTCATTAGAATCTGACTAAGGCTCCATCTAATAAATCCTTGTGCACATCGGTGATGTGACGTATCCAAGCAGTTGCTGATATCACCTGTGTGAGTAGGACTGGCTCTGTGTTTGGCTAACCAGAAAAACAGGGCTGTGTTTTGGAGCAATGGATTAGTGCTGAAGTGTATTTTAGCTAGTCAGGAGTTTTAAAGTTTCAACTATGCCATTAAAACCAGTAATCAATATATGCACATAGTAGATAAGTGGTGCGTTTTTTTTCTTTTTCTTTTTTTTTTTTTTTGGTGACTGCCTAGAAAACCACAAGATTTTCCTTAATAAAACTTGATAGCATACAAAAGACAGTGCAAAGGTGCTTTAGCATTTTTGCAAAGCTGACACTACAGGGAGAGACCTATATTTTTTTCTGAGCAGTAAACCTGAGGACTTCAAAGACCTAAATAACCTTTGCAAAAATGTACAAACATGATCCAGGAAGGAAGAGTTTTAAAACAAGAGCCTATCTGGTACTTAGTAAGTTCATGTCAAAATTTGGACTCCTGCCCGAGACGAACACAAGATGCATTCCTGGAGTCACATCAAAGGTTAGGACAGTTAGATCATGCAGCTCTGAGCCCAGAATATCTCTAATGTGAGAGGCTTGGTGCTTTCTTCCTAAATTGACCTGGGTTTACTTGCCATCTAGTAATGCATTCGTAGAAATGATAATGTTCCACTGTATTGAATTTTTAAATGCCCTGGGTGACTGCTGAGCAGCCTGGTAAGCTCGGGGCTGCCGGCAGCTGTGGTTGCCTGGCATGTGCACCCTCTGCCCAAGGCACAGCATCCCAAGAGCGGGAATGCCTGCTGGCTCTCTTTTGTCCTGCAGAGCCCAGCTTTTTAGTGCTGCCCTGGAGTTTTCTGGCTGTCCCATCACTCGGGTCAAGTTTTCCTCCTCTGTTTTGATCTGTGGTAATAGTCTCGATTTTCTTTTTTTTCCTGTGTTTTACAGTGGTTTGAACTTTATTGATTTGATGGTGCGACAGGGGAATATCGACAACCCCCCTAAGACGCCACTCGTTCCTGGGTTTGAATGTTCTGGAATTGTAGAAGCTCTTGGAGACAGCGTGAAAGGATTTGAGGTAATATTTTTTAATATATTTAAAGTGCAAGTTAAAAGTATCATATAAATTATCACCAGTTCCTAATACCTTCTGCTGTGCCAGTGACAGCAGCCGTCACCACCCTGTTGAGATTTAAAAGGTCAATTTTTCCTTGCTGCTTCCCAAGCATGAGAATGACCTCTTGAATTAGTTTCTGAGTCCACCACTGTCATCTCTGTCAAGTCCTTCCTGAAAAGTCACTTGTGCCACGTGCACATCCTGATGGCTAAATAGGAACTGGAACTCATGACTGATGTCCTTTAATAAAATGAAAGAAATTAAGTTACCTTGTTAAGTTTCTTTTCTTGGCCGTGTTTGCAGCCATCACTGCTCTTTTCCTCAAAGCCCAGGTGCTGCTAATTCCAGTTCCAGCTTTTGACCTGGAGTTAACGAGAGCCCTGTTTACAGTAAGCTTTGCTTCTTATAACTGTGTGTGTTAATGAGGCGCAGATTAAATTGGGACCTGATTCTGGATATAGGACTTAGTCTGATTGCTCAAGAAAAGCATCTGTTTCACCTAACAGAATGTGATCAATGACGAATAGTTCATATATTTAATAAAGCTTTCATAAGTGGTTATGGACTCCTTGGTATCTCTTATTGCACATAAACAGCATTTTGTCCTGCTTCCTATTCCATTATTGATATTAAATGTCTATATTCACTGCAAACTTGGATTTTATTGCCCAAGTAGGTTGAAAATTTTGGAAATAAATCCTGAGTTAATGCATGTCAATCCTATCTTAATTATTTGCAGAGTCAGTCATATCAAAAAATAATCAAATTTTCTAAATTCTTATTATATCTGGATCTCAAGAAGCTATAAATAAATATAAATATTTTTATTTAAAGATAACATTTTTCTCCTCTCGAAAAGCTAAAATTTGTCAGTTGAATAAAGATAATGGCCAGTTTAGTTTCAACTAGGATTTCGGTGATGATGTCTTCTTTGGGGATTTCCCTCAGTTCCCTTCCTGCCCCATCTCTGCCTTGAAACAAGTCATGATCTTTCAATGTATTTTGTTACAAACAATAACTGAGTGACATTTTTGCTGTTTGAAAGCCTTTGCTGCTTCGGTAGTTCTTCTCTCGTATCTGTACTTCATAGCAGTGCTCCATCATGGAAGAATATTCTCTGAAAGGAGAATAGAAGGCCTCTGCTCTAGATCAGCACTCTCATTTTTAAAGTTCTTGCTATTTTTAAAGGGCATCATGAGGCTACAGCATATGGTGCTTGTTTGAATAACACTGCACCTGGCTGAATACACTGTGTCTCCTTTTCAAGTGACGTCTTTGTTCTGACCGTGGAGCACGTTTGTGCACTGGTGTACTCCCTGCAGATGAAACAAGCCACAGTATTTTATTTTTTGCATATAATCTGCATAGCCATGGTGGTGTTTGAGTGATCTGGGAAAGGATCCACACTCAGACAGCTGTGCATGGTACGAATCCATCGGCGGGAGAACGTGCCACGAGGATGATGGGAGAAGTTCTGTTGGTTTCGTCATGGAATTCTTGCACAGAATAGGAGCACACCAGATGCTTGGGGTGTCCTTGACATGTGTTGTTACCTGTGTCCACAGCAGTGGCAAAGATTGCGCTCTACATCTTCTGGCCTTCTTTCCCTGTTTAGACCTCTTCCAGTTCAAGCCCTCTTAAAATAGGTGTAATGCCTGTTCCTGCTCCCGTTAAAAGAAAAAGCTGATTTCTGATGAGCACAGCTGTATCAGGCCTGATCTCACTCCAGTTTTGGGGTGATTCTCAGGAAGTGAGATCTGATCTGACATGATGACTAGGCTCTAAATAGTGTCTGTGGTAGAAAGTGGTACCTATTGTTACCATGAAATCCCTTGGGAATCACCAAGAGGGACATCTCTGCATTCTTTTTGGTAATGATTTATGTTTTATGGCAAGGATATAGGGCATTTTAGTGTCTGCACTAACTAATCCTAGTGAACTTTCTATTTCAGATGCTTCTCTAAGAGCAAAAGGGAACCACAGAGTGATTACCAGTGAGGCATTGTTAATTTGAATGTTTTTCAAAAGGAGGAGGCATTTCAGTGAAATTGGAATGACAGCTCTGTTTCAGCATTCTCACTCTAAAAGAGACAAACCCTTCAGAGCTGTCAGCAGCACCTTAGCTTTGAGCAAACCTGCAATATCCCAAAGCCAAAGTCATGACAGGCACTCAGGAGACCAAAATGCGCTTGTGCTGTAAACGTTTGCCTGAAGGCAAAAGTGTTGTGCTTTACTCCATACCTGTAGTGTTTCTAAAGCATTAGAGGGTATCAGTAGAACATAAGGGAGTAACAGGCAGATAAGCAAAGTTATTTTAGAGGGACAGCTGCTGTTAGTTTTAGTTAAAACACAAAGGCCTGGAGTTTGATACTATTCGTGTCTCACACTGTGGCTCCATTGAAGAGCTCCTTTCGTGGTTAAGGATCTTGTTTTTGTTGGTGTATTCTAGAAGGGCAAAGGGTCTAAGGCAAGGTAAAAGATGCCATGGGGTTGCGGGTGACAAGCAATTATTGAGAGTTTTTCAGAGTTGTGCCTGTGAAGGTTTTAATATATATACCCTGGCCAAATGTTTGCTCAATGTGGCCCTCCCTCGTAGCCCCAGCAGCCCAATTTCTGCTTTAAGGTGAGTGTTGCTTTCCAAGTCTGGTTGTGCCTTGTGGTTACTCTTGTCCGTCTGAGAAGAGTCAGTATTTTGGATTTAAAAACCTGAAGCTGCAACGAGGGCCTTATACAAACATCTGAGCTCGATGTGCCTGGACCTCCAGAAGGTTCCTAGGAGCAGACAACTGTATCTAATATTTACAGAAAGCCTTTATTTCTCCATAGTGAATTACTCTTTCACTGCCATATATTTTCAGATGAAACTGAGTAGAGAAATGTTGCATTGAAAGATAATATTTCAATCCTGTCAAATTCACTTTTGTGGATTTAACAGTGCCTTAAAATCCAGAGGTATATTTTTGATGCTTAAAGTGTCCTGTTTGAAGCTGTAGAATCAAATTCTGCTCTGACACATGGCTATGGAGATTACAATCATGGATATGTCGTAGTAGAATCAGTTAATAAAGTCATAAAAACAGAGAGTGGATACAGATGGTGCCATCTTCTGAGTGAGAGCTTTTGGAACCCTTTCATGTGCTGCATTTACCAGCGTACAAGGCCTCCCCTTCTCCAGCCACACAGAGGAAAAGTAGCTCTAAATTAGTGTGAGGACTGAGGAAGCAAAGTAAAAATTACCCTAGGTATAATTTTCTTTATCCCATGCTTCTCATCAATATAATTATAACCTTTTTCCCTCATTTCTTTCTTTTCAAGCAAAATTCCTGGTTATTAGTAAGAATGCTGTTTCCATTGTTTCCATTTGTTATTGGGGAGCTCTCCTAGCAAAAGATGATCTGTATTAGTGATGATAGAAGACTGCTCTATCAGAGAACAGAGTAGCAAAGAAAAAAAAAAAAAGGTGGCTTTAACTTCTTGTGGTTATTTTTGTTACATTGGAAACAGTAGAAGCCCAAAGCTGAGCAGCTTTACTGCTGTTTTGCCAGAGATGTGTGGAGCACCATTTTCCTCACAGTGAGCCAGTGACCCAACACCTTGAACAGGAGACTTGCAGGTCTTACAGGTTGCTCTCCACAGTCTCGCGGCAGATGCTCAGCGTTGTTTTCTTCCTTGTTTGTAGATTGGAGACAGAGTCATGGCTTTTGTAAACTACAATGCCTGGGCTGAAGTAGTGTGCACCCCGGTGGAATTTGTCTACAAGATCCCAGATGACATGAGCTTTTCCGAAGCTGCTGCGTTTCCCATGAACTTTGTAACTGCCTACATGATGCTGTTTGAGGTCGCTAACCTGAGAGAAGGCATGTCTGTGCTGGTTCACTCGGCAGGAGGTGGGGTGGTAAGTTGGAACTTTTCTTGCTTTCCTGTCACTGCGTAACTGAAGGAGTCTGATGTGTCTTGATTCCCGAAATAAACCAGAACCTGCAGTTTGATTTGATATCCCTGTGTGTGAGGGATTGCATTGGGAGGAACTGCATCTGTTTTCCCATCAAAATGCTGATGTGAACGGTTGGCAGGAGCTCTTGGTGAAATAAAAATGTTGTAACAATAAACTCTACTCCAAAACCCCATGAAAAAAACCCTAACTGGCTGTCAGCAGATCAAGGATCAAATGTTGTCCCAAATACTGCATTTCTGTGCTTACACTTGTGCTTCTGTGTCAGAGAAGGGTGTAGTGAAATCAGCTCCCTGCACAAGGTATTTGTAGGTAACCATAATCCTCCTTACAGTGCGTGTCCCTCTTGGAACACTGCTGCATATGTAATGTGTGAGTGCGTGTGATGCTTTCACTGGGAAAGATTTCTTTTTTCTCTTTTGCTGTCGAGGGATTGAAAGCAGTGAAAAGTTCTCATGTGAACCCTGAGGAAAAGGTGCAAGTGCTCAGTTTTATCCAGTGGTGACTGCTGCATGTTCTAGTTTGGATGATTCCTGAGGAGGCATTGTGTGGCACGGGTGAAGGATGAATTTGTGGGAATACCAGGCCACACAGTGAGATAAAGAGCTGGCATTTTGTGTTACCAGTTCCTTCAAGTGTCTTTTAGGAAAATCTCTCTCCTTTGCAAAATATTAAAGTTTTGTGCAAAATATTAAGATATTGTCAGGGGAGTTTGTTTACATTTGAAGTTATGCAGTCCTTCTTCATAGGATAGATTTTATGAGCTGAGACCATTAGCAGATACCAGCCTTTGAAACCAGAGTGCCTCTTCTGTGTTCTTGTTATGCCTTATTTATGCTAAATTAATATTCTGTTTTCTACTGAGGTCTGGTGGGCAGCCCCAAACACGCCGTTCTTAATTCTGTGCCCTTAGACCTTCTTTCAGGTTCTCATATAAATGAAGGCTGTAATCAAAGGAATAAATTCATGAGTCCCCTGTACAAGGTATTTTTAGCCAACAATAATCCTGCTGGCAGTAAAGGGTCCTGTTGGAATACTCGTGTAAATGAACGGAATTTATAATCGTATTATGCTTTGGCACAGTGCAACCGGGAGTGTTATGGCTGACTATTGTTCTGTAGTGTTAAATCTCTTCATGTGGAATTCAGGGCTGTTAAAGCAACATGAGGCCACACATTCAGGGGAATATTCTACAGGAATCAAAGTCTCAGCTGTAGCTCTAAGGCCGTTTGCCCACCTGGCACTGTACAGACCCTGTGTAGGCTGACCATATTCAGAATTAGCCCCAAAGCAATCCCTGCATGTACCTGTGTATCTAGAGAAAATTAACTCAGTCTTCTTTTCAAGATTTCTGTGTTTCTTTCTCTTTCTGACCTTGCTTCTGTTATTTCTTCCTTCTCTTCCTGGAGGAGTGTTAATGCTCTGTTAATGTTAGTTCTCACAGTCTTCTGCTCTAGCGCCCAGCCTCTCTGCTGGGCTGTTCCTGGAAGGAGCTGCTGGCTTCCTCTCTCCTCCCAGCTGTTCAATGGGCAGCTTTTGGCTGGTCCTCTGCTGTGGCTGCTCAGAACCTTCTCCGAGAGAAGCTAAAGGAAGGATGGATCCTGCTTGGCTGCCAGGAGAACAAGGAGAAATCAGATCCATCACTTGCTGAGCAGTTAAATAAAACAGCGTTTCCACGGGAAAGAGCAGAGACGCAGGGAGAGCAGCCAGGCTGGCCAGTAAGTGATGAAGGGCTGTGTAGGATCCAGAGGGGACTGTAGGTAAGAGGGAGACAGGGCTGGCCACCCTGCAAGCCAGGATGCTGATCAGTGTCCCAGAGGAGAGGGCCTCACACAGCCCCTTGTTCCATGTAAAGGAAGAGATGCACAGCAGGAATTGGAGAGAGTTCTGCCATTGCTTGGTAGGTTTTACAGGTAAAATATCACTCTGGAGATGCATGGATTTCTTTATTTCTGCTAAGCAGACATAAAGACTTCAGAGGGGTCTGTGTTACTCTAATAATACGTCTGTTAATCCTTTGAAAAATCTGACAGCTTCAATTGAACAAATCATTCTCACAAAGATCTTTGTTAATGAACAGAAGACTGGCACTGAAGCTGCTGTAGGAAGAGCTATTTTTTGTGCTGTTGCTTTAATAGATAGAATGCCCTTCCCCACCTTCAGCAAGTGGGAAATCTGTCCAGTTAGTTTCTAAATGTCAGAGAAATTCCAGAACACTTTAATGAGACAATAGGCTCCCTGTGGGACTAGAAGTTTCTAATTGTTCATTTCTCATTATGCAAGATCATTATTTTAGCTGCTTCAGGCAGTTTATGAAAAAGAACTTGTTGCTTCAAAAACATTTGTGAGGTTCTTTGTTCTGGCTACTCAGCCCCCTTTAGGAGGATCCTGCAGCTTTTTCAATAAATGGAGTCAGGGAAAATTCTCTAGGACCTTTACTCTTGTGTATTATCTCAGTTTATTTATGTGGCCTTCTTTGTGTTGATAGATATTTTTTTTTGGTAGTGAGGTAACTATAGCAATTGTCTTCCCATCTGTGCCTGGAGTGTGATTAGTGGGGAACAGTATCCTTTAATGTCTGACAGGACGCTTTAGATAAGTCAGTTTATTTATTCCAGGAGTTCCAGGGGACATCAGAAGATTAGGGAGAGAAGAAGCAAATGTACCAAGCTTGTAGCTTGTCTTGAAAAAAGCCTCACACACCTGTCTCTGTGTTAGACACGAATGATGTTCCATACACCAAGTGAGTACCTTCCCTGCCACCCCCTCCCTGCAGAGGTCAGGGCATCGTTTATTCTTCAGTACTTCCTGTTCTGAATATTTAGAGCACAAAGCTTTGGTTATTTACCAAGTTTTTGTAGACACCAGTCTCATCACTTAACCCCTCAGACTCAAGGCAAAATTATAAGCCAATTCTTTAGCGTTTTGATCTTGCAGATGCTAAAAATAAGCTGCCTTCCACGCCAGGACCATTGATTGCTTCTTCTGAAGCTGTTGTCTGACCTTCCCTTTCAGGCTCAGCAGCAGAGGAAGTGCAAGCAGAGTAAGTTACAGATGCAGTTCTCATGTTTGAATTTGAAGGGTAAATCTGACTTGGCAACAGATTTAGGCCATCCTGGCAGGATCTGTTACTGCTTGGCAGGAACCCTCCTTTTTATTGTGTCTCCCCTGCATACATTGCAAATATTTGAGGATGTGTTCCCAACTGAATCACTGAAGTGGCGATATTTTATCTGACAAAAGAACTGGCATTTCTTAGTAAATCCAGTCACCCGCTATCGCAGACAGCATATAGGAGTCCTTTCAAGAGAATGATCTAATTTCTTCTTGAAAAAATACCTACATGTTTATCCAGTCAGAATCTCTCCACTCTGTCTTGCTCAGTGAGAAAACTTTCCAGCTTTTATTCATGGCCAGTTAATATATCTGTGTTCCTCTACTGCTGTTGTCCATTAATTAAAATTCACTCCTCTTTCCTCTTGGGGCACTTCTTTGAGATCTTTCTGGTAGGATATGTATGTGTTTATGGCTACAACAAGCTCAGGATGAAATCTCTCCTTGGCCTGTATTTTTTCAGGCTGAAAGCAGGTTTGTTTGTTCACACCCCGTTTTTGTAAGGTTAGGTGTCTGCTTCCTGAGCCGTCCTCCGGGCAGATGTGGATGTGTTTCCTGGGCTCTGAGCTGGCTGGGAGCACAGCAGCAGTAAGATGGTACGAAAGGCAGATCCTGTTCAAATAGGTCTCTCGTCATTTCTGATCCTTTTAAATACTGTCTGGTAGGCTGCTCTGTCTGCACTTAGCAGGGAGGAAAGCATTAAACAGCACTCCTGCCTTTGAGTCAGAACTCCTTGAAAGTGAGTAATTAGAATTGACTCTTCTCTTGTGATGGTCCTGGCCAGCACACAGTGCCATGGCATTAATCCAAGCCACTTTGCTGACACCTTTACCTGATACCAGGGCCGCACTTGCTTTTTTAACATCAGCAGTTCATTGCTGCTCTGCGTTTGATGAAGCGCTTTCCTCTTGTTTCATCTCCAGCAGCCAAGGAAGGGGATAAATCAGCTCACATGCTGTGTAACCACGTCTAGGCTGCTCTAAGTACCAAGCTGGTCAAGCCAGTGGAGTCTGAGCTGCTGGGAAATGCTTCTGAAGCCAGGGATGTGCTCCCTCAGCAGCCCCGGAGAGTCCTGGTGCCGCGGCCGAGCCCGTTTCCAGACACTGCCTCAGAGCACAATCTGTTCATCAAACACAAAAGCCCGGCCAGCCATGCACAGAAAGCAATTTCCCTGGCCAAAGAAAGCTGCAGCCTTTGAAGGCCTCTCTTTTTGCCTCTCACAGCCCTGCTCTCCCCAGAGGACATGTCCTGTCCCCGAGACACCTGCAGAGCCAGGTCACAGCCAGTGCTCAGCTCTCCCCTGGCTGTTCTGCCTTTCCAGGTGGAGTCTGGATCCCCTGGATGAGTCTCGCTCGGGTACACTGTCACAGCTCCACTGAACTGCAGAGGATTTGTGCCAGATGGAGATTCAGCCCTGAGTTTCTGATGCAGCTCAGCTGCACAATTTTGCAAAGGGGTAAGAAAACCACACCCTGCTGGTTGTTGCAGAAAATGTTTTGAGAGTGAGAGAGATCATTATCTCAGGGTCACTTTTCCCCTCCCTCCACTCCAAAACTCATTTGTGGTGCACTGAGTGTAGCAGATGCTGCCTTATGCTTGTCCAGTAATCACATTTTTAGTTTGTCCACTCTGCAATGTTCACCCTAGTGTTTGGTTTCCAATTTCCTTTGCTGTAATTGGGAAAATGACACCTTCAGGAGATGAAGTGTTGTTTATCAGACTTCAACTAACACCAGAGAAGAGTTTTCCTGATGCCACGAGATCAGTAGACAATTCCCCTTGCAGTTTTCTTGCTGTGTTTGAGTACTTCACACCACCTTCAGGTATGGTTGTGAGGAATCAAAGCATTTTGGAATTTGGATTCTTCTCACGTTCCGTTCCAGACAAGTTTCTTGTGCAAGATTAAGTCTGAATGCTATTTTTAAAAATGCTGTAGCACCTTTGGGCTGCAGAAATATATCATAGAAATGCTAATTCTTTACTGATGTAGTATTGCAGGGTGGTATCTTTTACATGGTTTATTCTCTCCTGCTATCAGGCTGGCCTCAGTTTGCATAACAGCAAAAAAGATGCTTTCATGAAAGGATTCTGCCTCATACCTGCCGTAACTCAGCGTGCAGCTGGCATGTCAGGCTGGTGGCATCAGCTCAGACACTTTTGGAAAGCCACTCACTTGTACACCTTACTTATATTTCATCCAGCATTAAGTTTGTGTTAACAAGCTAATTAGATTAATTAGATTAGTAAGTTTTGTTCTATTCATGCTTTCTATATTGACTTTTAAATATCAATGGCTTTTTTTTTCTTGGAAATGGTTTAAATGCACAGAACGGTCTACTTCATTTTTACTTCCTAGAAAACTACTTTTCCATTCTTTTATGTGATTATCTCAGTATGAGAAGTTTCCAATCCTGCAGGCTTAGAGTTGGGTTTTAAAGCAACGGAATGTGAAGAAATCTCAGGGTTTTTTTCTGGATCTAAAACTACTGTAAGGATATAAATTTATATTAATTTCTGTAATAATCAGATGTGTAGGTTAGATTCAACACATTGGTTTTAAAAATTGACAGGATACCTTGAAAAGGAATCCATCAAGCAGATTGTGAACCTGGAGACACACATCCAGCATTAGCAGACATGCATCATTCCACAAGCTATTAATTTCTTTAAGCTAAGATACTTAATCCAAGCTATTAATTTCTTTGAGGATTCACCACATGATGTTCTGCCTCACTGAATGTGTTCCAAAAATGTATGGATGTGGCACCTGAGGATGTGATTTAGTGATAAAAATGGTGGTGGTGCTGCGTTGGTGGCTGGACTTGATGGTCTTAGAGGTCTTTTCCAACTATAATGACTGATTGATTTAGTGATAAGTAGCATGTAAATTATATTAATATTTTAAAGGAGATTAATTCCATTTTAAGGGAATATTTTGTAACCATGTCTATCCCTTCAGTGAATTGCCTGGTTTGTTTTTTTGTTTTTTTTTTTTGTTTTTTGTTTTTCCCCCAAAGACTGCTGAATTCCATTAAAGGTAAATTTAAATATTCAAGTCATAATTATTTTTTGCCATTAGAACTTACAAGAAAGCAAGAATCTGGTCAGTACTTATAGGTAGAAATTGGCATTATATACGAAAAATTAGATGTGTGAAGAATATTTTTCAACCCAGGCTTGTGTAATTTAGCACCCTCTTGGAAGGTCTGAGAGTTCATACACTTACTTCTGACAACATGGATCCTGCTTCCAAAGCCAGTGAAGGCTGGTAGCTGAGTGGATGTGGTTTTGCCTGGGCAGGGAGGAGACAGAAAACCCTCTTGTCCCCGTTTACCACAGAGCACTTTTTAGGATCCAAGCACCAGGACAGGGAGCGTGCAGGGGGGCAGGAACCAGCATGGACACCTCACCCGCCCTGGGAAGAGGATGCTCTTCCTTCCAGCAGCAAAACGCTTTGCGGATGCTTCATGTGTGAGCCGTGGATATTCCGAACACTGGGGCTCGCATACTTGCAATTGAAATGTGTAACCTCCTGACCACTGGCGACTAATCCAGAGGCAGCTACGTGATTTGAGGGATTAGATAGGAGACTTAAGAGTGACTTGCACAGCCACGGTGCTGGTTTGGAGCTTAGTTGAATTCCACAGAAATCAGGGACATGGTTGAGTTCATAGGTTGAGTTCAGTTCTCCCATTTTGGTGGGGAAAGTGTTGAAAAGACCGATATCAGCCTTTAGCCCGAGATTTCTGATACACCTACCAAAAATGCTTTGCACAGAAATAAGTAATAGTCAACTTCAAATTCAGATTTCAGAAAACTGTAGAAGAGTGTTTTGCAGAATTGCTTCAAAATACTTCATCCAATTATGAAAGTAGTGGTCATATGAGTCAGTTTTAGGCTTCAAATATCTACAGAAAGCTGAAAAGTATCCCCAGCTGATCTGGGATTTTAGATAAGCTTATCTCTGGGGGGAGGGAGAGGTGTACTAACAAGTTTGAGTCAGGAGGAAAATAGGTTATTCACATCCTGATGTTTTTGTGCATTTCTTCTATTCATCTGACTGTCAGTTTGTTAAATGTTAATCGTCTTCTGCAGGATAAAAATCAACATGCTTTCTTCTTGAATATTTGACCTTTTAAACATTCAGTGGTTTTGATTCAGGATATATTCATTATCCCTCATCTTCCCAAGTTAGATTGAAAATGCAGAAAACTAATTAGAGAATAGATCAATAATGTCAGAATTGCATTCAACTACCATGCATTATAAAATACTGATTTATCTAAATCGCTGTGGGTGTTGGGTTTCTGCAAGACACAGAAAGTGAGAAAAGAGGATTGGTTGTGAAAATTACTAAGAAAAGAACAGATACAAAATCCCCCCCCTTTTTTTTTTTTCTTGTAATTTTATATTACATTATTTTTGGAGGCTAAAATCTGGGAGGGGTTTAGAATGAGATGGTAAGAGAGAAATGAAGTATGAGAAGAGTGAAACATTTTCTCCTCCCTGAAAACATTACATCTTGTGAGATGAGGCCTCTCAGGAATGGATTTTCCTATGATTTTTGAGAGTTTAGGGATTCCAACCCAGGAAAATGGTGGATTATTTTAAAAAGAAGTCATTTTTAGTTTGGAGCTGGATTTACCATGCTAGGAATAAGCACTGGTACCTGTGTCCTGCTGTGAATTTCTCTGAGCTGTTGGACAAGCTGTTCAATTTGCTGTGGTGTTCCATCCTTCATCCACAAAGTAGGAATGAGAGTGGATCCCTTCTGCTGCTCACTTTTCTGTGTCTGTCTGCCTGTCTAAAGCATCAGCTCAGCTGTGCCTTGCCGTGCAGGCATTTGCTGACTGACCCAGTAGGGAAGCAGTCTGAAATTCCTGGGTGCCACCATGTATCAGTAATAACCTTGCCCTCTGTGAGGATGTTCAGCTTGCAGTTATGTCCAGCAGAATCCATGAGGATGCCAAGACCCCCGGGGTATGCAGGGTTAGCTAATTATCCTGCTCTAAGTAAAACCCGAGTGCTAATTACTGGGAGGTACAACTAACGGTCAGAAGTTCTGGTTGGAGTGAACAGAAATGTGTTTATCCATGGGTGATTTTAGCAGTCATGCATTCAGTTTACAAATGACAATCTCTAAGCTGTAAATGTAAGTAAGAGTCTGCTGAATTCCATCTGACATTTTTTTTTAGAATGACAGTACCATTTTTTTAACTTCTGGGTATATCCATGTAACTGTGCTGGCTCCAGTGGGATAATGTGGTTCCAAGAAGAGGTAGGGTGGGGCTACCAGAAGTCTGTTTTCCTTTGTTAGTGTGTTAAGAGTAAAACAAAACCTAGGGTGGTAGAAAGATGACCTGTTGGAATGTTTTGGTTTTTTTTTTTGAAATCTAGATGGCTCAGCTCTTAAGCAGTGCTTCCCTTCTCTCAGCCTCATGAAATCTGAGGTTAAAATTCACTTCAGGCCTTCTGGGACCCGAAACTGGAAACTCAAAAGTACAGACACTTCATTGCACAAATTCTTCAATGTCCCAAGTCCTACCTAAAGGCTGACACAGCATCTGATGGGCCCCACTGGGTTCCTGCTTATTAGTGTATGAGGACTGCTTTGTCTTCAGAATATCCTTGTGATTTAAGTATCTTTTTTCCTGTGGCTGAATCGCATTTCAGTGGAAATAAACTAGTTTGGGAAGTGCTTGCACATGTTTGGTCTTGGGTTTTGCTGTGTCATGAGTGAATTGGCAGCTGCAAAGTCTGTCAACCAATTTCCATGTCAGTGAACTAACATAATAATGTGTTTGCAGGGTCAAGCTGTTGCTCAGCTCTGTTCAACCATTCCCAATGTTACTGTTTTTGGAACAGCTTCATCTTTCAAACATGAAGCAATCAAAAACTCGGTAACTCACCTGTTTGACAGAAATGCAGACTATGTTCAAGAAGTAAAAAGGTAATATTGTATTTTCCTGAGTAAGGTCTGTACAGTATCCGGCAAAATGCTATGAAAGGCACCAGGCTGATCATATTTATGGGAAGAGACTACATTTGTGAGTTTGGGAGCTGTAGTTTACTCCCAGTTATTCCATCTGTCCACTAGGGACAGGACAGGAAGCATCTCCCTATTTCTTGATAACCAGCATAAGCTTTTTCAATCCATATTCCTACTTGGACATCTGTTGTGAGCAAAGTAAATTCAGTGAAAGAAACTAAAGGTCTTAACAGAATGATGTACTTTGCCTTCATTTGCATTTGTACTTGCTCACTGTAATTCACCAAATAAGATATTTTCAGTGGATTTTTAAGGCATCCAGGTTTTGGAGTTCTCTGGTGTGCTTTTATCTGCCGGGGTTTTTATCCCCTGCCAGGGATTGATATCAGAGCACATGATGTCTGCTTTAATTTCAGATCCTTAGATTTTGTTTGTTTGCACTCAGATTAAAATCATCCTGTTGCCTTTTGAAGTCATCATGTGCGTTTCTGTTTATGTGCTTTCAAATACTTTGTTTTTCAGTTTGTCTGACTGTTGATGCTGGTGCTGCTGCGGGTGGCAGAACTTCTGTCTGGGCTGGTACTGCAGGAGAAACCAGGGGGGGTGCAAGAGATAACACATGGGTGCAACAAGCCAGTTTGTGCTTCTTTCCTACTGCAGAGACACTTAATATCAGCTCAATGAATAGTCCTGATTGCAAGTCAGAAGTGGCTCCCTGTGGAATGTGCCAGCACTCTAATCTGTTGCTCAGATCCTTCCGTTTTCACTTTTCATCGAAAAGATTTTTTAGCAAACACACAGCAGTAATTCTGAGAATGCTCTTTTGACAAAGTGCCCTTCGGCAGAGGCAGCGAGAGGAATGGTGGTGTTGTTTGGTTTGATGGCTTTGAGCTGTGTCCTATGTTCTGCTTAAAGGGTTCGTTTCTTAAAAGTCCGTGAGCGGAAAGGGATGGACTTGTGCTGGAGAAAGGATGGCGGTGGGAACCTGCTTCACTGCAGGTGACTGGGGCATTCCAGGGAAAAGCTTTCATCAGGGAAAACAAAGAAACCGAAGAAAACAAAGACAGCCACCAAAAGCTCCAAGCAAATGAAAAATAACACTCCCCCATAAGAGGTGTTGTGAATGTGGAAGTGTCCGTAGGGGATGAGGAATCGCTTCAACCAGGGAAGCCACCAAAAGCTGTTTCACTGTGAAATTTTTATTCCTTTACAGTGAAGGCTCATCCGGTGGCCTGAATAGAAACAATTTATTGCCCCACATGTGGCAGCAGTACCAAGGAGTGAAGTTGCTTGGTTTTGCTGCTGTTTGTAACCAGTGGATGTCTGGGGCTCACCTTTGTTTTGCAAGGAAACAGAAAGATGCATTACAAGCCATGAATCTTTGCCTCTCCCCTAAATCAGGATGTTCAACAGATTTTTTTTCTTCTTAAGCGTCATATTGACATTGGATTGACAGAGCTGTTGGAAAGTTATAAATATGCAAACTGTTTATTGAAACAATAAAAATACTTTCCGCTTTCTTTAATTGGCCTGACTGAAACCTTGTGCTGCATTTCTTGCTCTTGGTGACTTCTCTTTATGTTTGATTTAACTCTTTGCTGATATTTAGTTGATGTCTGAAGAAGACTCTGTAAATAACTTTTTAAGTCATTTTGTCTGAAAAGAACTAGGCTAAGAAGATCAGTTTCCTTAAGAATTGAGAAAATTAATATTAGAAAATGTGAATAAGAAAAATAGCGTTTTTCTCTATAATATTCATTGAC
>VZRN01004556.1:749429-762099 GCA_013397935.1 Dasyornis broadbenti | reverse complement strand
AAAAAAAAAAAAATCTGACATTTGCATTCAGTCAAAACAGAGCTTTGTATCTGTTACCTGTCTTTTGATAATATAATTTTACTGAAAGCTCTGAAAAGGGGGGAACAAGATGGTTTCCCCCTCTTTAAAGCCTAAGAGGTGTGGGTTGGATAGCCCAAAAAACTTGCATGGTGCCACTGAATGAGTCTGCAATGTCTTTTGATGAGGGTGAAGTTTTCACATATTCAAAGTCTCAGCCTTGGAGTCCTTTCTAAAGTACCTGGAAAATGTTAGTATTCTGTTAACCATCAGCCAGTGCTGTGCTGGCAGACCAGCCCTGTCTATCTTACTGGAAACTAAATGTTTTTTCCTTGCTTTTTAGAATCTCAACAGATGGAGTAGATATTGTTTTGGACTGTCTTTGTGGAGAGAATACTGGGAAAGGCCTCAGCCTTCTCAAACCACTTGGGACTTACATTTTATATGGTGAGTGGAAAAAAGCAGGTACATATTTCAAAACTAAAGCTTTGCAGGGCTTGAAATCATCCACGCCACTCCTTCCAGGACTGGTGACAGACATGTTATCTCAACTGGATCATTTCCAGTCGAGGATTTTAGTGAAGCTGAGCATGGACTAAGCCATTGAGAAACAAATGGTAATACAGAAAAGAAATCTTTAAAAAAATTTCAGAAAAGTAAATCCAAAATTGAAACTGAACATACATTTCAGATTGTTAAACACGACTGGGTGACACAGGAGAAGTGGGGGGCAAAAATTGGGTCTCTGATTCTGCACACCGTGGGAATCACCGTGTGGCCAAGGAAACTGCAGTAGTGTTTTTGTGAGAGGGAAGCTTGAAGGACAATTTCAGGAAGAGTGCTACTGGTTTCATTGGACATGACTTTGAGGAATCCAAGCCCAGGCTTCTGTTCACAGATTTTCACTCCTGTTTGTGGATTGCTCCCCACAGGGAGCAGACACATCTCCCCTGCAGTTCTGCCAGGCTGCCCTGCTGCGTGGGGAAAGCTCCTGTTGGAGGGGACAGCTGAAGGGATTGCTGTGTTTATGGGAAGACGCCCAATAGAACTTAAGCTGTCCCTGGCTTTGGGAGATTTGATAGATTGTCAGTGTCATCTTGGAATTCCTGTAAGCCTGGAGGGCTTGGCTGCCTTGGCTTCTTCATTATTTACTCCCAAAGTATAAGTATTTCTACTAATCTCTTTTAAACCTGGGCATTTTTTTCCTTAAATATGAACAACAGAGACAATTTTACATACACTAAATGGTCTGCTGTAGCTTGTAACAAGCTGTGTGTGAATGTGCTCTTTTACAGGTTCATCTAACATGGTTACTGGGGAGACAAAAAGCTTCTTCAGTTTTGCAAAATCAGTAAGTGTCCCTGTGATTCTGCTCTTTCCTCTAACTTCAGTCTTTCCTGTAGCATTTTCATCTTCATCGTTTTCATTTATCTCTACTGAGTTGTTGCTTCAGATGAGTTCTTGTGCCATGATTTCTTCTGGCAGGACAGCTAGACAGGAATTGGATCTGTGTGCATTTCCTATTGCAATTGAAATTGGCTATCAGACACAGATCTCCTACACAGCTGCGTTTAGACTGCATTATTTATTGTGGCAGAATATCACATCCATGGATATGAACAACTGCACTCTGTAGGTTCCTTGTGTCTGAAGACACTGTCAGGACAGTGCAGCGAATTAAAGGAAATACATCGCTCAAGGTGGGGCCTGTGTCCAGTCACTTCCAGCTTTTCAGAAGTTTGTTTCATACAGAAAAGCACTTCTCAGTTCTCCATGTTCATTTCGAATGACGTCAGAGATTATGATTCGGCATTTTTTCCCTGATTGATGATGTCAACAGCTTCAAAGTTCAGACGTTAATGTTTTCCTCTTCAGCTTACTACAGCAACAGAAACCTGTGCAGAAATCCTAGAGGTCAAAAGAGGGACAAAAATATCAAATAATTGCCAACAAGAAATAGGTTAACCAGGAGTGAAAGTGATTTCTTCATACAGGAAAAACCTAGGGAAAAATCTTTTCTGAACATCTGTCATGTGATCTTTCCGCCTAAAGCTCATTTACAGCTTCCAGCAACACCTGGAAGCTTCCAGCAACACAGGCTTCAAAAGTCTCTGTGTAGCTGAAAACAGGAGAAATCAGAGACTGCAGCAAGGAGCTGTTCTTTGCCTCCTACGTTTTCTTAATGGTTGTAGTGGGAGGATGCTTGTTATTGTCACACGTTTGTGAACTGAAACAAGATAATCTTTGCTATGCAGCCTTTTTACTGTTCATGTAAGAATATCCAGATGCATATAATTTGTAGGGTAGGTTGGCCCAGTGAAATATATTCCAACTGAAAATGTATCTGAAAAATACATTTTCAGATAGTATTGATATTTATTGACGGAATAAATGTGAATAAATAGAATTCATTTTAAAAAATGAAAGATTCTGTATTACAAGTATAACTAATTTTCTTATGTAATTACGCTGCAAAATTAACTCATCAAAATTGTATGAAAATTATAATTAAAAATTTACCCATTCAAATAAAATTTGCAAGGAAGCGGCATCTCTCACTCTCAATGATGCTCTTGGGCTAAATGAAATAAAATCCTTTCATTAGACACTACAAGTGTCATAAACATAATAATGGATGTAAAGTAACTGGCAGCTGATCAGCAGTGCCTGATTTTGTTGATTTTGAGAAGAGTCATGGCCAGGAGTTGCCTGTGAACTGGTAAAAGTTGAGTGGCTGTCTTGTGATAGCAGAAGGGAGAAGGAACTCCAAACTCGCTCCTGCCAGATCCTCATCCAAACCCAGATCTGTTCACCATCCTTCTCACACCCTGACCTCCTCCAACACAAGTTTGTTTTTTATTTCTGCTTGTCAGTCAGCTGCACAATTTCTTGCCTCGTCCTTGAATCGAACCCTTGCTGCTTCTCTTGGCTGTTGCTTCAGACCTCACAGATGAGTCACTTATCACATCTGCACAGACAGTTTTCTTGTGAACTTTCCTGTACATTTCTTAAAAAAATGTTTTTCTAACGATGCTGTTATTTATTGGTTTCCAGTGGTGGCAGGTTGAGAAAGTAAATCCTATCAAGCTGTATGAGGAGAACAAAGTCATTGCTGGATTTTCCCTGTTGAATCTGCTTTTCAAACAGAATCGAGGTGGCCTGATCAAGGGTGTGATGGACAAACTCCTTAATCTATATAACAGTAAGAAGATCAAGCCTGTGGTTGATTCGTTATGGGCTTTGGAAGAGGTAGGAGCCAAATCTCTTTCCTCTTTTTGAAATTTCTGGAAAATAAGCGCTTTTAGAGGTAAAATCGTATTTAAACATGTTTTCTAGTTGTTAATGTATCCTGCACTTTAGTTCGTGCACAAGTTGTCTCCAGAGCCCCTGCTATTTGGAAATTCCAGGATCCAGAGTTATCCCCGTTTCTTTACTAAATATATTTATTGAAAATGCTAATAAGTGTGTTTTTTCAATCTTAGAAAATTGTTTGTAAGTGCATGAAACACGTGACTAACAGGTGCAGAGTGAAATGCAAACAATGGAATTGAAAACAAGTTAGATGTTTTCCTCAGAATGCATTTTCATACACAAGCTTTAGTTTCAGTGCCACAGTTGCGCTAGCAAACCCTGGAAGCTTGCAGGTTTTCTGGCAGTTACTGAAAATGTGTCAAGACAAAGAAATCAGCACTCAAATTTAATGTAAGTTACAATCGTGGACTGGATATTTTTGGTGTCTTTTTTAAATTCCTCTAATTGCTCAGCTCTCCTTTAAGGCATGTAAAGAAACTAACCTCATAGCCTGGGCAGTTATAAACCTTATAAACCCTGTTCAAAGCTCTGTTTATCAGGCATTTCTATTTAAGATGCTGATGAAGGAAGAGAAGTATTTTGGGAGGCGTGAACAGACATTACCATATGAAGAAACAACAGGATTATTTAGCACCACCGGATTAATACTTGCAGTTTGTGTGTTTGTGAAGCGCACTGAGCCCGACACATCACTTGGGACGTGTGGTCTGCAGCAGCTCTGCTCAGTGGGGCTGTGTCTGGATCGTTGTGTTTCGCTGTTCAGAGGGTGCTGCGACAAAATCTGAGCACCGTAGGCGGTGTTACCACGCATCCTTGAGGAAATAGTAACCATCAGGCTTAATCCATGAGTAGTGCTGTATTTCATTAAGATTGTGGCTGTCCTGTGAGCTGGTTTTTGAGCCCAGCGTGTTCTGTGCCGTCCCTACGAATGCCCCAGTGCATCCCAAGGTGCCACTTGATGGGGTAGAGGTGCGAAGGGTCCAGCCCCTGTGGGCTCCTCTGTAGTGACAGCTTCCCCAGGAGCCCTTTTCTGTTCCTCTGAAAGTTCTGCCCGAGGCCACCCTGTCACCACAGCACCCCAGGGACACCTGGGGCTGTCCCAGCCAGGGGCACTGATCTGCTCCAGGAATGTCAGATGTCATGGTAAAGAGCAGCTGCTCAGGCAAGACTAAATCCTCTGCTACTGTCTGAGAGCCCTTTGCAGAGCAGTATAAAATAGAAGTGGGATCACATTTATGGTTTTGATCTGATTTTTTTTTTTAATTTAATTTAATTATTAAATAAGCTTATGAAGTAGTTTAAAAATTTAAGTGGCACAAGTCTCTAGACAGGCATTCTGCAAATTTCTTGTTTGTGTAAAACGTACTTTTCGTGTATTGGTGAGTAAGAGAGGGATACTTACAATAGTAACAATAGCTTAAAAAAACCCTTGATTGAGGGCATGCCGTAACATGAAACATTACACATGGCAGGCTGATCTTAATAGTCAGCATGATGGGAATTCATTGGGAGACTTCTGTTTGATAACATTTCATCTAACATTTGGCAGTAGCATGCACCATCCCTACCAGTAGATTGTGAAATGCGTAAATACATCTGTTGTAAAGCGCAGTCTAGAAAACTCCAGCTCATTTGTCACACCTGCTGGCTTTCCATGAGCTGTCTGGCAATGGCAGAGGAAGTGTCTGGCTGTACCTTCGGGGATATGGTAGTGCAAGAATTGTTTATTTGATGGCAAAGTGTTACTGAAATATTACTCATCCAGGGCATTACCATTTTAGAGATATATTTTCGTGGGCATAAAAATAACTTAGGGCTGACTCTCAAGTTAATATGATACACAGAGAATGTGTCATAGCTGAGGGCTGAATGGAACTAGACTGAAGAAAGGTTGGTGCATTTCCGTTCTGTTTTGGTAGGTTTTTATTTTTAACTCCAGAGCTTGAACATTGCCCCACCTCAGAGTTGGACATTTGATTGTTTTCCACTTCCTGTTGGGTAAACCTGATGTTCCCCAAATTTCCACTTTCATTGGACCTTTCTCAGTAGTCTTTATGAGAGACTAAACCAATGTGTGACCAGTTTTTACAGGTTTCCTAAGGAAACTTCCTGACCCATAAGAGCACTGAGAATGTGCATTAACTGGAGAGTGGCAGAAAGGTGGGCTCCCTACATGGCATTTGAAAATGAATGGCTGAATAGTTTTCTGTGGAGAAATACTGCCCTTTCCAGAGCCTCATGGGAGAATCCATTTGTCCTCTATCTAGCAGTTCTGCCCTAGAGATGAGCTTGAATCCAGTAAGAGACATTCAAAATGAAAATGTTGGAAGGAAAATTGCCGAAGGAGCCTTCGCCATGGGATACCTTTCCAAATGTTTTATGTTAAATACCTGAATATATCATCCCATACGTTAACAGGTTTGATCTCTGCATGAAAGGCGTATCCCAAACATATCCCTTCAGCTCGTTTTATTCACTCTGCATCTGCATTTGTTTTCATGTATTCCTTTGTGCACATATCAATTCACAAATTAATGCAGACTCTCTAAAGCCAACATGGAAGACACCTGGTTTCCTTTCAAAGCTGCATTACAGTAGAAATGCTGCTCCTTTCAGTCCTGGATCAGTTTCCACCCGTGTATCAGAGCAGGAGACGGTGACTTACATCCACCGTGGTGTTCCCTTTGCTGCTCAAGACTGCTTCCTTGCATGATAACCCCAAAAGTGAGGGCTTGATATCCTAGTGCTTGTGCGAACAGCCAGGCTTTGTGTCAGTTTTCATGGGTGTCCATGAACTGTGTGAAAAAAGTAATTCTTTGTTCTAAAAGCCTGGTATGGTTCCTTGAACAGCCTTCATTTCTTGATACTTTCTGCAGGAGCACCCAGTCTGAATTTAAAAGAATATACTAATGAGAGAATACTGTAATTGCAGTGAGATTTTCCACTTTAAAGTATTTCAAGTGGCAGTAATACAGAACTTAGAGAAAGTTATTAGATCCCATTTGCCTCTCATGTAGTCTGTGTTCCATGATGTGTAGTTGATTATCAAATTATTTCAAAGATAGAACTGTTCAGAAATTATTAGATGGACTTAGCTTGATACTGTTCCTGTTGAACCATGAAAGTTTGCCTGAGTGTCCATGAGATCATTCTGATTAGGATATAATCCCTCCGAGTGTCCTCATTTCTCTGCTTTAGGGCTTCATCCAAAGGCCATGAAGTCCACGGGAGGATTCCCAGTTCCACTGGCCTTTGCTTTAGGATAAGGCTTGCCCTGCCTCTTTAGTACAGGCTGCTTAAACAAATTTGCCAATTGACTGAAAAGAGGAACTTAGAAGTGACTCCGTTTTTTCAGTGCATCAGGTTACTGCTGACACAAGGGACCTCTGGATCCAGACTCTTGACTGCCACTGTGGGGCAGAACTATTGGTATTGCTGTGTTAGCTGCTGGTGTTCATTCGGGAGGGGCAATTTTAATCTCAAATTGACATCCATAAATCCTAGTAAAGCCAAGTCTTGTCTCAAGTAGGCAATTAAAATCACTTTATTGTGGAAAAGTAAGAAGGGTTTAACTAAAGGAGACAAAATCCATAGATACTTTAAAATGGAAATCCAACTTGGGAATTATTCATCGTGAGATGAATGAAGTCGTACAATAAATTAGCTGCTGGTGAGATATCTTGCTGCTTTGCAACTATTTGTTTAGGCATTCAAGTGTTTAAAAGATGAGATGATTTGTAGATGCTGCATGCTTAAAATGCTGCTCTGTAGTAAAAAGCTGATTGTCTGGTAGGATTGCATTTCATTACAAACAGCAGAGTTTAAAACAGAATTTGTATTCAGTGAATATTTGTCGAGCTTTGTGGTTGTTTCTTTGTTAGTGACTGTTTACCACTTGTCTTCATTCTGATTAATTTGTACTGTGCCTTTATGCAGTAGCATTCTCCGGAGGGTCTGTGAGTATTTGGCTTTACACAGTAGGCAATTCTAGATTAGCAAGCGGGATGGAAACTGACAGTTCTCAAAAAAAAATCCAGTGTGTTGAATAAAAACATGCACGTTGCACTTTTCTATTCAAATTCTGCGTTTTTTCACCTCTTCATAGTTGCAAAAGAAAATGCGTGTTCAAGGTTCAACAATTTATTGACGCAGAAGGTCCATGCACCCTTGGTGATACACAGCAAAGTTTTTCACACTGCATTACTGTATCAGTAGGTCTAGCTATAAATACAGCTTTTCTCTAAGGGGGATTTCCTGCTCTTGAAGCCAGAGCTTTTCTCTTCAGTAACTTGCTAAGGAAACCCAAGCTGTGTTTAAGAACCTGAAGCTAAAGGAATGCAGTGCAACTGATCACGTTACAGTGACATTATAGAGTGCCTGCTGATACAAAAGCTTCCTGTAAAAGGCACACTTTGTCATATGTCGCTGTTCTCAAATACTTCTGCTCTGTGCATTATCTATCGGTGTTTGTAGCACACAAAGCACAAATAACACAAACCTTACGTGAAGGTCTCTCAAAATTATTCAGCCAAAACCCCCCAGCGTTTTCTGCATTATCTGCTGGTGTTATTAGCATGAAAAGGAAAAGAGCAGGAACCCTACTTTAAGATCACGGCCTTACTGAGTTGCAATCCAGTGACAAGAACTGGGTGATGGAACACTGTCCATACAGAAATTGTGGCATGTTTCGGGTAGGGCAAAGCAGTCACCTGTCTGGTTTTAGCACTGCTCAGTGGCTTCAAAGGATTCAGGTGCTGTAAACCTGTGGTTTTCCACTGAACTCATCCTCTTCTATGTCACCATCTCAGTGCAGGCTTTTAAATACCAACAATATCATTATTTGAGGCAAGGGGATGGGAAATCTCAAACCCACGACAGCAGGACAACAACAGTGGAGCCCCTAAAGGAGAGACTTTAATTTCATCAAAAGCTATTTATGCCTTTCTCTGTTCTTGGCTTCAGGGCAAAAAGCCTGTCATGTATCACTGTAGCAAGACCTAGAGAAAATTGACCCATTAGTTACTTTTAACATAGAAAGAGGGCAATGTAATAATATCAGATAGGGCTGGTATCTTGTTGCCAGCTAAATGCCATCCCAGGTCTACTTTTTTTTTTTTTTTTTAAAGAGTTATAATGTCGTAATAACCTGTGCAGGTTTTTGTCTTTTCTACTTGATGAAAACATTGTCCAACAGAAAAAATTACGCTTTTTTTGAAGCCAAGGACTTGTATAGTGTTTATTCTTCAGGGTGTGCAAAATAACAGAGTACCATGATAAAAGTGGAAGTACATTTATGAAAAAAAAAGTGATAACCCACCCTAAAATACAGAAAAGATTAATATTTTCATAAGCATAAGACAATTTATTTTGCAGTCGTAAGATGTCAAAAGAGGGAACTGCAGCTCATTGTGTGAAAGCTCCCAGGAGCTTTTCAGTGTCTCTGTGCTGTGATTGCTGCTCCAGCACTACAGAGCATTCTCTGCTTGTTTCGAGTATTTCTTTGACAGAACAACTTCTTTTGCAGTTGTTCATTCACAGCTTTCCTGATGGACAGGTGTTAACTCTGCAGATACACCGTCCTCTGATACTGCCCTGGAACTCCCTTTGTTCTTCCTGTGTATGGATTCTGTTCTCTCTGACTGCATGAAATAAATACCTGTAGTTCAAAGCAGATTTTAATGTTTTATCTGTTCATCACCACTGTTTCCTTGTATACAAACAGGTCTAACACAGACTTAATCCAAGCTTCATGTAGATGTCAAAGCACACAAAAATGCAAGGAGCTGTGTCTTGCTGATGCAACAGGTTTGGAAATAGAGATGTGGGGAATGCAGACTGAGAAACAAAACCTGCATAAGTCAGGGCAGCTTGATTCTGTGTTCACAATCAGATTATACACAGTTAGAGGCCAAATATCATTCAAATGTGGGGAATCACAGAATCATGGAATGGTTTGGGTTGGAAGGGACCTTAAAGCCCATCCAGTGCCACCCCTGCCACGGGCAGGAACACCTTCCACTGTCCCAGGCTGCTCCAAGCCCCAGTGTCCAACCTGGCCTCGGACACTGCCAGGGATCCAGGGGCAGCCACAGCTTCTCTGGGCACCCTGGGCCAGGGCCTCCCCACCCTCCCAGGGAACAATTCCTCCCCAATATCCCTTCCAGCCCTGCCCTCTGGCACTGGGAAGCCATTCCCCCTTGTCCTGGCACTCCATTCCTTGTCCAAAGTCCCTCTTCAGCTCTCTTTGACTCCCATTCGACACTGGGAGGGGCTCTAAGGTCTGCCCAAAGCCTCCTCTTCTCCAGGGTATGAGTAAAGGGAAAGCTGTTCCGCCTGAATTTTACCTCACTAATATGAAATATAATGAACCCAAGTTCTAAAGGAATGAAAACTGGGCCATGAGCAAGGTGGTCTTTAATTATGGCTTGGCAAAGAAATTTTCCCAAGATGCATATCTGAAATAAATATTAATTAAAACTCCAAATAATTTTGGTGCTGTATGCATAGATGAATGAAACATACCATGAAAGTACTGAAAATTAATGAGGTGTTGCAATTTTTTTCCTTCTAAAACATTTTGTATACCTGACTATGGGATCCTTGCTGCTCTTCAGTGCATTGTTAAGTTCCTACAAAATGCCTATAAAATTTCAGTTGCTTTTCTCCCCCATTTAATGCTTTTTAACAGGACTTCATGATACTTTGTAATTCATTCTACCCTTCTTACCACTCTCAGGAAGCGATGGCATAACCCAGTAGTCTTTTTAGATTCACACACTGTTGATGGCAATGATTATGATTTTATTAAAAGCCAGGGGAAGAAACAAGACAAGACTTCGATACAGGCGTGGTGGCTCCATAATAAGGCCTCAGATACACGGCATGAACTATGATTAGCACAAGATCTGATTGGGTAAATGAGCTGTTTTCAGAAACTCAGACTTCGCTTGTTAAGTATGTAAGCAGAAGTCAATTTTTTTCAATTGCTATATATTCATAAACACTGCATGAAATTCAAACTACATTAATGGAACCTAATTAGACAACTAATTTATTTCAGCTCCGTGCTTGTTATTATTTTTTTTTTTACAGCCTCTGAAATTTAGCTTGTTTTATCTAGCCTGCCAGTCGAATACCTGTGTTTAAACAATTTTGCCATCTAGAGTCTTCAGAATGTTCCTTTAAGCACAGGGAGAATATTTCTGCTATAATACCCATTTAAGGGATGAATAACAAAAGAGGTGGTGGGATATCCTTGCTTGCCTGGTGCCATGCAGCACAGCAGTGGAAAGATCATGGATCAGCCTGGAAATCTCTAATTGCCAGTCGCGGCCTCTCTCAGCTGTAGCCCTGGGCTGTGTCTCGGGGCTCTGATCTCGCACAGGTGGGTTCTACCAAAGGTCACCGAGCTCTTTGCTTCCAGGGGAATGCTGTTCTCACGTTTCGGAATGAAGTGGCGAACATGGAAATGCGTTTTGGCGGTATTTGTGATGAGCATTGATTCCGTGTTCAGAGGTTGCTGTTGCAAAGGTTAGAAGCTGACCAGCCCGAGACTGAACCTCTGCATTAACATAAACACAGCCTGCAGCTACAGCGCTTTCCTGATCTCCTTAGCGAGCACTCTGCTGAGAATTAATTAGTTATGGAGATGCACAGGCAGAAGATGCTTGGTAGAAGGCACAGGACACTGGAGGTTGAAAGTGCAGTGGTGAGTCATGGCTGTATTTCTGGGGCAGGCCAGGCTGTCATTCCTGTCTGCCCTCGTGTGCCACAGCCATAAAAGCTGCTGGAACTGCAGGGAAACGGAAAGAATCAGTAGATTTGGCTCCTGATGGATTATGCAAGGGCAGGGGGAAATAGGCAGGAAAATAATATAGGAAGCACTGATGGAGTCCTCTCAAGAAAATGTGTGCACTATTAAAGATAAACTAGTCACGTGCTTCCAATTAATTAAATTAGCAACAGGAGACTCTATATGGGGAGAGCTGCTTTGCCATTTGTTAGAAAAAAATAAGGACAAAGCTGTTACACTAAGCAAGCTGCTGATTAATTACTGTGGAGAAAGGAGCATTTTGCAGGAGTGGTCTGCTTTCTGAAATGTATCAGCTGGCTTCTAAGTAATAAATTGGCACACATGCCTCATGTATTGAGCTCATCTGGTGATGCTGCTCCCCTGCAAGGAAACAAACAGAGACCTGGTTAGGGAAAGCTTTACTGTGGGCATCAGAGACACCAACACGTGTGCCTGGCTTCAGGAGGTAGAGTATGTTTCTTCTACGTTTATCTTGAATATTTGGCTCTAAGACAGTTGTTTTACACTTTATTTTTGCTCTCTCTGTCATGAAATGTAAGCACTTCTCAAGAGACAGGAAAACAGGGTGTCATGGGATCATTTCCCTATTCAAAAAGAATTTCTGCACTCTTCCTGAAGTACCAGAGAACAAAAGCTGCTTGCTCTTACAGCCTTGATCCAAGCATGCTTCAATCTGTTCCTTTTTATTTCTCCCTGATAATGCAAGGAAAGATCTGCCTGTCTTCTCGCAGTCTCGCATGTGGGTGAAATATGTGCCAATCCATTATTGCATGCCCCAGCAGAAATAGTTCTAAACTAATTCTAAGATAAAGTTTACTGTGTCTCCTGTTCCACAGAGTTGGTAGTACCACTAATTGGCAAGGGATTCTTAGGGGCTGGAACAAGGAGTGTTTCCTGTCACTCAGAAATAATTACTGGATGCTGTGAGTGGGACTCACAAATAGCAGGCACTAGAGGAGAAATATTAACAACAAAGTTTTCAAAGCCACATTCAGACGCTGTTTCACTCCTGTGCTGTGCGCTGTTAGTGTGTGTAATGTCAGCCACCACGCCTGTGAGTGGAACCTTGGATTTGCCTCTGTCAAAAAATTCCACTCACGCGTCTTTGTTAATTAGTTGGGTGGTTTGGGAAGAAAGCTCTTGGTCGGTCAAGTTGAGCTGGCCGGGATTGCTAATGTGAGAAACTCAGCTTTTCTCTGAAAAGGGTAGCGTGAAGCAGGAATCTGAGGTTTGTGTTAAACAAACTGATTGTTTACTTTCTCTCAGAAACGTCTTTTTGTCTGCGTTCAAATTAAAGAAAGACTCATTTCCACAGGTGCTAAGGAATTCTAAAAAGTATTTTAAAAAGAGAAATAATGAAGTCTACTTGGTGATGTTGAGAGGGACGAGAGGTGTCATCCTTATATGTCTGACACAATAGAGAATACAAATAATTTGGATTCCTCCTTCCTTTGACACATTCCTATTTTCAGACTGGAAAGAGATCCCTGATGATTTTGGATGAGGTTTTGGCCTCTTGATTTGCAA
>VZRN01004556.1:738093-749417 GCA_013397935.1 Dasyornis broadbenti | reverse complement strand
AAAAAAAAAAAAAAAGTGATTATTTTGCTTGGTTTTCTGGTTGTATTCCAAGAGTCTATTACTTCATTAATCAATGAATGCCTGGAAATCCACTTAACGAGTCACTGAAAAGAATCAAAAGGGGAGTGGGAGAAAAGAATAATGAAAATATCTCTATATATATTTAAAACTGATGGGTCCATTTTGTCCAAGTGATGCTGTATTGGCAGCATGATCCCTGTGGCCATTTCCATGGCTGCCAGGGAGCAGAAAGGTTAATAGAGCAGAAGAAAAAGGGATGTTTTCAGTCACTGCTGCATTACTGTGGTGAGAAGCATCCGTAGATGCTGTGCCTGAGCATTTCTGCTGTAAATTCTTGCTCACATTTTTCTGCTTAGGGGAATTTTGGGTGCTTGGCCTGTAAAGAGAGAACATTGACATAAGCTTTTAGCTACACTAGAAGGATGTTTAGATGTTAATAGATACTGAACTCTGGTACACTCAATTAACTTAAACGGGCCTTTTTGGGTTTAGAAATGTCTTTCTAAGGTGCACATTCTACCTCTTTTCCTGGGATCTGCTTATGGGTTTGTCTATGTAACAATGATCAAAGAAAAAGTAAATTTTTAGTCCCATCAACAAAACCAATTTTGTCTCTAATCATGTGCATGACTAGTTTTGGCAGACTGGTAGAAATTTTGGAAATGGCATGAGCATTGGCACAAAATTATTCTCCAGGGTTGTTTTAATTTATTTTTTCTTTCATACCAGTGGTCTGATCAGGTTGCTAAATTGCCTTTATTGCAAAGGAAACACAGGCTTTGTGTTGTATTTCACACAGCTTTGCTGAGATCCAAAAAAAAAGGCACTTAGCTGTAGATGATGATTTTGTGGTTTTATGTAGCTGTAATTCTACATGTTAACCAGATGAGCCATTGCTGGTATTGAAGATAATTAGGAAAGACACTTGCACGTTCATCTTCAGGAGTCAGCACATCCCAGCCCTGCCTTTCCCACCTTGAGCTTCGTTACTGGACCATCACAGCGTGGATTGATTCATTGCTCTCTGGGGATCAGGAGGGTGAATATTGCCCCTGGTGGAATACAGCGTCTTCCAGGCTGTGCTTAGAGCCCGTTCCTGGAGCTCACCAGGAGGCTCCTGCCGTTTCCTCAGAGGCTGTGGAAGTCGATCATGGGCACCTGTTCAGCAGTGGCAGCAACACAAGTCAGGTACAGCTCTCTTGTGGTGCCACCTCATTGCCAGGTTGTTCTGATTTGCATTTCTTTTCCCTCTGTCTATCCAAAATTCCCTGTCATGTGATTTTTAACATGTTCAAGCATTCAGATTTTATAACATTTTACAACATAGTCTGATTAAATTCTCCTTTTCTAAATATAGTGGGGAACTTCAGTTGGAATCAAGTTTACTTTTCTGGTTTACGCAATTTTACTCAAACAAAATGCCATGATTGTATCAAAATAACACTTCATTTTAGGGCATAACAATTGTTAATCAAGATAATTGTCCTCACCTAGTGAAAATGGCTCACATATTCTTTTCAATCATTTTAAACACAGATGAGTTTTAAAAGTGAAATTACTCTTGGGCAAAAAGATATCTCTTAGCATAATATAATCTAAATTTAATGTGATAATTGAGAGTTCTATGTGGTATTGCAGTTTAGTAATAGTATTATTGCTCATTACAGATAGTGATTTAAATTAACACCAAGGCAGTGAAGCAGGTACATTGTTGGTACTAAAAGATTCCTAAATATATATTGACCTGTTGGGAATGCTTGAACACAGGTATTTTGTAAGGAAAACCTCTCTTACGACCGCTGACTTTGAGAAAACAATACTAAAATGAAGCCATGTAATTTAAGAGTTCCAAATGAGCACTGATTTTCCAGGGTTTTAATTGTCCAGAAAACGATTGTTTGAGAATCAAAGCTCAGGCTTTGAAGGTGGTGTTACAGTGTACACATCTGAAAATGTTAGGCCATACCTATAAGAAATAAAGCCTGACACATCACAGACGGCTCCAAATCTTTGTTTAAATGAATTCAGTTTAGTAGAATAAAGGTTATGTAAAAGTGAATTCCTGACCACCACCAAATACCCACAACCTTGAGAAGAACCTGACGATTTTTTCTATTATGTGCTGTGATTATATCCTGGGTAAAATATCTTAAAGATGTTAAACTTCCCTGAGCAAGAAGGGTTTGAGTTCTTTAGCAGAAGTAACACAATACTGTATCTTTCCCTTCGATCGAAAGGAAACACCCAGCCTAATTCTCGGAGTTCCTGCAGTTAAACCTGCCTTAGCCTCCAGCCAGCCAAACGTGTGCTGCTGAGGTTCTTGCTTCTTTCCCTGCGTGGCTGGAGCTCGTGCACAAGCCTTTGGGGTTGGGGCACATCTCCACGTGCAACTTGAATTCTGTTAGCTTAGGAACTGCCTGGGCTGCGGCAGGGGCGTTCTGTCACACGGACACTCGGGCTTCAGCTCCCTGCTACCAATTCTTGCAGGCTGAGCTGGGTCAATAAAATGGAATGCTGAGCTGAATGGGTGCTCGCACACCAGCATTAAACTTGTTGTAAGCTAAATCAATTTTATAGCAATCACACTGGTACAGTGCTAAGGGGAAGTTCAGATCTTTAATATAGGCTTAGAATGAGACATTTTTTAACAGCGCCAGGAGAAATATTAAGTAATAAAGCAAATAGGACTGCAATATATATTGTAAAGCTGTCAACCAGCAAACAAGATAAATTCAAATACCTTTCATCTTGCCTGGATGAATGATTTCAATCTTGCTGTAAAGCGATGGAGCTCAAACTGAGGATAAGCATGAATCATACTCTCTATCATAACAACTGTATTACAGTTTAATATAGAAGTGGGCATTGGTTTTATTTAAGTATAATTTTAATGAAGTTACAGAATGGCACCCAGTGGTAAGATTTGCGTTGGAGAGCTTTTTGAATAATTGAAAAATACTGTGATAACTGATGAAGAATTAGGTTTGCAATCCTCATGGCACTGCTTTCTGAAACAAACAAATTACACAGGAAGTCAAAAGAGGAGTATTTCCTCATTTGTATCATTAGACACCTTTGGTGTTTACCTTGATGAGTTTCAAGAATTTACATAATTAGTTTACTGATTGGGGATGGATTTTATTGAAGATAATCCATTGTTACAAAATAGTATGGAGATATTTTTCAAAGTCACAACATTAATGTGTTCTGCTAATCTGATCCCAGTAGGTGGATTTTTACATGAAGCTTCTCAGACTTCGGAAATTAGAGTGTCAAGGCTTTTTACTGATTACCTCTTTACCATCTGGAAGACTGAATGCTTACTCTCTTTTGTAATCACTAAGTTTAGTTCCCATGGTTTTGGAATAGTGGTTCTGGAATAAAGTACAATTTCTGCTCCTTAGCAGTAATAAGGGAAGACTTAGAGCTCTTTGGAATAAATAGACAGGATTTTCTCCATCTTTTGTTACGAATTTTAAGATCCCACATTGTGAAATATGTGGCTCTAAACAGAGCTCAAAGAAGAGCCTGGGAATGTGTGATAGAAGGTCTTTGGGAGAAGAATACTTGGCTAATTTAAATTGTTTAGAAAATAAGATGCAAGGTTACAGAGGCAGAAGCCATGCTGGTCACAGGTTTTGTGCCTGACTTCCAAACAATTCCCCTGCTGTTTGGGAAAGGTGCAGGACAAGGACAGGTTTTCATGATCTTATTACAATGGCCAAGTAGAAGAAAGCAAGGAAAGGACAGAGGCCTCAACAGGGAAGGTTAAGGGAGAGAAAAGGGAAAATCATGCAGCTTGTGGTGCTTGAAGTGTGGCTTCAAAAGTGTTAATGAGAAATGCAAAAAAAATGTTGGTGCTGGTACGACATGGAGAAACCTCTGAAAGGCTGTAGAAATGAGTTTTTTTGTGAAGATCCAGTTAGTGGACAGTGGTTCCAGAGAATCAGAGGACTGGAACAAGCCTGAAAGACAAATCAGGTGGAACTAATACAGACCATCAGCACAGAGTGCTGGTAAAATAACAGGAGATAAAAAAGGACATTCCTTGTGGAAAGTTTTCTGTAGTTTTGCAGATTCCTAAAAGAAAGCAAATCCTCTCTTGTGAGGTACACACAAAGAAATATCTCCTTTATATAAAAGAAACTCTTTTGTTGTGAATAAACAGAAATTTGAATAAACAGATGCTGAAGAAAGCTTAGTTAACAGCAAGAAAGTAATCACGTGGAATTTTGAGTTTGTTGTATCCAGAAGGGGCTTGGAAGGGCTTTTGGTCTAAACATAAAATTAAAAAGAACTAGCTTTTCTTTCACCATAGCAGCAAGAAAATAATAGCATAAATTATTTTCTGCTGACAGATATAAGCCCAAAGGGTGTGTGTAGATCTGCATCACAGGAGGTCAGAACGGGGTTCCATCCATTCCACTGTCCAGCTCCTGAGAGGACAAGGACTGCTGGTTTGAGAGGGACAATAAAAGAAGCAGCACACAGAACGGGCACTCTGAGTTCTGTGGCATTTCTTGCACTGTTTGACTCTGAACACTGAAAGTCGCAGTAGCCTGGACACGAGAGCAGCGGCGTGGCAGGAAGGGCCACATGCTGGCACCCAGCAGTATTCCTGTGGAGGTCCAGAAGGGCTGGATGAGTGGTGTGAGGAGGGATCTCTGCTGGATTCGCACAGGATTGCTGCTGCAAGGCTGTTCAGAGGAGATCAGCAGCGTTCCCCTTCCGCAGCCCAGGCGCTGTAGTTTGAAAGCCAAGCACTACACAGGCTTAGGATTGAGTCTGCATGTTCTGAGGGTGGAGGAGCAGGAGGGGTTTAATGACACTCGTGACTACTGGAGCTGAGGGCAGGAGAACAAACAGGATCATCTTGTGGGTTGGTGCTGTTTTCCTCCAAACGTTTTTCAGAGAGATCACACAGCAGCACTGCTGAGGGAAGAGTTTAAAAACTGATGACATGGAGCTTGGTAGTCAATAACAACATAAGATGTCTCTTTTTTTTAATTGCACAGTGATGAATGTAATGAAGTTTATTTCCTGCCATAATTTGTTATAACAGATTGTGATGGAGTACAGGAATACAGCAAACTGAGCATCATATATTAATTCAATTTAGGCAGGAGACTGCTGCATCCTAACTGAGTACAGAGGGTCTCTTTTCCCTGTGGCTGCAGCTAAAGGAATTTTCCTCACCTAAAGAGTTACTACTGTGGACCAACACCTCTGAACACCCCAAGCTTCAGGGGTGTCTGGGGCATCCCTGTGTGCAGAGCTGGCTTTAACTTACTGCAGGATGCATTAATGCTCTAAAAGGTACCATGAAGGTGACCAGTTCTGAGCTCCTCCACTCGTGGCTTTGATGTGCTCAAAGCCATTTTCCTAGCGTGCATTGGGACCATGCTATTGTAATTTCTACCATCAATCCCAAAAGCCCAGCCAGTCCCAGGGAGTCAGTGGCTCACAGGAATAGAGTAGGAGTTGTGGCTTTATTGCTGCTCTAAAAGAAACACCAATGCAGGACCCTTAAAGATTCATCCTGATTCACAGGGAGTGTCTTTTCTGCTCAAGTGTGTTCCAGGGATTTGGTCACCAAATCTCCACCCCTCAGAAGCAGCCCTCGACTCAGAAAGCAATCAGGTAATCATTTCCTGTATTAATGCGGGGGGGGAAACCCCCTTTTTCTTCAAGCTTATCTTAATAATAAGTGATACTGAGAAAAGCTGTGCCAGTTTAGATCAAAATGAGTGTCCTGGCTCTGTACGGGTTCTGAGATAATGCACAGTCTCACGGGAATGTCCATTCTGTAGAGTTTGCTGCAACCAAAAGTCAGTCTTTAACTGTAACAGTGCTGAATGCCCCTGAGCTGTCCTAACTTGCTGGAATTCCCTGTGTCGATGGATCAAATTTCAGGGTTTTTTCTCCTCTTTTATCATGCAGAAAAGCTCCCACCAAACTGATAATCTAGGCACTGCTCTTTAGTACTTCTAAATACTTAATTTGTTGTTGATTTTGCCTTTTTTTCTGTTTTATCCCTGTTGACTCTGTAAGTAAAGGCTGGCAAGATTTGGCTCAGTTATTCTGTAATTACAAGGCTTTAAATCTCTTTTTCTCTGAGTTTCACGGAGACAAAACAAATACTCATTGACGTCAGCAGGAGCTTATAGGAGTAAGGAAGGAGTGGAAACAGCACAGTTCTGCAGCTGTAGCTCTCCATCCAGAAGATGTATCACTTAATAGGTGCCTTCAGCAGCCAAGGGAGGACTCAGAGTTTGCCTGTAGCGTCAGTTTTTATTCCTTTGACATTTTTCTCATCTTGGGTCTGGTTTTAGTCTTGCTGCCATGGCAACATACAGAGAGGCTAAAAGGTACTCCAGAGAAAAGGTCTCTCCTCACTGACAGGCAGCAGAAGGGAATAGAGGCCATTGCTGCTCTTTGCAGCTGCAAATAGCAGTGGAGGGATGAAAGGGATTTGAAAAGTACTTTCTGTTTGCACGTGTGCAGGCAAAACCATTGGAGAAAAAGTTCATTGGGGCAGGGCATAAACAGTGGAGTTGGGAAAAATCATTGTTGCTGTCAGATGGCTTCTGACAGGAGGGGACATGACAAGGAAACAGACTTCATGATAACTTCAAGTTATTTCACTACTCCTGTAGGAAAAATACTCTAATCAGCTCAAAATCGTTGCTAGTGATACTAAATTTTTACATTTTGATTGCATCCATGTTTTCTCTGTGCCCATGTGGGCGTTTATGAAAACTGGGCCCCACGTACCCTGAGTTTGATGTGTCTTCTTACATATGCTCAGTGCTTAGTTGCTGCATCTTTAAGAGCTGGCTGCATCCACCACAGGCAGGAATAGAGCCTGTTCAAAAATGCTGTAAATATTATGCTGCTTTTCCATCTGTCATGCAAGCTGCTGCATACCCTCAGCCTCCAGGAGAGCAGAGAGTCTGGGAGGTCTCTTCAGAATTAATGGTGTAGGTGAGACTGGAGAATCCAGGCCGGCTGCAGGTGTGGGTTTGCCAGCCTCCCATATACCCAGCTCCCACACAAACAGGTAATTGAAGGATTTTGTCACAGCAGATAAGCCAGTTTAACAGTAGAAGCACTTCTCTGCTGGCTATTCTGCTACGCAGTGCAAGGGAAATATTCCTATCAGGAATGCAGATCATTCCCATGGAAGTGTGCTGTGCTGAATACAGGTTATTCCATTGCTCTCAAGGGAAATAATACCTAACAGCAGAGGATGGTTTTGTCCAGAAAACTGTGTCTGGTAGGATAATTGTCAGTAATCACACAGGAAAACAGTTTTTCTACAAAAGCTTGTGCAGAAGGCAGCCTGAGGAAGGGAAATACTGCAAACCCACTTAAAATAAAAAAGCTTTGAAAAAAGCCAGCGTGTTTCCTAATGAAATACCACTCCACAATATCATATTGCATAAACATGAGAGAGACATTTCAAGATTACCGAGGAGAAAATATGCCAGCAAAACAACAGGACTAAATTTTGACAAATGTCTGTTTTGGGAGTAGGACAGTCGTTAGCAAAGGAGCCAGGGACTGCTGGCCATGTGTGTGTCCTGGCTGTCCGGGGAGCCCTTGTCCTGTCCCTTCACTGAGCCCAAACCACCAGAACAGGGCTGTGTGGCTGTAAAGGGAGATTGACCTCTGCTTCCCATGCCCTGAAACCCCAGCAGGGTCAGCAGGGAGTAGAACATCACATATTCCCTCAGAGCTGCCAGCAAGTTCAGAAACTGCTCTCCTCGGTTCCTTGAGTTTCTTCCCTTCCACAGACCAATCTAGACAAACGTCACCCAGAAGACAGATGATGTGATTTTGCTTAGTAGCGAGGGCAGTGTTAGTTTTAAAAGCCATGTACACCGAGAGCATGAAAGAAAACTCTTCCCCTGGTCTGAGAAGAGCATCTGCAATTAGAATGCAGCTCACAATCCGTATTAAAAATAGCATAGCTTTGTAATAGAACACAGCAGTGAGCCTGATAACAAAAATTATTTTGCTCTATAGCACTAATGAAAGCTATAGTATTAAAGCTTTGCTTATGTGGTATCTCGGCTAGAATCAACTGCAGTCTGCATCTTCTTTCTTCATTACTGTATAGAAATGATGTTTAAATAATTATTCTTGATCTTAGTGTTTGTAGTTCTAATGGAGGTAGCTGTGGGCTCATTGAAATAGTGCCTGTTATGAGCAACAACAGAACAGCACCAGCGCTAGAATGAAAAACGGGCATGTTTTTAATTCAGATTATTTTTTCCTAACTGTGAAGGAGATTTGGATCATTACCTGTGACACTTGGGTTGCCAAAGTAACCTTGACTAGCCAGCTGATGTTTGCACAGTGCATGGCACTGTCACCATGGAGACCCTGTCCATGTGATTTTGCAGGCATGATGCTGTTGCCGGCGTCTGAGAGAGGAATTAATTGTTGGTGAGCGATGCTCGTGCAGGCAGCCCTGCCCTGGCAGACTGAGCCTGCAGTCCAGCACAAGCTAAACTTTGCTTTGTCGTCTTAGCTGCACATTGAGGACCTGGGTGACAGGAGGAAGCTCTCTGGGCTTTTGTAAGGAAAGTACTGAGTTCTCCTGATGGAAAGTTCGTGCTCAGATTGGGAGGAGCGGTCAAAGAGTGTTGACCTGTGTGAAAACTGTGTTTGAGTGATAACATTGATTTACAGAACACATGTTTGAGTGACTGAAGGCTATTGAACACTCCTGGTATTCCTTTATCACCTGAGGCTTTCTTCTCCTCTCAATACCTGCGCTTGTTCCTTCACATGCAACCTAACGATGTCAGGGGAATTACACCAGTAGAACAGGGACTGAAATCTGTCTGTATATAGAGAATATTCAAAATTCTCCTCCAAAAGCAGCTGTCATGCTGTGCTTTCCATTGTGACCTCTGATGAACCTCACAGTGGGACTATGAAGTAGATTCTGGATCTGTTTTGCACAATACCAAACTAAACAAACAAATCTTTTGAGAAGAGACAAAGAGAAGGTTCTGTTTCTGATGGTTAAGCAGGCTAAAGGGTGCTCCCTCCTTTCTCCCCATATTCTTCAGAGAACAGAGGTCAGCCAGCCTCAAGATAAAGTCATTTTGCTGTGTCAAAATGCTTTGTTCCACCTCTTTTACCTGATTCTGAATGGGCTGGATGATGACAGATGGTTAAAAGGTGCTGTCGCTATTTCTGGGTGCTGCAGGAGTGATGAGCAGGCTGGACTAGGATCAGGTGGGGTTCTGCAGACACGACATATACACCCCCCAAGGAGACACAGTCCAGACTTCAGGAACTGTCCAAGAGCCAGGATGTGAATGGATGAGCCAGGAAGTGCAGGAGAATGGTGTAGCTGGGTTTGAGGCATGCAGTGACACTGCCATTTGGGGAAATGCTGTAAAGAATCACTGAAGCACCAGCTTTGAAGATGACTGTGTTGGACACTCTGTTACGTGAAAAAAAAAAAAACCCAAAAAATCATGTGGGGGCTTAAAAATAATACTGGGCAGAAGGGACTTGTCTTGGTGGCAAGATACAGAGAGTAAATGTTGCTCCTTTTGTCTTTGCTTTTGGTCTGAAGAATCAGCTGAAGGATTAAAGAAGGGAGGATGTGGCTGGAAGAGTAGGGCTTTGGGGTGATGTGTGCAGCACAGCTTACTGGGGTTGAGGGGATTATTTCATGGCTAGAGGGACACAGTCAGGACATGCTGGAAGGCTTGGACATTTTCAGTGTGGAAGCAGAGGACAAAAGGTGATTATTTGAGAAGATGTGTAAAAATAAACAGCAATCTTGAGCCTAAAGGTGTGGAACCAATGAGAGGGAAAGTTAAAGTTGTAGATCATAACCTAAACTGATGCTCTGCTTCACTGTGCCCATCTGGAGCTGAGCGATGTTCCCTTCATTTGGGTGCTGATAACCTTTTTGGCAGCTTGTGATGATACAGTGTTAGGACTATCGGGGAGTTTTACAGATTGCACTGAGATAATTGAATTAATTTCACTCCTGGCTTGGGTTAAATTTGTAATCTTGGCATAAGATTCTTTAGCCTTTCATACCGTGGCCTGATTTACCAAAAAGGGGAGTGAAGGATTCCTTCATTGTAAGTAGAAATCCTTTCACGTAGCTCAGGGAAACCCACCATCATCAGAGGGCCTCAAGAAAAGAAAGGACAAGTCCTCTTCCACCATCCAATAAACCTGCCTTAGCTGACAGTGAGGGGGTAAAGAAGCTGTCTGCAAAATTGAAACTGTAATCTGTAGATGGGAGTTTGTGTGACAGACTGCATCCAGCCTCGTGCAGCTAAAGAATATCCACTCTTCTCTTGCACCACTGGCTTTCAATGTCTTTTTTTTTTAAGTAAATGTAGAACTTCACTGAAAAAAAAAAATCAATAAAATTAATCACATTACTGAGCTAAACAGCTTCATGTAGGATGATGAAAGCATTGTGTTTTGACATTTCCACTAGGAAGTTTTTCCATGGCACATTGCCTTCACTGTTTCTCCCTTCTAAACATCCACATAACTAACGTGGGCCTGAAGGCCCCGATGTGGTCAGCTGGCAGGGCGAGTGGTTTCGTGTTCCAGCTTCCCAGTCTCCTTTATTTTACTCCTGAGACTGGTTCCTTGTAAGAGCCAAATACAGAAATGGATCATTATGTTTAAAATAATATCCGAAGGCTTGAAAATAGCATCCATTTCTTAGGCAGGCTGCATTTCTCTTTCACACCGTCAAATGGTGCAACAGATAATTAGTAATACATTTTCCATTTAAATTTCCCCGTATTTATAAAGCAGTAGGCTGCTCTTGCCGTGTTCTAACAGCAAAGTGAAGTTCCAGAGCCAACTGAATGCCAGCAAGAATTTATGAATACCTCAGCAGAGATTACTGTTGGCTCTTGGTTTTGAATGCAAGCAGCCAACAAATTCGTTTGGTAGTCAAAAGGGTAAGTGGAGGCTTGACTACAGCAGTACAAAGTTGGAGCACAAGTGTTTGTTTCAGGCATATATTATTTACAGAGAGTCAGACCTGCGCCCGGGAATGTGTCTCTATTCAGGAACTTTCCAAAGGAAAAGGAACCAGGACAGCAGAGGTGGAGACCTGAAATGAATGACTTAAGATGAAAAGCCAGTCAAGAAATCTGTACCAGTTACTGATTCCACCTGGGGCAAGCATGGTGCTAAAAACAAACAGGAGGAATCCAAGGAGAACATAGGGAAAAAAATAGAATTAAGGCAGGTGTACAATATGTATTTGGGGGGGGGGGGGGGGGGAGGTTTTGTTT
>VZRN01004556.1:704167-738079 GCA_013397935.1 Dasyornis broadbenti | reverse complement strand
GGGGGGTGATGGAAGTGTTTTAGTTGATTTAAAATGGACTGTTTTTACACCCTGCCATCAAAAGCTGTGGAAAAGCAGTGTAATCAGAAGCTGGCTGCAAATATCCAAACACAATGCCAGCCTCTGATAGCATATTGTATTAGTTGTTCTGTTTGGAGAATACCTTGATTTTCCTTGTTTTAACATTGCAGACACTATTTGAGTAAAAATTGCGTAGTGCCTGCTATTTTTAATTTCAGTATGACGATCCTTTTTGTCTGGTCTGAGCGGTTACATGTTTCTCTTGCTGCTGGAAGGGATGTTTATTTTGAATCGAACTTCAACCACTTCAGGGAACCTCCAATAAATTCCAGGATTTCCACATGCCTCCCTGTACTGCCAATTAAGCCTGGCTCTGGTTTTAACCAAGTACAGAGGGATGCACTGTCTTCATTAGGAATATGCAAACACTGAGGCACGAACTCACAGAAGCTCCTCCCTCTGTGAAAAGCACAGGAAAAAGGAAATGCTTCCATACAGTCTGTGCAGAACAACTTAACCATACTTGCAGAGCAGAGAAGGTTTTTAATCCTCTCTGTCCCCTGTAGGAGAAGAGGGAATGGTTTTAATAGTCAGGCACCTTGGGAAACAAGTGCTTGCAGTCTTGGTTGAACAAGTGGACTGTTAGCAGCCATAAACACGAAAATGACTCATTTCTAAAATAGCTCATGGTCTCTTAACTCAGACATCGTGTGCTGAATGGCTTTGCACTGGTACAGAATTGGACTAACTGGGCAGGTAAGTTGCAAATAACACTAAAAGGCACAGATGTTGTATCAGCTCTTCAAATTCTTCTCAGTGTTTTTATATATTTTAATAGCTCCATCTGGATTCCATAGCCGCTCTTATTGTTATAAGTTTTATTGTTCCCTTTGCCTCTGCCTGCTGTTTTCATTTGCAAGTTACTTACAAGTGTCATGGAAACAACTCCTGAACCTTTCTCCAGGGGCTTAAATTTGATGTAGTGGATGTGAAAAAAGCAGGGAAAGCACATTTTCTCAAATTTGCCTCACTAAATATGATATGGTACAAATTAAAATAAATGTTGCATACCCTGCTTTCCACATGATGTTCTGGTTATAAATTTCAGTGGATGGGCAAGTGTGTTTGCTACTTTCTCCAATTCTGTTATTTATGCTGTGCTGTAACCTCCTAAAAGCTTGATTTGGTTAATAACAATCATAAAAAATTATACAGCTGCTGCTTCTTCAGCATCCGTGTTGGATATTCGTAAAGGAATATTATCCATAGAGCAGAACTACTCTGACAGGATAGTTGGGTGTTGTTTATGCTCTGAGGTAGCTTCATAAAAGGTATTGTGATTTTTCTGGACTACATTTAGAGGTCAGCCCGTTGTCCAGTGGGGATCACGAGACTGTGTTTTCTGAGGTTAATTTACAAAAATGCCCTAAGTTAGAAAACCATCGTGTTTGCAGAGCAATTCCTCTCTTGTTCTAACAGAATTTTTCCTAAGTCCGGTATTTAATAATTGAGGGAACATCTCTGCAAAATTCAAGGGGTAGTACTGAGTTCACTGCAGTCAGCTTCCCAAGTAGGGCCGACAGATGGGAGAGACATTTTGTCTGTGCCCAGCATCCATTAAGTTTAATTGGAAGTTGAATGCTGTGTTATCTTTAAAAATCGCACACCTCCTTCTGTATTAGACATTCAGGGATTATTCTGGGGGCCTGGACCCCAATCCAGGCCTTGTAATGTACTGTGGGACCCATCAGGTCCCAACTTGGCATTTTCTTTCAAACTTACATGCCGTTATTCTTAAAATACTTAAAAGAGCTATGTCACAGGTGCTAAATCCTATTAACCTAAAACTCATTTTTGTCTCGGCCAGCCCTGTTAATGCTGCCAGAGAGCAGTGTGATGAGGATATGGAACAGCCTTTATGTGCACATTCTCAGTTCCTGAAGTTTCCAACCGTGAAAGTGAGGAAACCCTTGACATCTTCCAATTTTCAGTGATTTATAGAATCACGGATTGGAAGAGACCTTAAAGCTCATCCTGTTCCAACCCCCTGCCTTGCACAGACACCTTCCACCATCCCAGGTTGCTCCAAGCCCCATCCAACCTGGCCTTGGACACCTCCAGGGATGGGATTCCACAGTTTCTCCGGGCAGCCTGTGCCAGTGACTCAGCAGTGATCTGTATGCTGCACATTAAACATTCAGTGCAACACACACACACAAACTCAGCTCATCAACAATGAGCTCTCCTGAGTCCTGAAACTTCATGCATCAAAATAAGCTCCTCTCCAGTGCACTCATAAGAAGAGGTTCTCGTGCTTTTCTCACATGCACTAATTGCAGCCAGCTGTTAAACAGATGGTCTTGGTGGGATCAGTAGGACACCACTTATTCACATTAAAAAAAAAAAAAATTAAAAAAAAAGGTGGGAAAAAGAAGGAAAGAAATGTTTGCTTAGGCAGCGAGACCCACGGTATTGCATTAATCCCAGCCATTGCCTGGACACAGCATTTCCTCTGTGGTAACCCGTAAGAAAGTAATTGAAAAATATCATAGGTCAATTAGAAAAATGTTTCATACTTTCAGGGAAAGTAGAATGTCTTGATAAATATTCTTAAAAGATGGAATTAACAACCTTTTGGGATTGTCTCCCTGAGCCTGTGTTTCTCTCTGCGCCTCAGCTATCCTCACTTTGGTTCTGCATTAACATTCTGGATGTGTTACGCTATTCAGAAGCTGTCCGCAGGACTCATATCCCGTTTTGGCAAGCACAGTGCAAAATGCAGGCCTCACCAATTCACTAAACAACGTTTAACTATCAGTCTTTTCTCAAGCAGCTCTTTGAGTGACCTTCACATAGCCTGCCTTAGACATACTGCAGGTTTTGGAAGGGAGGGATTTAGGCTTCTCGCAGGGTGTGACTGAAAATTACCAATAGGTGATCTTTCTTTCAGGTGAAGGAGGCCATGCAGAGAATCCATGACCGAGGAAATATAGGAAAACTCGTTCTGGATGTGGAGAAAGCACCCACTCCCCTGGTGAGCACAAAGCACCACAGACATGATGTGCAGCCAGGCACGGTGCAGCCTGGCACTGACTTCTGGTCACATGTCCCTTGCAATGCTTTTCTGACACTGATTTCCTCTAAATCCATAGTGCCCAAATACCACCAGGAACCGTAATTTCTGTATTTAATCCAAAGTGAAATGTACTTCCTGAAGTGCCAGCAGTTATTTTTCTATACTGACTGTCTGCTTCTCCAAAAATGTGCCTGCAAGTGTAGGACTGGGGTAAAACTGTCACGTCTTTCTGTCCTTGTGACGGAAAACAGACGTTTCTCAAACTAAAAACTTCCTGCGTTAATAAATGGATTGAACAGGAAAAAACCCAGTCAATATTACTTCAGTGTCAGCAAACATAAAAGTGCTTCCTGATTCCCATACTAAAGTTAGAGTATATATTTTGGATAGGAATTTAGTTTACTGGTGTTTATGGTATATGAAATATAATATGTAAGTATTTCTAGAAATATCCTGAAGGAAGATAGTAGAGATGGAGCTCTGGTCCACTGGGTTTGGAGCACTTAGCATGGTACAGAAACCTTTCAGGGAGCAGTGGTAATGAAAGCCAGGCTCACGCCTGAGCATTCACTGATGGTGGAGGAAAGAGCAGTGAAGAAGGTAATGCAAAACTGACTTTAAATCAATACTGATGGATGAAGTTTGCTTTCAGACCTGAGATACCTCCTGTTTCAAAAGAGCAGAAAAGACCCTGGAATTACAGTTAAGCTCTTACTCGTTCTAAAAATGCACCCAAATCTCATACAGAATCTCCACAAGGAAAAGGAAGGCTTTGTGGACCTCACGTGTGGAACAATAGAGTTTCACAGAAGGGTAATAATTCAAAAATGTGGGTAACTTCAGAGCAATGCTTTTCTGCATTAAAATCAGGTTGTGTTTGAGATTTTTATTTCCATCAGATGCTAATAATCAAACGGGGAGGGACCATCACTGCATTTCTCTTTAAAAAGTAAATGGGTCCCTTGCTTACTTGGTTTTGAAGGAGTTAAAAGCTAATACAAGAATCTTCTTGTGTCCTGAGAGAGGTAGTGTGGGTGTGTAAGGGAATCCAACCACACTAATCTATCCTGTTAAACTCTACCTCCATCCAGTGAGCCACACTCTTGTGCCTCCTCAGACCTGTCACACTGACAGGGTGAAGTGTCCTGAAGGTCCTGCACCTTTACACAGCTTGTAATAAAGATCTCCAAGTGAAAAAACCCCACAGTGTACTCCTTAAATGCTGTTCTGAGCTACAGGTTTCTGCAATTACCTACTGCCTGTAGAGGCATCTTCAGTAAAATGTGAAAATGCAGTTTCTTCCCACTCCTGTATGAACTGGGATCTGCACTCTGTCGTGGGTGTATTCTGCCAGCATCTACATATCCACTGCTCTATAAAGTTTCATTGGGTTTTTTAATATATAAAAGGAAGGACATTGCCCCCTGGGTTTCCACACCATGCCTCAGACAGGGCCATCCATTAGCCTGTTCCCAGAAGAGCCGATAAAGGAGCTGTAAACCAGAGGTCCCACATTCTGTAAACTTCCTACACAGCTGTGTTTCCTATCCGAGAGCCTTACTATCAGTTTACTACAAGTGCACAGAGCAGAGTCCTCGTGTGCAGCCGTCCTACAAACAGCTTTCTGCGAGGAAGTGGAGCTGTGAGCCGTGGGGGAACAGCTTGCAGGTTTAGCTGGAAGGGGTGTAGTGCCAGCAAAGGCTTTGCACAGGCAGAATGTTTCTTTTCATGTGGCAACCCTGCCTTGTCGAGTTCCCAGAGCCATTTTGTCAAATGAATCAGACTGAAATAAGGAGGAGTCAAAGGGTGAGGAAGGTGCTCTGATGTCCTGCATCTTTCCTGGTGCAGATGGCCAACGACAGCACGGAGACGAGCGAGGCTGGAGAGGAGGAAGAGGATCACGAGGGGGACAACGAGAACAAGGAGCGCATGCCCTTCATCCAGTAGCAGCCAGAGGCGGGGGAGGCAGCAGGAGCCGTGAAGGAGAAGGGAACAAGACTGGGAAATCTCTTCTGTGCATCAGTGAACAAATGCTGTAGTACAGTGTGTGTTGTATTTGTTTGCAGTCAGCTGAGCTATGAGCTGTTGATCATTGTTGTTTTGAACTCAAGTGCCATTCTCATCCAGTGCAGTATTACGACATTTCTGTGAAAGACCCAGTTTCCCCGTAGGAGTCCCATGGATTTTTCTGTTCTTGTTTGAAAGCCTTATTAACTTACTGTGTAATTTTAGATGGGCATCTTTCTCACGCAAATTCCAACATCTTGCATAAAGGCATTTGGGAGGTTTGGGCTTTTTTTTTTTTCCAAGATGGAAACAGTAAAACAAAAAATCCCCACTTGCTGTCTGAAAGATTCTAGTAACTGGAGGGATGATTTAGTATTTTTGGATTTTCAGTGTTAAAATAGTTTTCATTTTATGAACCACAAATAAAAGTTGCAACAAAGATGACTTTTCATTTTCCTCAGTCATACTTCATCATTTCATGAGCAATCCTATGTTCATCTTCAAAAGATTCCCTCATCTGGAATCAGGGAATCTGAAATTGTGCAAGAAATCATTAATTGAGAGGCTTTGATCAACATCTTCTGGTAAGGACACATTGACTCATATGTCAAATCCAAACCAATTTTAAATTTCATTTTTAAATTGCATTGGTAAGGATCACTTACAAGGATGTGGAAAGAAATTTGGTGATGGAGTTTATTGCTCTAAAATCGCTAATATGTGGTCAACTGTCAGGCTGGAGCTGAACTCCTGCAGAAGTTAACCCTGCAAAAAATGAGGTTTAGGCCTTAATCCCACCACAAATCATGCACAGGGATAAACTTTATCTAGGTGAGTTGTTCTGTCAAAAGCTCTGCTCCGTATGTACAGTTACATTTTTAATTATTTACAGGATCAAATATTCAAATTATCTACCTCCCACTAGTGGAAACTCTGTGTAAACATGAAAAAAGTATTTTTCCACGTCCTTCACCTATCCAAACAGCAGCTACTCAGGTCCTCAACTGTCTTGTTAAAACAGTTATTTTAAAGTTACTGCAATCACGTACAGTAGAAATGCTGAAGGACTGGCAGAGATCTTGCATAATGCCTACAGCTTCGAATTAATATTCCATTTTTCAAAAGGAAGTATCTACTCAGACTAGTTGTTCACCTAAATCTATAAGTATCATGTTGTGATAGAAGTTAAAAATTAATACAGAAAAATGAAAAGGGGGGCACTTCTCAGGTTTTTCTCAAGGTGAGAGGACTGCTGGGTCTGGATGACTTTTATGTGTGGTTTTAGAAGATTCCCTTTAGGTTTTTTCTGTTTGTTTGGTCTTGCTGCCTGAGTATTAATGTCCATCTCTTTACACTGTACTCATGAAGTCGCTGTCAGATAATTGTGCAGATGGTTCATTCTGAAGGAGTTTCCCTTGGGTTGAACAAATTCAAAAATAACAGCAAGAAATAACTGTGGAGAAAAATGCCAAGAAGCTTTTGAACTATTAATCCAACCAGAAATTCATTTTTCTCTTCATTATAGCTGAGTTTCTTTTCAGGCTAGACTTGCCTACACTTCCAGTGCCATTCCGGGCCCAAACAGGGACTTTATCCACAGAAGAAAATACATATTCAGTGAGAGTTTTCCATTTATGGGGCTTGCCAGTTGGACTTTTAAGAAGGGCCATTAAGTTTTCATGACTCATCAGCTGACAGCAGTAGGAAACATGCCCAATTTTGTTTTGCAGCTAGTGTAATGATGTTGTCCTGCAACAGACCTTAACATAACTAGGAATTTTGATTTGACGCCAAAGTGAGCAATATTGCTGGTGACCTTCGAGCTGGCAGTAAGTGGCATTCTCAAGGCCTTAAATTAGTAGGGCAAGCAGAATAGCAAACCCATTCTTCTGTTCTAAACCGCAGGCTGGTGGGCTCTACTTCTAAATTACCCTGCAAGATAAATATGGGTGTTCTTGGTCATGGCCACAGACACCACAGGGACAACAATCGAGTAGTTTTGGCTAGTTCTTTCTGGTTTTGTTTAGCAAGGCAAAAAATACTCTTCATGCTAATTCATACCAATTTTAGGGCCATTTTCTGATCAGCAGAATATCAGAACTACCCGAGTGCCACACAGCTGAGCGTGACCGTCAGCAAGCTCAACTCTGCCCTGTGTTTTATTGGTACCAATATGGCATGACCGGAGGTTGCTGCTGGAGTGAGTGGAAGTTTTTCAGACATGCATTCTGGGAGCAGGGTGTGTGCTAGCAGAATTTGGCCCACAAGCCCTAAGTCCCTTTCAGGAGACCACAAGCAGTAGTATGGCGCCGGGAGGGGAGGAGGCCGTGCTGTTCAAACTGGTGAAGCCAAGGCTTGTCACTGACCAAGTCTTATTGTAGCAGAAATGAAGGTTTGTGCTTACTACTGACAGTGTTGTTGAAACAACTCTGAGACAATTGGATAGTTTCTTCAAGTGAAACAAATTATTTCTCAATTTGCCTTAAAGGAACTGTGAAAGCTTCTTTAACTTAAGCCTGATTGAAGTGAACTGAAACACTGTTTAATTGTATTTGTTGCTTTAGAGCTTTTGTTATATTGTGCCTACAAAGCAAATTATGTTTACACAAAATTCTAAATAAAATGTTGAGCATAGCATTATCCTTGGCCTCTACGTTTTATTCTAGTATTATGGTCACATTAGGGAACTGACTTGGAACTGCTTAAGAGGAAAATTTGAGGTCTTATTTTCCATTTTGGTCACTGTGGGATATACAAAGAATTTATTTTGTCTATTACAGAGTAAATCGAAGTTATTAAAACTGCTGTGTGCTGCTTTACAGAACATTAATGATGTAGATATAAAATTTTGAATGTCACAGTCTAAGACATTCACAACATTATATAAGCACCATTTACTAAGTGTTTAAGGAAGTGTATTCTGATACAAACTAGTTTCCAGAAGTTTAGAACTCACATTGCCACACAAATTTTCGTCAGGGAGACAGCTCCTTTCAGAAATTAGAATTCTCTAATGGAATAATCTTAAAATAGAACCCAAAGCAGTCACCACCAGATTAGCTTGTAGAAAGCAGGACATGATTGAGCTTTGAATCCCACTATCCTGGGCCTTGGTCTTAACCCAGGGCTCCTTGTCTTTGGAAGAGCTGGTGATGGTTACCAAACCCTGGTCATCTCCAGCCTGTACTGTAGCTGTAAAGGTCTCCCTGCAGGAGGGAAAGGAGTGAATGAACTTCAGTTTAATATCTAAACGGAGAGGGAGTGTTGGCTCTGGTTCATTCCAGTCACGCAGGACACATTCCAAAGCCTGTGATGTCCCTGGAAAATCTCACTTCAGTAGTTACCAAATCTGCTCTGTAATCTCAAAATGTTCTCGTAGGAACACTGCTGAGTGTGAGGAGGAGCAGAGTAAATTTCTGCCCTCTGTTTTCAAGCCTTAATAAGCAAATAATGATCAGTGAATCCCTAATCACAGGGTCAGGAGGAGGCTGAAAGCAAACAGCCGTAGCCTTTTGCAAATTCTCTGTGATTACCACTAAAGCTCTGCCTTTACCAGCTTTCCCACTGGGCCACCCGCAGTGCCCTGTCACACACCCTGGCACAGAGCAGGATGTAGCAGGTTGTGCGGCATCTGCATGAAAAAATCCACCTTGGATCCTCAGTACCCCCGTTCTCACCTCATTCTCCATTTTGTGCTTCCCCTCTATTTTCTATGAGCTTAGTGGTTCCTCCTGATTGGGTTTTGTCGGGGAAGATTCTCCCAGTTTGGCCACGACTGCCAGTACAAGCCCCAGCTCTGGGAGAGCCCTGTGGGAGTTTCTGCCCCTGGCAGCGCTGGGGTCCCTGGGTGGGAGCCAGGGCTTCGTTCCACTGCAGAAAGAGCCAGAACAATCCACACTCACAGCACCTTTCTCCCGAGTGATTTGTGACACCGAGGCAAACACCCCAGGGCTCTCCTGCGAGAGAACAGGTCAGAGTGTGGATGCGAATGTCGCTTTATCTGCTCGTTCCTGCCCAGCTGACCCTGCCCAAGCCTGTGCTTCTGTGTTTGCCTGGCCTGGCTCTGTCACCTCCCCATCAGCACCGTGCAGCAGCTGGAAGGTGCTGGGAGAGCAGTGCAGGTGAGGAAGAATTAGAAGATGAATGGAGGGAAACAAATGGATTGTGTGTCTCTGCCCAAGAGTAACAAGCAAGTAGGATTTGAAGCACATTTTCTGTTGATTCATGTGTGTGCTTGGAAGGGGTCCCAGCCTTTCTCTGAAGAGGTTCCAGAGTCCCTGCAATACTCAGTCACCGTTGCTCTCTGCTTGCACTTTAGGTAAATTAATTTTTTACCTTCTGAAGAATATGGGTCATGTTCACTTTCATCCCCCATAGAGAGCGACAGAGAAACTCTAAGTGGGTTTAACACACGTGGATTAACCCTTCACATATGGAAACCCTTCTTCTCACTCATGGGAACTGCCGGCATTTTGGGCAAGATGACGAAGAAAAGGGAAGGAACAAGCATGACAGCCCTCACAATGATGGTCCTGTCTCTTAAAAACTCCTACACCTGCCATCATGGAAAATCAGCTATCATTTAGGAAGGAACAGCCTGCGCAGTTGGTAAAAGCTTTGAAACTGTCTCAACGAAAATATAATCCAAAAAAATCAAAGGAAGGCTCTTTACTCTTTCAGCTTCTGGACCTTCATGATGTTTAATGCCTGGTACAGATACCGCCACTCAAACTGGGCAGACAGGGATTACATGGGATTAAATTAAGAGATGCCACTGGCACTTGTTAGTTTAGGACCGGCAGCTCCCAGCTACTGAAAGGGGCAGAGGGTTTTGGTTTGGGGTGTGGGGTTTGTGACCAAGGGAAGGCTGCAGGGGTGGGGACTTGCTTCTTTTCCTTCAGAGATAAGGAGGGCTTTGATCTGTCTGGAAGAGCTGTTTTTTCTTGCACCGTGACCAGGCTGAGGCAATGCATTTGGCCCAAAAGAACTGGGAAAAGTACAGAAGGAAAAGCTGTTCTACTGTGAGTGCTGAGGGCTTGAGGAGTAGAAGGTGAGTATTTCTGTGGGGCAGGTTTGCTCTTAGAGCCACAGCTGTGAAGCCCCTGGGCCCCCATGCCCACAGCTCCTGCAATCTGCCCTTCCTGCCCAGCCCAGGCACTCTGCCAGTCCTGCTCCATCAGCCTCCTGCTCCCTGCTGGAATCACCTCTGCCTTTGCCTCTGCCAGAGCTGGAAATGTGCTGTGCTCTGCCAGGCACTGGCTGCATCCCTGCCTAACGCCATCTCCCTAACGAGCTGCTAGCTGCAGCACAAATCCTGGTGTGCCTGTGTGCTGGGTAAGCTGTGCAATTGCATTTCCCACACGGAGAGCCATGCAGCAAGACATGATGCAGCACCTTCCTGCCCTGAACAAACACAGTGAGATGGCAGAGATTAGGGATGTATTATCTGTGATAAGGATTTCTCTCCTTTCCCGGAAGTGGCCAGCCCTTGGGCCAGCCAGGTGATAAGTTAATAACCAAACATTTGCAAAGGCTGGTGTGCAAAGTTTGCTGAGCAGTGACTGGTGTGTCTTCTGTTGTGACAGGGCCTGGAGCCCTGTAAGATCAGTGATGTTTTCCAGAGGCTTCTCGGAGAAAACATTTCTTTTGTTGCCAGTACAGAAGAGAGATGATGATGATAAGTGTTTTTCTAAGTCAGTTTGATTTGGCAGATTATTTTTCTGTTTTGCTGCTGCTGTTCTTTCCTTCTCGTGTCTGCATTTCATATTAGAAATATATTCCCACTGAAAAAAAAAAAAAGAAAATCAAGTCTCCTGTGTCTCTTTGCTTGCACAAAAGCATCCCTTTGAGTTCTTGAACCCTTTGTGCTGTAGACAGGAAAAATGAAATGATTTGTGCAATGCCATAATATTGCCATTTGGTTTAAGGACTTACAGTTCTTTGGCATTTCATTCTCCATTTACCAAAGGAATCCTAATTAACTTGGCAGCTGAGCTGGAAGCTTTGCCTGCATGGCTCAAAGCTGTGTCTCAAATCATACCTGCTCCAAAGCAATGGAGATGCACTGAATCATATTTCTTAGCTAACAGCCAGTCAGGAAAGCTCCATAAAAATACAGGAATTTGAGAGACAATAATGTAAATTTTCCTTGCTTTCTCATCAGATAACTCAGAGCATGAACCAACACTGAATGTGGCCCTTATAAGAATTTTCTGCTGTTTTCTTAATCATTTTCTCCATGTGCATCTGAAGGCCTCTGGTAAGGGCATCCCAGGGAAAGGAGAGATTCCCAAACACAGCCAGTGCCTGGATTCAGAGGAGGCTGCAGGTCCAGCTCATCCTCAGATCCTTCTGGCTCATCCTCACCTGCTGAGTAGAGCTGAGTTGCTGCATCTGAGGCTCAGCTGGGAAACGGTGCTGCACGGAGGGCTGTAAAAACGAGAGCCATCAGGAGATCTGCTTGCCAAGGGATGCTGAACCCACCCACGGGTGCTGTGTTTGTGCAGGGTGCCACTGGAGAGGGCAGTGCCCGGACTCAGCACAGCCCAGGCCAGGAGATTTACAGAGGGAATCATCTTTAAGGTCTCACCTGAACGATCGGTCTGGAATCCCTCACCCAAACGTGCTGGATGCCGCTGGCTCCACCCTGGCTCTTGCCAATTCTCAGCACTCACATTTTCAACGTCTCATTTCAATACTGGGTTTCTTGCAGCGCATTCCCTGAGGCTGTGTTTAACTCAATAAAGCACACATAATATGATTCACACGAGATCTTTGATCTGTGTTTTGTTCAACATGTCAGCGATGGATAAAGTCATTACAGTGTTCTGTTCACTAATCAACCAGCACAACACGAAAATAAAAGGGTAATTGTTGCAAGCTTCCTTTCTTATTCCCATTAAGGTGGCAAGCTCAACTCAAACTGGAATCTCACAGGTCTCATCCCACTGGCTTTGAGAGGGACAGCATCAAGCTGATTAGCGCTCTAAATGAACCCAGTCATAGCTGCAGCATTAACAATTCAGCAAGTAATATCTATGTCCATGTTGTAGCTTCTTTGGTGGGGAAAAACCCCACAGGTTTCTTTTTAAAATCCTTGCTCAACTTTCCATGTTCAAATACACACTGCTAAGCCCAGTTATCCTGAGCGTGCAGTATTGGCTGATGCTGGGTTTTCTGGAGCCATTGGCACAAGTAAATGATATAAAATGGAAAATCCTTGCAGTCAGAGGACCTGAGCTGTGGGTTTGTGCTGTGGGATGGACCAGCTGGGGCTGTAATGTGTCACCTGGTTTTAAGAGATTGATTTATTCCATGCAGAGCCCATAAGACTATAGGAAGCAATTTTGACAAAACCAGGACAAATTATCCCCAATTCCTCAGTACAACATTTTTACAACACTGAAACCCCAGCTGTCCAGACATGTTTGAACTGATGGGTGTCTGTCTGCAGCTGCTTTTCCAAGAGCACTGAAGCATCTAGAAAATGTATAATCAGACTGAGTCTGATCCTTTACTGGGTAACACTGCTATGAGGCTGTGCAGTAAAGGGGATTTACCCTGAGCATTAAACAGGCAGAGGAGGGCCTGCTCTTTTCTCTTTTACCTTCTTGTTGGATAAACAATATAAAATCAGAGCTCTCCTGATCATTCTTGGGACACTGAAGACATCTGCTGGAAATGGGAATAAACTGCAGTAAGAATGTGCATGACAGAATGAATAAGGAACATTTCTGAGAACTTTATATTTACACGGTGCCTCAATTGCTCAACAAATGCTACAATATTTTCCATTTGAAAGCATTATTTGAATAAATAGCCTGTTTGTTCCTGTTCTTGTTGCCACCAAGGAATAAAATTTCAGTTCTTAAAACCTGCAATGCAGCCTCTGCACTCCCTTCACCCCTGCTGTGTGAGGTCATGCCACAGACACACATGGACAGTCCACGGCATCGTGTGCTGGCACTGAGGTCCAGGCCAGGTTTCCAGCTCTGAATGGATGTAAATTGTTTGTAGTTGGATACAGGGGATCACACAAATCTCTTTCCATCTTTACGTACAAATCTTGATTGCAAATCAATTTCTTGTGATTCCTGTTGTGACTTCATGTCCTCTTAAAAGAGCTTCCCAGAAAAATGCACATTCTGTCAGGGAATGTGGCCCTGCCTCTCGCACATCCCCGGCTGGTCCAGCCCACAGCACAAACCCACAGCTCAGGGCCTCTGACTGCCCCTGGCTCGCGGGATTGTGGCACAGAGAGAGGATGCTGCATTGGTTTGGAAATAGCTGGGAGACAGGCAGGGAGCCAGGAGTATGACACGAGGGTGACACATGGCCCAAGGCCAGCACAGAGTGCACATGCGTTTGGCATCCCCCAACTCCACCAGAGGAATGTCATTTTTCAGGGAGAAGAGGAGGCGAGGAGAAATGGGGATTCATGTCCCACTGTTCAGGACCAGCAGGCACTTGCAGGTGGCTATAATGTTACAGCAAGAATTCCTTCAGTTCTGAAGGGTGCTGCGTCCAGACCCCTAATCCCTGCTTATGGAATCTCCCTAAAATGCAGATGGTGCACCCTCTCAGGTGTAACTACAGCCACCTTCTTGCTGATCCCTTCAGCTTTTCATTTTAATGCTCTGGGGTTCTCCCGAACATGGAGGGCAGGGGTTGGAAGGTCCTGCAACTTCTGGAATGGACTAATCCTACTCGTTAAATACTGCCAGTGCCTCAGCCAGGGCCTGGCTGCACCTCACACTGTGCAGTGGCTGCATTTTATACAGACATTACCAAGCTGGTTTTGTGCTGGATAGCTGGAGTGCTATCAGCAAATAGAACAAAGCACAGAAGACACAGAAATATCTGTTTTGCTCATTGGCACTGGAGGCCTCGCTCTTCTGGCGTCAGCACCCACTCCTGCTGGGTTCCAGGTCCTGCATCGCACAGGGCAGGAGGACGCTGTGCTGCCTTGTCATGGTTCTTTCTGCCCAAACCAGAATTCTGCAAGAAAAAGTAACCATGACTTTAAAAAGTCCCCACAGATTTCTGTGTTGTGTTCAGTAAAATTTTAGGAGCAGCTTTTGGAAAGACATCCAAGAGTAACAGCTTATCTGTGTGTGCTCAAACACAGCCTGGAGAGTAGGAGAGCTGGATGGGAGGGGATGTTAGACCAGGGACCTTCCCTTCCAGAGACAAAGGCTGTTTCTGACTGGGCATACTGGGCCGGTAGTGACAATTACACCCATACAGGTTTGTTTTTCCTTTCCCCTCTCAGCATCCTTGTGTAAGCATTGTCCAGCCGCTGATGTGTGGTTTGCACTTCCATCCCAGCACTGTGCAGGGTGCAGGATTTGTCTTCCCCTTCCCCAGCCTCCAGCAGGTCACGGCTAATTCCCACTGCCCCGTTGCTCGAGTTTCCTGCAGAGACAAGCTGACATGTCCCAGGCAGTTACATCAAGGTATTATTTTTTCTTCCTGACTAGGCAGCTAAAAACTCTCTTTACATTTTAAAGAATCGTGGTTTATTTGGGCTACATCACAAGTTTCCCAAGCCTGGGGCTGGCGCAGGAGCTGATCATTCCTGTGCATGGGGACAGTGCTGCTCCTAAAACACAGCGAAGCAGGGTCAGCTGTTTGCAGATCCTGTGACTCCAGTTTTGGTTTGACAAGGCTGAAAGTCTCAGCCCTTGAGCAGAACCTCCAAGCCCTTGGTGAGGTGCAGCCACCAAAGGCAGACACGATCACGCTCCTGACAAGTCTGAATTTCCATCCTGATCAGGAAAATCCAACAAACATCTACACACCCCAAAACATAATCCCTGCTCTGCCCAGCCCTCCTGGCGGTGCAGAGCTGCACTGTTGGGAACCTGCTGTGAACCTGTGGATGTGCAACCCAGACTGTCGGGAGAGTTGCACGGTGCCTAAACCAAGGCTTTGTCCAAATCAGTTTGTCTGGCACACATAAGGATGAGCAGACCCTGGTGAGATCATGTTAATGCGAGGCTGGAAAACCTCATATTAGGGAGGCTATGATAATCAAAACCGAAGTATTTACAGGGAGAAATTAAATGCTCAGGATGTCTTCAGGTCATTTCCAGGAAGGTAAAAAAGCAGCACACATTACAGGATCAAAAATAGCACAACAGGTGATTTTTGTTTTCAGAAGAGAAAGAGGTACATTCTCACACACATCCCGAGGGCTAAAAGAGCTGCTGCCAGGAATTCCCAACGTGGAAACTTTGCCAAGTCCACAGGAGCAGCATTTTAAAAGACCCCATTCAACTCTTCTATTTGCACCTGGTCTGCAAAGAAACCGATTTAAATTTTCTCCTAGACTCCCTTATCTTTAGAGATGCCAGAGTCAGCTGATCTGTAAAAGGTCTCTTTTTTGAGGGGGATTGTGGTTTGCTCTCTGTGCACATTTCCCATATCCAGCAAAACATTTATCTCTAAATAAGCACCTATTTCTGTGGGGCCCTTCCTGCCTAAGGAACTACGCACCAACAGTCAGAAAAACACTCTGCACCTTGTTATCTTTGCAGCTAAAGCCTGAAGTAAAAACCATTTGGCAACTCTGTCATTCCTTTGAGATACCTGAACACCACAAGAAAGGACCTGTGTCAATGCAGAGTGCACAGGACAGGAAAGCAAAAGAAGAGCTCAGTGGTTTTTCTCGCATTGTTTTGTGCAGATTTGGTGAATCTCTTCTGAATCCTGGATCTCTCTGACTTTGATAAGTTGTGTGTTCTTTGCTTTACAACCTATGATCCATATCCAGTGCCATTGCAAGAGAAAGGAACACAGGTGAGATGATTTGGTCACACAGACAAGATGATGATATTTGTCTTAAATATGTGCGATAGATGTAAGAGAAGTTTTTCTGCTGCCTCGTGAAAATCATTTCCCCTCCTCTCTGCTTGCTGAGACAGAGATGTGAGATGCTTTGTGGCTAAGACTCCAAAATAACAGATACAAAAAGCACTTATTCCAGGAACTCAAAATACTGCCCTGATCCATCTTTTCAGTTCACATACATTATTATATCTCCAATTCCTTTTTTTTTTGAAGCTTGTGTTTACAGCATGGGAATTGAAAAGCACTGGACCTGTAGGTAATAACAACTCGGTTTGGACCTGGAAAAGACCACCTTGAGAAGCAGATTTATTGATCAATCAGTATCACTCCACAGTGCCAAGGTGAGGAATGTGCTTGGCAGAGCAGAATCACATATCTAAGGAAGACATGAATGTCCTCATTTCAAAACCCACTGACCCTCAGTGCAGGTCTGTGGTGGGCAGCCTGGTTCTGCAATAAACCTGGAACCTCCTGTAATTCTCATAGCCACAGCAGATCACTTGTATGCAGCAAATTTCCTTTCAAAACACCAAATTAGCATGACAGGAAGAAAACTTGAACTGACGGCAAAACCCCAAAATATCATAAATAAGTTTCACAAAACCTCACATACCATAAGGCTAGCCCTTCCCCTTTCTAAACACAGCTTGTTTGTACAAATTTCCCCAAAATAACTTTGGTGTTGGGATGTGAGCCATCATCCTGCCTCATACCTCATTGGACTGAGATCAAATCCTTAAGAAAGACTTTGCAAGACTCTTCAAGGCCAAAGAAACCAAGCATACAGTAATTTTCCAAGCACAACATAATCCGTGACCAGGAGAGTTTGCAAAATTTACTACATTAAATTGAAACAAATAAAAATCAACCAGTGGATCCCATTAACCACTCAAGACAGTAATAAAAACCGATGCATCAGAGGTGGTAAACCTTTTACCTTTTACCTTTGTGTTATCTACTTTTATTGACCATCCTGGCTCTTTAGATTGCCCCACTTGCAGTTCCTTAGCCTGGCAACAGCTCTGATCAGTTTTCATTTTCTCTTTATATTCTCAGTAGAAGGGGCAAATAATTACTCACCTTCATGCCTTTATTTTGCTAAAGCCAAGCTGAATGTTCTAGAACTGTAATGCTGCAAGAAGAAGAGAGTTTGCTCTGATTCCAGGAGCAGACACAGCCCATGCACTTCCCATGTGGACAAACATCCCACAGCACAATCAGCTCTGGAGCACAAGGGGACTCTAGGTCTCAGTAAAACACAGACAATGTACTGGAAACATGAGTAGTTCACTTCCCAACAGACTGAAGCACTAAATCTTTTAAAAGATTTTTTTTACAAGCGCTGTTGTACGTCTGCAGCCAGATCTATTTCAGGAGCTCAGCATCCAGTCCTCACCTCACACTGTTTTCTCACACTCTGTGTCCCATTGCATGTTCTTTCCACAAACCCAGGGATGGCTGAGAATGGAGAGGAAAAAACAGCTGTACGAAGACTTTTCCTGAGCCAGTTTACAGCAGCATATAAAGGTAGAACTGTGTCTGAAGGAAACAGAGTTTCTACCTTGAAGAGTCTCTGTGGAGAAACTGAAATAAGCCTTTTACCAAAGGATGCCTATGCTCTGAATGGTCTGGTTGTCTGAAAGCAAATGGAATGAGGTGGGGAGACAGGAGCCAAAACCCCAGGTGCCACTGCAGCACAGCAGCTCTGGCTTTTGCAAGATGTTTCTTATCAGACAGAGCACTTCAAGAGTGCCTCGAAGTGAGCTCAGCACTTCAAGAGAAACCACATTTTTGTCTGTATGCACAAGTTCTACTGTAGTGGTGTAAATCAAAAAAAACCTCAATTTCATCCTAGCCCGGATGCAGCTCTAAAACTAGGAGAATATTTGTATTTGTATAGTATATTCTAATGAGGGAAGTGGAATCATTGGTTTCAGGAAAAATTACTTCTATCAGTACGTAATTGTAGTCACTCCCTGGGCTATATTATATTACTGTAACTATGCAGTAAAAGAAAAATTCCACCTCTGAATGGCATTATAAGGCTGATTTCAAGCCCATGCAGAGACCAGGTACTCACTCCAGGGAGCCTCCTGTGTGGCTGCATTTCCTGCTTCCTCACAGTAGCGCTGTGAGGTCACGTCTTCTCAGCAACATATTTTGACTGTTTTCTGGCTCTCCTGCCCCCACACCACATACAAGAAGTTAAATCTGCTTCCCCAGTTGCTATAGATTAGTCACAAGTGTGGAAACTGTTTCTTGGGTACTCCAGAGGAATTCTAGCCCCTCTATCCTTGTGATCTATCCCATGGGCAGCTTTGTGATCCACTTTTTGGGAGTGAAGTTCAGCTGAGCTACTTGCAGAGTGGCAAAATGGTCAGAGAGATTACTGAATGATGGGGAGTAAGCTTTCAAAACAGGATTTCAGCTCTGGTCTTGAAAGGACATTACATAGTGCACTCCAAAAAGCAGTTTTTCACTCAGGTTTTTGGCCAAGAACTGTTGGAATACCAAATCTGTGTTTTCTTTATCCCTCCATTTCTGGTGAGTTGTGTGCTCCCTCAGTAGAGCACAAATCTTTCTCTGTCAGACTCATTTCACGGGAAGAAAAGAAGCCTGTGTTAGCGAGCTCAGGTTCCTTGGGGCAGCAACAAATCCATTCTGGTCCTGAGACCTTGAACACACACACACAAAAAGGCTTCTTGGCCCAGCTACTGGTCCTGCCTCTCCCAAAGGCGGTGGGACAGTTAAGCTCCACATGAAGTATCCCCGGGGATTTGCAGATTCCTTATCAAGGCAACCCGAAATTAGCACAGTTTAATTTGTCAGGTTGAAAGCTGCTGGTTCAGGAGCAGCTTCACGTGCAATTGCACAAGATCTGAGAAAGCACCAAGTGAAAAACTAACTGGAGGCAGTTATTGATTCAGCCATCTGCCCTTCATTAACTTCTATTGATGCCCCAATTCCACTGGAATAAAATATGGATCAAGCCTGAACTTAGGGCTTGTTCTGAAGGACAGATTAATGAAGTAGACCCTTGCAAAACTCCTGGTTTGCCTCTCCGCCAGCTCGCATTTCAGTTCCTGATGTGCTAGCTGAAATGCCAGACCTTTCCACGTTGACCATGGACTGAAATTTGCAGCTTTGTGAGAGATGTTTTGGGCAGTTCTGGGCGGGTTGGACCCACAACCAACCACCTCTGGTGCGCTGTGCTCCAAAATAGCTCTGAGGACTGAGCAATGTTGAGCCTGAGGTTTCCCTACACAATATATGTTAGCATTTCAATATTTTGGAGCAGGACCACTGGAACTAAGTTTTATCATAACAGAATGCATTTATGGAAAGCTTCTTAGCTAATGATTAAGAGATGTCTGCTAATTACAAACTATGAGAATACAGGGAGCTGTTTAAAGGTGTCCAGGGCAGACAGGGCAGGTGTGGTTTGCACTGTGAGTACTGAAGTACTGCAAACCACAGAAGGTTTAGTGGGGGTTGGAAAGAGCCCATGTGTGTTCATGCAGCACACCAGCAGGTTCCTAAATCCCAGCTTTCACTTAATAAAGTAGTAAGTCTCTTGATCCTGATAAAAAAAAAATTCCCAGCAATGTGAACAGGATGTAATCAAGGCAGAGGTGGCAAAGGGATGTCATGAACACCTCTGAAGGGCGTGAACTGCACCAGCCAGCACCCAGCAATGGCTTTGGTGTCAACATGTTTAAACAAACCCTTTTTTAATGGGGGGAAAAGAAGAGAAAAAGAAGAAAGAAAAAGTGTGATGGATGAGAACATTTTTGTGACAATTTCATTTGTCCACCAAAATCAAGGAGAGGTTCTACTTTGTATAGTAATCCCAATTAAAGGCAGCCCCACAAAAGTCCACAGAGCCCAAGGGCGAATGAAAGAGATTGAAACGCAGAGAGCTGTCCAGAGCCCAGGGAGACACTGTTCTGCTTCAAGCACCTTGTGTTTTACTCTTCCTCTGACCCCACAGCCAGGACCTGGAAACCTTTGGGAGAGCATTACTACCTTTTGTTCCCCTGAGTAGACTCTGCTGATTGCTGTTCTCATCCAGAAATGCAGTCGTATCTCTCAGGCATTTATTCACTCTTCATAAAATAATAAATGCACTCCCCACATAATGTGATTTTAATGTATTTATCCTCTGTGTGGGTCTGTAGCTCTTGTGTTTGCATTGACTGAGGGAGCAACATTCTTGTTTTACTTCGGTGTAAGGTGATGTGGCCACTGTCCTGACTGACCCAGCCTGGGGCAGAGCCGTGCTGGGTGAGCTCTGACTCTGCTGGAAATCTGGCTTCCCCTCCTCGGGGCTGGCAGCTCACAAGCATCCGTCTGCTTTTCCATAGGTTTCGGCTTCAGCCTTCAAACAGGAGATGCAGCGTTTATGAGTGAGGCAATCAGGGCACTGCTCAGTGCTGGTACAGCTGAGCTCAGAGTGGAAGCAGGAGTTTCAGATGGGACGAGAGAACAAGGGGGTGTCTTATGCTACAACCAGCTGAAGTATTAAATACATTTCGTAAGCAAGGAGTGCAGCCAACCCTGCCAGCGCAGTTTAAAAAGCTGACCTCAGGCAGTGCCCGCTGAGATGGGACTGTGGGACCTGCTCCCAGAGCTGCTAAAGGGAATCTCCTCAAGCTCCTTGTTAGGGTCTTTCAGAGAGACATGGCACAAGCTGGACTTAGGATTTTTCTCCTCATAAGCTTACTACTGCTGGATCAGACCATCAGCCAGGCTTTCAAATTCAAAGCCAGGAAGCACAGCAAACGCAGAGTGAAAGGTACTGGGTCTGAGCTGGGAGGAGGGATAGAAGCTTAGAGAATATGCAAATTTCCTGTGGACTTTAAATAGCATTGCATGAACCAGAAACTAACGTTACACAAATGCTTATTTATAAAGGACACTTGAGTCTGTGTTATATCTGTCTTAAAATATTTTTATGTGAGTTAGCAAAGCCACAAATAAGGTGCCAGAATGAAATATGGAAATAGAGCTGTACAACAGCTGCAAATATATTGCTCTGTTATGGCTGTTCACCTCTGTCAACATTATTTAGAACTCACAGGTACAGCTGAGAGAGGATTCTGGCTAATCATTAGTTATGTAGTTATACTCACTAAGATCAGAAAATGGAAATTCATGTATACGGGGGAAATAAGCAGAAGTATGCAGTGTCCAAGGATTATTGTTCAGATTTCTGTTCCACTTCCTAATTTTAACAGAATGACTGTCTACTATTTGTGGAATATTGTTTTGCTTGTGTGAAAAGTACTGTGAAATGGCAAGTCAAACTAATTAGCAGGTCAACATCAAAGAATTAGCAGGAAAAGATAAAGCATCAGTTCCCACAGCAAAGCTCACAGAGCAAATACAAACCCACAGAATGTTGTTTAGAAATGTCTGTGTACTTAAATTAAGGACTTATTTCTAATAAAGGCAGGTGTGATGGAGGCTAAGCTAATGGCAAATATTTGAACTCCTAGTTAATTAAAAAACTGTGGTTTTGATAAAGCCATTGTACAAGAAGATTGCACCACTCCGGAGCCGTACAGTTGTAGACACTTCCCTTTTGGAACCTCTAGGGTTTTAAGCTTGGAGTCCTAAGGAGAGGCTGTTTATACCCTTTTTTTTTGTGCCAGCATGGAGCAGCACAGATTGGAGAAGTGGGAATTCTGCCTTGGGGAAGCAGGGAGCCCTAAAAGACATCTGGGGGTTACCCCCACAGGCAGCAGGGAATATGAACATGAGCTTTCTGGAGGGCTGGAAGTGGTAACACAGACCTGTAGGAACTGTGGGTTTATTCTTTAATGTGAAACAGCTGATTTATGCCTCATGTTCATGACTGTGGCATCTGGAAGGTCTGGTTACTGCTTCCATCAAATAATTGTCTCCTTGTGCAGTGGAACCATTCCTGCTCATTGTTTGATGGTGGTGGAATATTATAATGATTTAAAAAATATAATGGCAAAGAGGACATGAAAATGGATTTATGTGCAAATAGCTCTTTTCTAGTCCCACCATATTCTTGGTGCTTTTGTAAGTGCTACAAAATGGTGATGGAGAGTGAATTTGTGTGACTCAAGCCCCCAGGCCCTCTCTGTACTGAGGGAGAGATGAAGGCTAATCTTGGGAAGGGGAGACTGCAGCTCAGCAAGCTCATCTGCAGCACTCAGACTGCCAAACTGGGTTTCATTTGCTGTTCCTCACTGTGCTGAAACAAGAGTTGTGTGAAACTTCCATTGAAGTTCTGATACTCCCATTGAAGTTCTGAAACTGACAGAAACACCATTTCTTTGAAGAAACACAACTTGTGCGCTGCTGGCTTTTGTGTGTCATGTCCTTACACCAGAGCGTACGTGTTCAAAAGAAAAAGGGACATGTTCTCTAAATTAGATACCAGCTCACTAAATAGTGATGAGCTGCAAAAAGCCACGATTTTCAAACAGTTTTTAGGGCAAAGTCCATGATAAAATATGAGAAAGAAAGGTAAAGGTGGGTTCCTCCTGTTTCTTAAAGAAATCCTATAGGAATGTTTTAATTAAGGACGAATCTTGAAAAAGAATCAAAACGCATCTCAGCAATGCATCAACCCACGATATTTTGCAAGAGCTTTGAACATGTAATTTCTAAAATGTTTTGTATGTGCATATCTGTTAACTTCTGTATATTCCTTTTGTGTAAGAAAAAGATGACCTGAAGACCCAGATTGACAAATTGTGGCGAGAAGTAAATGCTCTGAAGGAAATACAAGCACTCCAGACAGGTAAAGCAGCTTCTGCTGGTCAGTGGCTTGCAAAAGTTCTCACTGCCTCTCTCCTTCACTCCCATCCCTCTCTTTAATGGGATTTTGTGGCTGAGGAATACAGCTCCATGGAACCCTGGTGTGCCATAGCTTCACCAGACAGACAAGTGTTGAAGAGAGCATTCAGGTAAAATCTTGGAATGGGGAAGGAGTGGTGATTCTTCACCGAGAGCAAGAGCTAACCTGGAGCAAGAACTACTTTTGTCTTTGCTTTGCACAGCTTTAAGCTGTGAGTTTTGTATCATCAAAGGCAGCACAATGAGGGATTCTGAGCCTGAGAGTTTCAGTGGTCAGCGAGTTAAGTGCTCGGCTGTGATATGAACATACATTCAAATGTGAATGTTGCCATAAAAACTTCAAAGTTATATCCACTGTGAGTTCAGAAATATCCTGGAGCAACGTGCTGAGTCCTCTAAGTATTAAATAACCAGATGGAAATTTCCAAACAAAATAAGAAGGGTAAATACACATGCACCTAACTAGACAGTTGTGCTTTTTCACAGCTGTTGGCATTTAAACGTACAAGAGGACATTACAGAGGAAATTACATCACTCCCATGAAACAGAACATATTTTCCTTGGGGATGGTAATATCTGGGTTGTCCAGTTTTATGTCTTGGATTACACAGAGCTTTTTGAGCTTTACAAAATATTTTTATTTCAAGTGTCTTATAAAAAGGCTTTAGAAGTTTCTTAAAAGAGGGAGCCTGTGCTAGACAAGTAACTCTTGTTTAAAAGTAATTCTCGTGTTGCTTCCAGAAGGAGCTTGAGAGCAAGCATGCAGTGGCTTAGAAAGGAAACCAGAGCCAGGAGACTTTCTATCCTCAAAACTTCTTTTGAGCTTAATTCTAAATTTATAACCCACACTGTTCAACTGGATTCCAAATCCAGCAAAAAGACACCTATCACCCCCTTAGCTCTGACTTTGTTAATGTCCTTGTGATAACTGAAAAAAGGAGCTCCTTTTTTCAGCTTACGGACATTTCCAAGTCACACCTTTAAAATCTGATTTCTTCTTTTGCTTGAATTTCCTTGGTCTCCTTTCTACACAGAGTGAAATGTGAAATGTGAAATGTGAAATGCTACCACACGCCATTTTGCAGCACATTCTCGCTAAAGAGATCCAGTCCTAATCATTGCTGCAGCATTGCTGAAGTAAAGTCTCTCTGATCTTTCTCATGAATATAAATTTCTTAAAGCGTTCCACATTTAATAAGTATGTTCATTACTTCACTTTGGCCATTGGCAGATGGAAGGTTTACAATTTGAAGATTAAGCCTTAATATAAAATTCTGACTCTGAAAATGCAGCTAAGGAATGCAGTGAATACTACAACTGGAAATACTGACAGCCTGAGACATAGGATGTGGTCCAAAGTGATTTCCATATCCTGTTGATCAGAGACATAATTATTTTTTTACAAGGGCAGATGAGAGGAATTAGAAGCAGATTATAGAAAACATCAAGACAGAAGATGTACATAAGTACAAGATGAGCTTAAGCAATAAATGAAATAATCTGCAAGTAATAACATGCAGGATTCTAAAAATAATTGTCACAGGAGTCTATTCAAAGCCTTTGATACCTTCCTCAGCTCAGAAGAAACACTCCAGCAAGGAGGGTTCTCTTGCCATCATTATTTTTCTTGGGAGAATCAGTATTTCACAAATCTGCATTAGGAGAACTGGAAGGCAAAATTTCAGGATTCCCTCCTGTGTTCCTGCCCCCACAGACCTTGGGCTGGAACAACCCCGACAGCAGCTCTGCAAGGCAATTCCAGTGACAGAGCAGCTGCCAAATGAACCCTCTGCTCCATTTGGACTTTACATCAAGACTTCCCCAGCAGAAGTAAAAGCAAACAGATTTATAAATTCAAATGTTTAGAAGATGGGGTCCAGATTGTCCTGCAAGCTCAGTAATAAGTGTGCACTTTTTAAAAACACTTACAGATTTAAGTCACTTTACCTCATTTGAATTTAGAGTTTGAAGGGAGAGACTTTGCTGGAAAGAAAATAAATTAACACCTAGAAAGATGAATATGCAATTTTCTGGAGGTAGAATTACACTTTTATTAATCACGCAGAGATTTGTATTATGAATTTCAAACCAGTAGTTTCCTTGTCAGCAGGACACTTTTAATACAGCACTTTTCTGTCCTGCCTTTGCTTGCTGGAAACTGAGCTTAGATAAGGTGTCAAAATTTACTTTACTTAAATACCACAAATATTAAAAGACATTTAGATCTGTCTCCACTACAAAGCCAAATATCGATTTCCTGATGACCAACTTACATCTGGCAATAATACAAACATCATACCTCAACCATTCCATGAGTTTCAAGATTGCTGAAATACGGTAAAAGATGCCTGAAAGCAGGACTATCTGGTAAAGGTGCACTGCGAACAGGCCTGGGTTATATTTTAGCAATCTGTTCCCAAAGGCACGCTGACATGCTGGCTGCACACAGCGTCCTACACGAACTGGAGCCCCGGCAGGTAAGTCTGATCTCACTCCTGCTTTCAGAACCACTCCGTAGAGTCAAGAGCCTTTTGCTTGCTGAGGGACTTGTTTGCTCAGTTTTCAACATCCCTTTGGAAAATTATCATTTGAGGAACCACTAGCGCAAGCTCCAGCCCACGCTTGTAGTGAACGTGCAAACTCGTATCTGTTCGCAGTGTGTCTTCGTGGGACCAAGGCCCACAAGAAGTGCTACCTCATGTCAGAAGGCACCAAACATTTCCACGAAGCCCATGAGGACTGCATAGCCAAGGGGGGGACACTGGCTATCCCGAGGAATAGCGAGGAAACAAACATTCTTCGAGATTACGGCAAGAAAAGCACGCCCCGAGCGTCCGAGTTCTGGCTGGGGGTCACCGACATGGTGAACGAGGGCCGGTTTGTGGATGTCAGTGGCCTGGCTCTGCAGTACTTCAACTGGGACCGTGCCCAGCCCAACGGGGGCAAGAGGGAAAACTGTGTGTTCTTCTCTCAGTCATCCCAAGGCAGGTGGGCGGATGAAGTCTGCCGCACTGCCAAGAGGTACATTTGTGAATTCCTGATCCCGTAATTACGCACGCAAAAGACCACGGCCGTGCTTTGGGTTATCAACACACAGTTTTGCTTAGTGACCCCTCCCAGTTAGAGAGTGGAGAGTTAAAACTATCCCTCTCCTGCATTGAACTCACTCTTTCCTGAAACACAAGTTTTCTCTGTTAATTTATTTTCTATTCAGATGCTAAAAATGTTTAGTGAGAACTCTCATTATGTACAGGGATATATCCTATGTTTTGGCCTACATCATATCATATTTTGGCATATTATTTCAGCCTGATGGTTGGGTTGCTGGATTTCACCTCCTATTCCTGTACTTCAATTACAAAATATTGCTGCGTGGTAACCCTTTCCAGTATCAGCTGTAGGGATCCTCTCAGTTCTAGAGTTTCTCTCTTGTGTATAGGAATTTCATTTAAATATTTAAATATATTGCTTCTTGGAGGATATCTCCCATTTCTTATCTTTTAAATGCGCAAGGCTTTTTTAAATTATGCAATAAATTTGCAATTACTGGTATTTAATTGTTGTAGTATTTTTGACAGCTTATGCATCCAGGTCAAGGCCATTCTTTCCTAGGATTTTTCTTGAGGATTCAGAAAGGCATAGACATACTAAAGCACCATGGTTTATTCTTCTATGATTATGCAGAAGCAATGAGGAAAATTCCACAAACACAGATCCTTTCTGTCAGGATTGCCAGAGATTAATACAGGTGCGGTTAGAAAGAAAAAGCAGCAGCACAACAGGGACAAGACTCTACAGAGGGTTTGGTTGTTAAAACAAATGATGTATTTATAAATGAGCTGCCTCTGTACTGCATCACAGCCGTGAGAGCTGCCAGTAATTAATAAACCTTTCAAAATTAAACTAATCTCCCCCTTTCTTTAATTTAAACAAATATAATGAAAAATAGCTTTTCCAGGGATACTCAACCTCCTCAGAGGCACAGTGGCATTTATCCTTGTTCTACTAAATTACTACATTATTTGACCATGTAATGGTAATCATTTTGCACAAATAAAATATTCATCCTTAGGGAAAATGGAGGAGAAACCTCCTAAAGTTGCACTATTAGGGCATGACCCAAAGTTTTTTTAAAGTGAACGAAAAGATTTCTGTTGAAATTAAGAGGGTCTCAACCAGGATATCCCAAACTCTTAGTGCACAAATGTTGAAGTACAATCTGTTTAAGAGAAGCATTCTCCAGTGCTCCTGCAGAGAGCGTCTGTTAAAAGCTGCTGTTGCCAGGACCCTTTATTTTTCAGAAGATCCAGCTATGAATGAAAAGTCTCACTCATCCTTCAGTAGCAGCATAGGAAGCACAGTGAAGGAAGAGGAGAAGCAGAGCTGGGTCCAGCTGTGGCGACATTCACTCGTGAAATCCTTCTGCCCATTCAGAGTGCAAAGGCCTGATCTACAAAGCAATGCAGGAGAATGACTGGTTTTCAATCCACTTCAACAGACTTTGGGCCAAAATAAGATCTTGTCATCTCTCTTCCATTTTTACAGGTTGTTACCCTGGTTTCCTTTCCAGAGATGTTTAAACAAGCAAATGCAGACATCAGAGCAAGAAGAAATAGCAAAACCAGCCCTTTTCAAAAGAGAACTGATTTGTTTAATTTTTCCTTTTATGTTATCAGAGTTACTTATTCTAACTTCAAATATTAGCGTGCCCCTCCTATAACAGAAGCCCATATCCAATAAACTTTATTTTTGATTCCTATTTTTGATTCAAACATCCAATTGAAAAGTATTTTATGTCCTATTTACTCCAGTATGTCCAGATTAATTCTGTTAGTGCATGTACATGATTAGTGTAGCCAATAATGCATTATCATAGAACTGCTCTTTAAATCTAACATGATTTTAAACTAATTATCATATATATTCAGCTGAGCAATCAATGTAAGTTAGGTCAACCAATGTGAAAAATATCAAGATTAAAAGCATGAAACAAACCATGGCTTGTACCTAATTAAGCACAGAACAATAGGCTGAAGTGCAAACATGGATGCTGCCAGCAAATTTGTTTTAGGAAACCTGTCCAAGTTTGAGAAGGCACTATTTCAGGTAATTTCACCACAGTCTGATGAGGACTGAGATATTTGCCTTGGTTCAAATATGTCATGTATATTTATAATGCTACAAGTTTGAATTGGTTAGAGAAATGAAAACTACTTCAGTTCCCGTTGCAGATGTATTTCATACATGCTACTCAAAGTTAAACTATTTCCTATAAAAATATGGCTGATACAAAGATTTAAGTCTGGGCATAATTTTGTTGTTGATGAGAAACAGCTTCCTCTGTTCCAAGCACCAAGGTCAGAGGTCCAAACATTATCTTCAAAGGTGTTTACTCGTGCCTGGCTTTCTCTTGGCTCTGGAGTTGTTGACATTATCAACCCATTCTTATTTTTAATCATCAAATGTACGACCTGCAAGCTCTTCTGCTGATTAAAACACAGCATTTGCTGAGAACACTGCTTACTAAGAATCACTGTACCCATTTTGAAACATTATAAAACAGAGTTGAAAGGCACAGTGAAGAAGCCCTTTGTCCACTCTAAATCCTATGTTTAATAAAATCTGTTGTGTGAAGACAATGATGTGAATATTGCTTAGTTTCCAGGTCATAAAACCCTTGGTACTAATTCTGTGCAAAACTCTCAGTGGAATTTCTGCACTGCTTTAGATGGAATTAAATTGGAACTGCCCAAACTCCTGGCTGCATCCCATGCTTGTAAAATGGAACATCTATGACTAGTTCAAATGGTATCAGGTGCAAAATTTTACTAACACTGTGAGATCGTTCTAAAGAATTTCCAAGTGTGTTTAGTCACAAGGGATCTTTCAAATGAGGTGTGTATTGGTTTAGTTTATGTTTTCTTGTAAATTATTCCTGAGTTTACCTGGCCCAGGACTACATTTTCATAGGCTGTTTTGCTGGTGCACCCATTATAACAAATGTGAGCTACTTCTTGCAGTTTCCCTACCAGGTATAAAACTATCGCATAAAAATCTCATTTAAAAAAAATACTTTTTGGGTGATCCTGTAAGGAAGCATTTATCTTGAGACTGGCCTGTGATAGTGGATGGTTCTTGTGAAGAATCCAGCTGAGTTCTTGGGCTCAGCCCAGATTATATTGTGGAATCCTGGAAGGCACATGGAGCTCCTGAGGTCAGAGGCGGGTAACAAAGTAAACATCTTCAGCTTTCTTTGTACACTCTGCTACAGAAACACCGTGATAAACAGAAGACAATAGGCTCATAGGGATTTTATAAGCATCGGAATCTTCCCAGAGTTTTGTCTGCACAACACTATAATTTTATGTGAAAAATACTAAATATATTTGCCAATATATGGCAATAAGGTAGCACCCAGCATAGCAGGGATATTAGGAGATTTGATGGAATTCCTGCCCACCAGACAAGCTCCACTGCCTTTTTTCAAAATTTTAAATCCAGATTTTTCAGTCTTCATTAAATGCCCTAAGAAACCCAAAATTCTACTAGTGTTAAAATAAAATCAGATGGTTTCTTAGGAAATATAAGCTGTACCTGCTCACATGTGTGTATGCAGCTGTTCAATAATGTTAATGGCTACAGCCTGAGTCCATGAGTGCACTTCTAGAAAGATTTAATGAAGAAGTTGCAAATAGCACCTCACCTGAGCAATGCCTACCATACGTCACTATACCTCAGCCTGAACTCTGATGGTTTGCCAGACACCACTAAGCAGGCTGCAAAATGCTCTCTCCCCTCTCAAAAAACCAATCCTATGCACATGACCAAACAATCAAGGCAAAATAAAAAGAGATATGTTAATGTGAATAATAAAAATATAATCAACTCATATGAAACACATTATGGCAGTGATGTATAAAATATTCCATTTCCAGAAGACTAGGCAGTCAGCATTTGGTTCAGGATAGTGGGTGGCCCTTGGTTTTCAGAAAGGTTGAGAAGTACTCTAAGCACAACAGAAGAGCTTTTCTGGTTATAGGCAAGTTATTGGTTGGCTGGTCCAACTGTTTACCAAGGAATACATTAAGCGCTCTGTAACCTTTAACAAATTCTTTATAAGTGTTAATTAATGAAAACCATCCTTTTTTTAGCATGCTGTCAGCATGATTAATCTGTTCTTAGTGTCATGAAAGACAGATGCCCCAATAGTCTCATTTGGCTTTCTTGGCAAGCAGGAGTGAATAAACAAGGTTACATAGGAAACACTGATTAGAAGGAAACGATTACCATGTGAATTGGGGAATTCTACTGAGATACTGAGGGAAGGTGATTGGAATAGAATGTTCTAGAGACTCCGCCAGTTTTCTTTCCCAGGAATTGCATTAGTAGTGCTGCATTGAAAGAAGAAAAAAACGCCTTTGGTGAATAGGCAGGGATATGTCAGGCTTTACTCGAGGTACAGATGTTCTTCATTATGCAGGGTACAAAAACTCTGAGAAAGAAGCTCATTAGTAGAGCTGGGTGAAGAACGGGTTGTCTGGTTTTGTGGCCAATCCGAAAAAAGCCAGGAGAAGACTGATCACAAGTCTCCCTTACCTTCCATGTCGACCAGGTACTATTAAAAGGTGATTTTAATGCCTCCTTTCTGTCCTGATACAGTAAAGTTTGCTGCAGTTAAGAACCCCTGCCTCTTCTACCTGTGCTTCTTGCCACCTTCCTGCTTGGCAGAGTATTTACACCACACAGGCATCTCTGCTGCCCTCTCGTGTCAGGAAACACGGCTGGGTCCTCATTCTTCTCTAAGATCAAGATAGAGCTGACTTTTATTGAGGAAAAATTAAATAGTGCCTTACCAAGCTCTGCTCCCAAAGGGATGACACTTGAAGTTAGGGGCTAATGAATCATGTGAAAAACATTCAGGAATACGATCTTTAGCTGAGAGGACTGAGATTTGCTTTTTAGCACTCTTCTATGCTACATTTGAGTATTCCAGTTACTCGCTGAGTATTTGTAGCAGAGGATCCCTCTTGGAGGATTGTGTGTAGCTTAGGGCTACAAAAGCGTGTGTTTGGAGATTTTTATTAACATATTTTGGGAGTTTCTTGTTACCACCAAAGACAGAATAACTGTGAAGAGTTGTATGAGTTTGATCAAAGAGTTAAAATGCTGGATTCTCTCCAACTGTGGAATAGGGGGTCCAGCACAGAAATGTTAGTGCCAAGAAAAGCAATTTAAAAATGAGTAACGAGGGCACATTGGTAACCATTACTCTTAAAAGATCTACTTTTCATTTTTAAAGACTGCACAATTGCAGACTATTTTTGGAAGTAACTCTCCCTTCGGTCCCTTTTCAAACCCACAGAATATATATGTATTCTCATTCAGCAAGGAAAGGTCAACACCTTAAATCAAACATCTTGTGCAGTAAAAGCAAGACTTCCAAGGGAACTCATGACCAGCTTTTTAGGAGAACATTCAGATGCAAGACCCAAGGTCCAGCAGTGTTCAGCGCTCAATAACTGAGCCCTTAAAAAAATCCAGCTACTTGGTGCCAACATGGTATTCTAGCCATTGGAAATCTTTTTCTCTGTATTTTCCAGGTCATTATGTGCCAGTTGAAATTAAATCCAATGTAGCCATTGATTTGCACTTTCATAAATGCTTTTTTTCCTTATCAGATCATCTGAATTTTAAGTCAGTAGATTAGGCAACTGTGACTGCTTTTTTGTCACTGAATTACAGGCTCAGTAGATATCAGGAATGTAAATTAACGTGATGGTTGCCTCTTACTGAATTCGAACTGATTTTCAGGCAGAACAAAAATTAACTGAAGGTCCATAAAACAGTTCACTGAGTTGTACGTAACGTGCACAGGGGAAGATCTCCCACAATCTTACCAAGGAAATAAAGTTATGACTGCAAACCAGATGTGAAGTGCTTCATTGGAATGACAGAGATTCAGAGAGAGAGATGGAAACAAAAGCAAGATCAACAGATAAACAGTGTACAGTGATCCAAAGGGAAATGAGAGGGGGTGCAGAACAACTTATGATACTTCTTTATGCAAATGCCTTACACACAAGTTATTTTAAAATACAAGGTGGATTCAAATCCCTCACAAGTGAAGTGTTACTATGTCAATTGTGAATAAGCAAAATCAGAATCAGGTCAAGATTTTTCAGAGTATTTAAAAAATAAGTTTACTGCAGTCCATACTGTGCTAACTTCTCTGATGTATTAGTCTTGTTTTTCCTTGCCATAATACAGCAGCCAGTCTACGGAAAAATAAAAGCTCCACTAAAATATTTTTGTAGAATTTGTCAGAAATACTGTTTTTCTTTGTAGCTGTGAAGAAAATTCACCAGGATGCTACCAAGGCATGGAGTTGACAGACACATCCCATGTTGTGTTACCTGATTTTACCTCAAGACTGCTCCAGCCTGAGATGTGAGACGGTTTTTTGTTGTCAGTGGGTAGTAAAGCCAAACTGAACACACAGCTGAGGCTGTTGTGACACTCCTGCCCACCTGCAAGCTGCAGTCTTGAAAGCACATGGCAAGTAGAAGCTGGTCTCAGATAAACAGGGTTTGCTTCCACTGGGGCAGATCCTGCTTTTAACAGCTTTCAACCCAGCAGCACCCCCAAATGAGAAATAACCCTTAGACCTTGGCTGAATTGCCCAAATCCAGATGCACCCCACACCTGCCAGTGCCCCCCAAGCCCAGCAGCACACATCTAACACACACAAAAACACCCCCAAACCCTGGAGTTTCCCTCATAACTGGCAGCAGCCACCATATCCAGGCACATCCCAAACCCTGTTGGCAACCTCCAAATCATAAACACCCCCAAGCCCAGCGACACATCTTAAACCTGCCAACAGTCCTGCAAGCCCAGAAAGAACCACCAGATCCATCCCTGAACCGGGCACCTTCCCCAGGCCAGGAAGCACCCCCAAAGCTGGCAGCACTGCCCAGCAAGATGAGGCTGTGCCATGTCCTCCTTCAGGCTCCCCAATCCAGCCAGGACAGGGAACGCACTGTCAGCCCTGGGGAAGAAGAGAACACCCCAGTCCCACGCCCTAACACCAAACTCGAGAAAGGCAGAGGACGGTGACTGACAAATGAGTGTGAGATCACCCAGTGCACATGAGAAGACAACTTTACTGTGCTGGGTGAGAGGGGCCCGCCCTTGGGGCTGGCACACAGCTGCTCCTGGGGCACATTTCTGGACGGCTGTAGGGCTTTTGCTCCCGCCGTTCCTGCCGCAGGAGGTGCCGGGTCCGTATGGGCCCCAACTGGAAGCGGCTCTTCCTCTTCATGGCCACGGTGCAATGGGAGCGGCCCCAGGCAGGGTCCTGCTGCACCATTGCCAAAGGGGCGAGTGCTTGGAGAGCCTCTGCCAGCCCACAGGGAACACAGGGACCCTGCAACGCCCTCCTCCCTCGGCAGCCCTCGGGTCACCTCTGCAGGGCACCCTGGCACCCAGCATCCTTTTAAACCAGCACTGCCCCGGGTGCTGATGTCACAGTGGCTGCCGTGACATCAGCACTGCCCCTCTGCGCGCGCCCCAAGCCCTCAGTCTGGGACAGGGATCTCGGCCATGGCTGGCACGGGTGGGGAGCACGGGACCAGGGCCCTCTGTGGGGGATGTGGAGAGCTCTGAGAGTGGGGACTGGGATGTACCGAGAACCGGGGACCTTGAAAAGCCTGGGGCTTGACACCATGCAAGTGTGGCATGGGACCATGCAGGAAGCCAGCGACCAGGATGGCAAATATTCCCAAATATTCCCAGGCTCAGGGGTCAGCAGATCCGTGTGCCTGGGCCGCTCTCGGGATGCGCCAGGCAGCACCACAGGGCGGCAGCACCGCCTCAGCTACAACAGCTGAGGTTTGGGCCAGAGGAGACTCGGAGAGAGAAAAGTCACAATCAATACCGGCACTTTTCTTACCTCGGTATCATTTCCGCTTACAGTTTCAAGCGCTTTATTGGTTAATGTATACATACAAAGGTTGTATTTGTATTTTCAAACCCGATGGATCGCTCTAAGAAATTCTGAATATTCTAAACCCCTGTTTATAATAATGTATGGGGAGGTTATTTTGAAATCAATTAATTTATA
>VZRN01004556.1:674571-704162 GCA_013397935.1 Dasyornis broadbenti | reverse complement strand
TATATATAAATTATTTATATATATAAGTGAGAAACTTCAGAGTTTTTTTGCTGTTTTTTCACACCTCTCCCTCCTATGAGCTTTCAGGCATTTTGGGGCTACCAGTTGCCATTTTTGGCAGACTCTGACTGACCCCCCTTCTATCCTGCTCATCCACCGTATCATTCTCTCCCAGTGACATTGGGGTGCTCTTAACGATATCATTAGGGAAGGCTTCAAAACACAGGAAAATTATTTCACTGAATTCCTTAGCGCAGGAGAATGTCAGAAGCTCACATAAGTTCCAAAATAGAACTGCACTAATTCAACTCCACAGGACACCTCTTCCTCATGAAAACCCTCATCAAAAATTGCTTGAGGTCCGAAAAATATTCTTGGAACATACTGCTGTATTTTTTTTACACTGTTGTGTACAGACTGGCACTTCCAGCTGCTAAGAACATATGGCTAAACCGTTTTTGCTTCTACTTCAGAGTAAAGGCCTTATTTTTAAAATGAAAACTAGAGGTAACTTACACCTCTTAAATAACCCACTAGACTGATCTACCAGCAAAAAAAAAAAAACCACCCTCTTACATTGTATTTAGGTATTAAACAAGTTGAAGAACAACAAAACAAGCAAAGAAAATATCTCCCCTGGGGCTCCTTTTTCCAAGTAGGTGATTTCTGGTGGCATCAGGATGCAGAGCAAGACCAAAACACAGGAAACATCAGCTCTTAAGTGCTCTTACAACAGCAACAGCTTTGCCAGTGCCTGTTCTCAGGTGAAGGCTATAATTAAGCACACCTGCAATCAGGTTCTAAGGGCACTGAAGTTTTTAATTAACAATTACATGAACAAGCCACAATTACACCATCAAATGAACAATTACATCAATGGTTTAATTAACGATTAGCAGAAATACAATCTTTATCAGAGGAGGAAGGAATTCCCAATTATTCATCACTTTCTGTATCACTATCTTCTGAGGACTCAACCCAGTCCTCATATCCTGCAGGAGGGCAACTCAGTTTTGGAGAACCTGGAAGGAATTAACAAAGTGTAACATTTATAAACCAGGAAAAGATGACCTTGAGAACAAATCCACGGTACTATTAATGACCCAGTCCAGCAAGCCCCAACTCTTTTGTCTGCAAACTAGACCAAAACACCAGAAACTACTTCCATCTGCTTTTAGTCTGTGCAATTCTGATACAAAGGGGCCCTGCTGCCTCCTGCTTGCTTTAGAAGTCCTCTCACCTTTTTTCAGAGAATTTGAGTGATGGGCTGAAATAAACGAGTATTTCAGATAAAGCCAATGCAAAAAGCTGAATGCTGATCATTTTATGTATTATAATCACAGACTCATTCAGTCCTTACCAACTTTAAAAGGCCTTTCATCTTCAGACTCTTCCCAGTGTTCAAAATCTAAGGACACGTGAACATTCTGTTGACAACAACATTGTTTGAAATACCTGCTCTGATGCACAGCAAACATGCTCAGAATATTCAAAACCTCTCAAAATTAGTTTTCACTTCACCTTGTTCTTCAGTAATTTGTACCATGCTCCTTTCTTCTCTTTTACCAGTAAAATCACAGCCTCTGTATCCTTAATCACACATGTGGACTTTTCTGCAATTATTGACTGATACAGCTCCAGGTCAGCCACATAAAGTTTGCCTTCTGAATAAGCACTGCAATATATAAAAAGTCCAAAAAAATTAAATGCAAGTGAAGTCAGACAGTTTGTTGATTATACTGAAGTTTCTTAAACCTACCTGAAAGCCACCTCCTCTTTGGAGAACTTGCATTTACTGTCAGCTGCCCTCAGTATTTGTACCTTCAGGGTAACAGTCTCATTATCTTGAAACCATTTGATTTGTGGATGACAGCTGAAATAAAATTAATTTAATGGGTTATTTTCCAAAACAGAAAACCCACTGAGGTTTAGCCATGCTGTCTCTCACACAGCCAGAATTTGCCCAAGAAGTCCCACACTCAGCCAAGGAGACTGAGCCATGCAGACCTGACACCAGCAGCAGTTGCCAGGGAAGCAGGTGATGGGACACCACTCAAGCCTCCTACAAAATCACCACATTCCCAAGTCTTTGGAGGAACACATCTACAAGTTCCATGGGGAAACACGCTCCACTGACTTTGGTATCCACAGGAATCACATCCTCATTTCAGGATGTCACCAAAGTCTGGCCTTGAAATGCCAAAGAAAAAGCTAAGAGGAGCAAAATCAACCTTTGACAGACAAAAGGAGCTTTTCAGCTGACCACAGACACAGAGACAGAACAATCCTGCTTGGCAGTTCACATAAAAGCAAGACGGGAACAAATCACACTCTATTCCCTTACCTTTTCTGCTGATGCACAGTAGAGTCTTCTGCTTCTTCTGTTTGGGCTACATCATCTAAAAAGAGGGCATCCAGAAACATCTTTCACACTTCCCTATACTACAGAAACCATGTATTTCCAGAATTCCCCTATACCATCATTAAAATAACTTGCTAGCGATCAAAGGACTGTCTTTGTCCTTTATTTTGTGTATTTCCTACCCTGAAAGATTTCATAACAAGTTAGTAATTCAACTAATCAAGAATTTTAGTTATCAGGAATACTGCAGTTGTATTAGAAGATTCACAGAACCTAACCAAACATACAGTTTTCCAGGTCAGGAGAAGTATTTTTTTTTGTCAGAAGACGTGATTTATTTGAAACCTGAAACATACCATTTTGGGAATTAGTGGGGAGTTTCAGGGATGAAATGACTAATAGAGGCGTCAACATCACAGCTTGAAACATGGCATTAGTATGGTTCTCTTACCAGGAAAAAAAGCCTTCTACAATAAGCACTCCAGCCTTTTAATCTGCTGCAAGTTCTTCATCACTCACCTTTCACTGCTCCAAACTCATGTGTCAGCTGCTAGCAGGTAAATCCTGTCCCCCTGCTATGCCTAAGCATTTCTAAGCCCCTACTAACTGAATAGTAAGCACATCCTTGAGATTACATTAAAAAAATTAAAGAGAAAACCAAAACAACAACAAAAAAAAGGTGCCATTTTCTACTGTCCTGAATCTTGAGTAAAAAAATTAAACTCCCAGAGAACGATGTTGTTATTCATGCCCATATTTCAACAGATTTCAACTCCCTTAAACCCCGTGGCCTTGGACAGCAAAGCTTTTGTCCTCTCTACAGCAGAGCCTTCCTGCTCACATGTTCCATTCAGAGTGCCTCAAGGACAGAGCATTCCCTTAAGAGCCCCACAGTTACAGCAGCCAGAGTCACTCTACAGCATCTCCCCACTACTCACTGGAAGGCAGCTGTGGCTCACTGCAAACATCAGCCACACGGTGCTGCTGTGTACAGCCTGAGCAGTGTGCAGCTGGCAGGATGACTGTTAGGTTGGTATCAAGCACCTAACTTGAACTGAAGTCGGAAAACTTCCGGAAAGGATGGGAAGGTTTTACCGCTTGAAGGACTCGCAGAAGTGTTAGAGCTTTCAGCAGAATTTTCCTGCATCGATGTCTCCTGTGGACTGGATGCCTCCTCTAGACCAGCTGTGTCCTCTTCTGTGCTTCTGAACACAGGACAAAGCAGTTTTAAAAGAAAACTCACAAATTACATTCAGACAACTTCACCTTACAAAAGCTCTTTGCTTCCCCCTTGTTTAACCTGTACCTTACTAATGAAGCTTGTGCTGAAGTTCTGAATTTTTCAACAGCAGTCTCAGGCTTAAGAAGTCTGTAAAAAAATGATCCAAGCAGCTGCATTACACACATTTCAGCACACAGCACCACGATAAAGTTGTCTGGTTTCTAGCACTAAAGACTTGGTGATGACATGGAGGCTCCCAACCTTCATTTCCCAGCAGAAAGAATAAATAAATGCAAAAGGATTGCGCCTGAGGAACCAGAAACCTCACAGCCTGACAGCCCTCTGTAAGGAATAAAACCCGAAAAACAGCCTTCCACGCAAACACTTCTCATGCATCATGTTTGAACAAATACAGGGAAAGTCACATCCTCTGGTTAAGATTAAACTCCGGCACAGTTCTAGACAGGAATGCAGGAGCCTCATCTAGGACAGAAGTGCAGTACGGAGAGGGTGAGGATTCCCTTCTCTTGTTGACTGGCAAAGTCACAGAAGCAACCACAAGATGCAGTGGCTAAAGAAACTCCTGCACTGGGGGCCATGACAAAAAAGCTGCAGATGTCTTGCTGATCAGCGTTTTACAGCAAGGGTCTTAGGATCTGCCCTCCCACCACACACAGTATTTACTCAGCTCTAGAAGTTTACACGACAAAGAGAACAAAGTTCAGTGCTGCTTCTGCAAAATCCACCATGCAGCCAATACTCATTAAATGAATGGTAATTTCCCCAACTATTGTAAAGGAAACTGGTTACATATTCCAGCTGAACTCTGCAGGTGAACACACAATACGTTGCAGTGCTCTGACTGGTACTAAGTACTGCCTGGTAAGCACTCAGACCAGCCACTGACCATGGTAAATTGTCACAGAATCTGGATTCAGACTCCAGATTTTTCTTACTAACCTGTCCATCTGCACACAATTTCTAGAACTAGAATTTTCTTTTCCTTGTGGTTATGTGGCTAAAGAATAGGTAATGGGAAGCAGACACGTTACAAACACAACTGTTTCTACAATAAAATAAAAATCATTGTCAGTAATGTTATCATAATCAGTTAAAATTAAATAGAATTTTTCTCTTAGTAAAGTATATGCTGAAAAAAATTTGTAAACACTTACAAGTGCTCCAAGTTCTCTGCATGATCCAAAACTGGCACCTGTCTGCACAGCTTCTGAATTTCTGCTATATGTTCTGGATTGTCGGTTCCCAACCCCGTTGACAAAATCTCAGACCGAATACTGTACTCATTGATCCAGATCTTCATAGTGGGAATGTTGGTGACCCCAACCTCAAATTACACAACATAAAGGGAAAGCACAGCTCTTCAATGGTCTCTCTCCAATTGAAAGCTGCTCTTTAAGTCAAACTTTAAACATAGCCCTTCTGACTTATGCCTGTAGGCAATTTGGTTTTTCTGATTTCACACAGGAACCTCCCCATGTTTAGTTGTTTTCCAAGCATCACCATCATTTCCATTGTGATAATGGCTGAAGTAACTGGCTGTTTGCCCTAACACAAGCAGGAAGGCAATGAAGTAACCAATGCCAGCTCTGATCATACAAGTGACAGCAAAAATGCTCCTCAGAAAGTAAAGGACTGTGAATCCCAAACAACCCAAGACCTGCTGAGGGGGTGGGAGGCACAGTAAAAAACCCCAAAGCCTAGAAATTGGTGAAGGGTTGAGATACACCAGATGGGAACAGAAGCTACTGAAGAGAATGACTTCCAGATAATTTTCTCTTTCTACTCAGTTCTTCAGCTGACTCACTCCACAAGATCAAAATGTCTGCTGAATATTAATGTATGTGAAAATGTAGAACAAGAAAAATCCAAGAAGAAAAGCACCCATTTTTCCTATTCTGATCAAGAAAATGAAGGAGAAAAGCTTCAGTGTTTTTTAATTTGCAGGAGAATTTACACTAAAACCAGCTGCAAACTAGTGTAAGAGCCGCAAGAGACAGCAGACTTAGAATTATAAACAGAATAAATTAAGTCTCCTTCAAGAGCTGTTGGGTATCAGTAAACCATCTTGGAAGATTCAAGTTTCATTCTTCCAGAGGAGTGTGTGACAAACTGCAGAACTGATTTCACAAGAACTACTGAAAGCTAGTACCTCCCAAATACACTTTAGTTATTAACTTTGTGAAATAGTCTTGGATCACATCCAGATATACTAAGATTTCACAGTGCTGCCATTCCATACCTACCATGGGGTCAACCCAAACTGTCCTTCCCAAGGTGTGGACCACTTTTGCGTGATGTAGTCTTCCTTTAATTTTGTGACCAATGTGACCAGTCACCTAGCAAAAACAAGTTGTCACTGCACTTGAGATGTATGGATACCAACACAGCTTTACAGTCACTTTAACAAAAAATGAAACATCATCTGAGCTTAACAATGAAAAGGGTATTCAACAAATAAATACAGTTTTGAGTAAACCAGTGGAATACTCTAACTTAACTCTAAGTCAGAACAGTATCAGCCTTCAAGGAAAGAGCTTCCTTAAATGAGAGCTCACTCAAACACAGGGCAATTTACACAGGCTACACTTCCCCTGTTCCTCCCCCAGAATCCAAAGCAGTGATAACCTATTCTAAAAGAAAGATATTTAAATCACAGGAAAAAAAATCCCATGAATTTCATGGTATTATTTCATAGGAAAAAAAACCAAAAGACAAAAATGGACCTTCTTAGAATCTGGCCCAGTAGCAGATACTTACTGTAAATACTAATAAGCAATGAAATTTTGTACCTAAGTTTACAGTTTGGTAACTGTTTTCATGTAGAAAATGACAGAGACAGAAAGTAAAGTGCATAGAGGAAATACCAAGCAAAACCTGCTTAATTACCTTTGGATTCCATTCAACTTCATTATCTATGGGTTTTACTCTACAAACTACAATTTCCACAGCCTGAGGTGGTAGACTCTGAAACCTTGCAGGTAAGTGAAGCAGCTGATCACTATTAACTTGACTTGTTCTGCCTTCATCTATACATTTAACTTTGACCTTAGAGACATTGTCTTCGTCTTTTGCTGGAGTCTCCACCACCTGAACCCTTCACATAGGAGAAGAAACATACAATTATTATCCATGCAACCAGTTGTGCGGAGTCTTTTTTTAAACCGGCTCTCATTTTAAAGCTGGTATTTTCACTCTGTACCCTTGAGTGCATGTGTGGGGAATCATCCTGTTTGCTATTCAGGAACTCAGAGCAGGCAAGAGCTTTTTCAAAGCATTACTGGCATAGCAGTGATTTTTTTGCTGCTTTTGAGGATGGGCTTTTTCCTTTACCTAACAGTCCAAATTTTTAAAAAGCTTTGTATAAAAACATGCACATGAATGAAGCAAAAAGCCAACAAAATTTTACCTGTGGCAAATGGCTCCCTCACGTAACCCATAAAACACTGACTTCTCCACAGTTTTAACAGAAATCCTGTGTCCTGGTACCTTGAAATAATCATTCATTTCTTCAGCAAGAACCCTATATTGGTCCTTTTGTGTCTTCACTATTCGACCAAAGTAGTTTGTCGCATGTACAATGACGAGAGGCAGGATCTGAAAGGATCAAATGCATCAGCAGCAAGGGGGGGATGGATGATTTCTTAAACCAAAAAAATTTAGGTCTTTATATATAGATCACACAACTCTTTCCAGCCCAAAAAGGTGACAGATGCTGCTGCACACACACATTTCAGAAAACAAGGAATTGTTGCTATTATTTCTCAATCCTGAGTCCAGTCAGTAGTGGACAGCAATGAACACAGCAAGCACTGCTGGGTGTCAGGTGATGGTGCTCCACCTCAGTGAGCACCAGTGAGCTCTGCCAAACACCTGCCAGGCTACTCGCCACTGATGAATTTTGTACAACTCCAGCTCTACTCTGAACACTCTCCAGCCTTCCAGGGAGTTTTACAAGAACTGACTGTTCTTTTTGCACCAAAACGACTTAGATGAAAGACTATGAATACAAAACTGTGCACACCAGTTGCACAAATTGCTGCTGTGAGTGCACCTCAGGTAAAGCCCGAGTCTCAAAGGGAGCTGGAGACACAAACTCTTACTGAGATGTGAAGAACCACCTTAGAAAAGTCAACTCCATAGCCAGCCATGAAGGTTTCATGAATGAGGAGCTATTAAAAAAAAAAAGCCCAATTAAACAGCACTCTGCAGCGGAAGAGTCTTCCAAAGCACTGCTATTTTTGTAGGAAGTAACTCAACTGTTCTGTCTACAAGAGAGGCGGTGCACTCCATTTCTTGGGGATACCACAAAAGAAAATACCTTTTCTAATGCCAAAGCCAGAAAATGCTCTGTTTTCATAATGTTTGCATGAACACGTCAGCCAAAAAACAAGAGTCCTTCTACTTCAACTTCTCTTCACTCCCAAAGATTACTTCGTGTTTCCTCTACAAGAAACATAACTGAAGTTTCTATAAACCTTCATTTCCATTCATTTTGGTGTATGGTCCCAATTTAAAAAGGAAAGGAATAAACAGAACCCAAGTTCTCTTCCCATGGAATGTGAATCTTCAAAGACAAAAATCTGACATAAACTCAGAACCACCTGCAGAACAGTTCCAGTACAAGCTAAGAACACAAGCAAAATCTGACACACTGATTTATGCAAGGGAGAGGGGAAAAAAGCTAGAGAATATCAAAATAACCATGACCAATGATACACATACTGCAGCAGGATCAATGGAATACAAAAACATGAAGTAACATGCTAAGTAGCTGTTTGAGACCTGTCCTCTTGGCATCCAAGGGAAAATGTAACTTACTGTCACACGTTCAAGTGTTTCTATCATTTCATCTGCGAAATTCTGGGCCATGTCTACGGATAAATTAACTTCATGACGATCTGGACACACTGTTCTATTCCTACAATAAAAAAAACAACAGGTTTAGAAAAAAGCTCTTTGCTTTCAGTTGTAAACTATTTTTACACAACTTCCAACAGGCAACAGAAAGAAAAAGGGGAAAAATCCTGAGAAAAATCTGTTTTAGACTAAAGCATCCAACAGGAAAATTCATCAAGGAATCAGCAGCAATCATAATTCAGGGCACAAAACCCCTACATTCCTTACTTGCAAATCCCAAATGTTTTAAGAAAAGCACACAGGGGCCTTGAAAATTTCTCATCCTGTTCGGATTGCCACACCCCGGAAGCCAAATCCTGGAGTTCTTCCGGAATTTCAGCTTCTGCATGCTTTAAATAGTGGAGAATCTCAGGTGCATGACAGGAACTGTTCTCTGTCAGCAGAATGATTGACTTGGCCTTTGTGTGTTCCTGATCTACAGCAGAATCCTAGAAGTAGTAAGAAATATTTTGGAAAACTTTTCTGCATCCACGAGTAATAATCCACTGCAGCATTCCCCAGCCAGGGTTCACCCCAACCTTCACCACAGCGCAGAAGTTGTCAGCTGTGCTTTGCAGGCGCTGCCCAAAGACCTCTGGAGACGGGAAACTGAAATGGATCACACACGTCGCATCTGTGATTCCCAAAGGCTGCAGGCAGTCATCTGTTAAAACTAAGCACACATTTCACACAGACATGGAACTGTAATCCTTCACACATGGGGAGCACCACATCACATGAACCGTGGCTGATTTCCTTTTCCCCACCCACCGACTGGAAGATGGTGTTTTTTTCCCCAGTACATTCCTATAAAGCTTTATATTTCTCCAGTCAATAAATCCCATCAGCATATGGCAGACACAGCACTTCATGCCAATCTCACGTAATTCTCTATTTCCTGTCAGCACCACAGAATACAGAGAATTCAGCACAGCCCAGTAATTCACAGGAGTAAGACAGAAAACACTTGAAATACTGCAGGAATTCTCATAGCTCTGTATGAACCCACAAAGCAGAGGGAAGTCAATATTCTTGCTTTTATGTAAAACAGGAAACAAATTCAGTTTGAAAATGGATAAAGGCCTTTTTTACAGCAAACAATTTTAAAAAAAAAATCTAATGCAACTTCTTAGAAATTTTTACAACATATCTTTGCAGTTTGAAAATTATCTCAAGCTTAGTATCTCCTCTGTGGCAGACGACAATTGTAAGATAATGGTAAATCTTTGAAAACACTGGTTGGTACAATGTCAACCAGAGAGAGAACCCTCACCTAACACAGCAGGAGTGCCAGAACTGTGCATTTTTCTCCACTGCTCCAAGACACACTGGGCATTACATTTGCTCTCCTTATGTTTTTTCAAGGAAACTATTGAGTTGCTCTTCAGCGCCTGCATGATAAAGTGTAAAGTTATACATTCCTGCAACGGAGCAGTACTTGCTCTAATCCATTCTAATAAGCAGCATCTCTTATTAGAATTTAGCACACCTTACTGTAAAGAGACCAAAGAAAAGAGTTAATGAAATTTAGGCTACTTATATGAAAAAAAATCCTATTAATGGAGGTAAGGTTCATTAATTACTTGTATAAAAAGAAAACTAAAAGCTCAAGTCCCCATGGATTAATACATCAGACACACATTTAAGAAAGGAAAAATTTCATTTCAAGCTTTTCCCTCCATTAATGTGTCCTCTCTAATCTCAGATGATTCCATGATCTAACAACATGCAGATTCATGTTTCAGCCTCCCAGAACAAGCACTCTTCATTAAGTTAACCCCTGAAGTATTTTCATAGGCCAGGTAAGATATTTGAAGTTGGTGTACACAAGGATTACCATGAACAGCATGAACAGAATCCATCCTACTTCACCATCAATAAGGACTTTAAGTGGTGGCAGGGCTGGTTTTGATATGCTTCAAGAAATGAACCCTCAAATATTCAAGGGAAATGTGTTAGAAAGTCACAACCCCAAACCAGATTTGCTCCTATTAACAATTATCAAAGAACAGACATTCCAGATACACTCACATCAGAAGAAACCTTCAAGTATCACAGGTTCTACGCCAGCTTCTGCAAGGGAATACATTCCCGTATTTCAGGACTTAAATTAGGCTTCCTTTTCACTGGTAGTCAGTTTGGGGATACTTTTAGCAAGAATAATTAACTCCCAAATTCACATTCCTCCTTTATTCTCAGACACCAAGATATTTTAGTTTGTTATGAGTTTAAAATTCAGAAAAACCCCCACTTATCTATGTAAGTTTAAATACTTTCTTACCTTATGAATCATCTCTACTTCAGCTACTGAGCCAGTGAATATCAGTACCTTCTGAAGATTCCTCTGGGTAAAATCCAGTATTTTGAGTAACTCAGCAGTTTTACTGCTGTTCATGCAAGGCTGCACCACCTAAAAGCAAATGCAAAACTGAGGGCTGGTAATTCATGTAACCCATACATAGTTTACTATGTAAATCTTTCTACTCCTAACCCTAATGCATCCACACTCTCACACTTTCAGTTCAGCTCAATCATTAACACTTGTCACAAAAACTCATGGGTCTTGAGTTTCCTGATGTGCTCAGAATGCCTAATCTTAAATTAAATCCACCAACTTTCCATTTTGAGACAAGAAGAGTTCAAATGACACTTAAACCCCCCCCCAATTTTGTATTAGTCTTAAGGGCTACACCACACTGACTGGGAACTAAGTGAGAAGGTACGTAAGAACATGCAATAATAGGTCTTCTGGAAATTTGAAGTCAGAAGTTTGGTAGTGTGTGACAGCAGCAAACCAAGTGCTTTACTAGATCTGCCTTGGGACTGCTTACCTTGTAGTGCTGCCAGTCACAGTTAACAACTGCAAAAACATTCTGGTTAAAAACTGTACTGTTTACAAATTGATCTCATCAAATTTAGACTCATTTGCACTAACCATGAGATATTCAAGGGACTATCTTCACCTCAGTCCTATAGAGGAAGGTAAGAGTCCTCCAGCTCATTCAGTGACTCACTCACATGATTTCTAACACCTGCTTCATTCAGCTCACACGGGAAAGTAGGACTGCAGCACCACCTGCTTCCAATAAACCACCAGCAGCCATAAATCCAAGCAGTGACAGCATTCCCAAAGTTTTACCTGTTGCACATTTCCAAAGATGGCAGCTTCTTCGATCACTGTTATCACAACGTAAGGATCATTCATGAACTCCTCTATCAAGGGTGCGATGTGTTTGTTCCACTGAGTTCCAACAGCAATGATCTGATGTGGTGCATTCCCCCGTGCTTGAGCAGTGACTTTCTTGTAAAAGTCTAGTATAGTAAGTATCTAGGGAGAAAAAATTTCTCTTATCATATTGCAGCGAGCACATGACAGCCCAGAAAAATACACTGTTTGAGCACACTGGTTTTTCCAGCCACAAAACCACTACCAGACTGCAAGTTTCATATCCCAAAAAGAAAGGTTTGGTATGTTCACTTTTATCCTAGTCTTAAAATGATTTCTGAAGTAAGAGAAAGCAACAGGACAGCATGAAGTGACAGCATGTGCACGTAATTGTAATGCAGGATTCCATCCAGGGAAGATTTGGAAATCTCAGGAAAAAGATCTGTTCAAATCTGCAATATACTAAGCCTAGACAAAACAGATCTGAGAGGGCAGAGGTAGAGGCAGTCAGCAAAAACTAGGAGGTAACCAGAAGACAAGCCCAACCTGCCAGCACAGTAATTTGCAAATCAAAAAAAAAAAAGGGGTGCACCCTAAACCCATTTCCAGTGTTTTTTCCCCTCAGTGTGCGCCACTGTTTCAGACAAATGCACAACGGGAATAGCATTTGCCAGCGGACTGTGTAAGCCATTTACCTGTCCAGCAGTGTCAGAGAACAGCACCTCAACCTCATCAAGAACAAGATGGCAAAGCCTACACAATAACCAAGTGTTACATTGCAGCAGTCTCAGGAGGTTGTAGGGTGTAGTCACTACTACTTCACCTACAAGGTGAAAGGAAAGACTGTTACCATTAACTTACAACTTAGAAGAGTATTAATACGACAACAAAGGACAGGGCAGCTTTATTAAAAAGGGTCACATTTGTATTTCACATGCATTGTCCTGAAGCTGGGGAGTGAGTTTGTGTTTTTCTACTCCTGCGTGTCTTCTAAGAAATTACTGGGTGAGGCTCTGACACTTCAAAATCCAGTGAAATGGCTGAAGGTTAACAAGTTTACAAAGCAGGATGTCATCTTTTTCCAGTAAGCTACTGGAAGTAGAACTCCTGAACCAAATAGCCAGAAGGGAAATATTTAAATACATGCAAGAGCAACTTTAAGAAAATTCCATTTCAACAGTAGAATAAAGGACACATTGTAGCTCAGGAATTTACACACATGTGCATATATGTGTATCTAAACATATAAATAAAACCACACCAATCTTCATTGGAGTAATTACACCAACAGCTCCGCTACTAAAAGGTCTGAATTCATCCACCAGGCTCAAATTTGAATGCTGGATGACAGAATACCCACTGCTGAAATGGAGAGTTTTACACCATCCTTCATAGTTTTATCCACAGCTCTTGCTCCCTTGAACAAGAAAAGCCATTTCTGAAAATGCAGTTATCAGCCAAAGCTTAACAAAGGGATCAGACCAGAATACACCCAGATGTTTTAAGTACATACATCTAAGCACAGCAAGTCTCCCAACAGGTTTATTATTACTTCCAGGCTGTTCCTCTATGGAGCACCCTCTGCACACTCCTGAGTTAGACGCACGAACTACTGAGCATTTATTATAACAGCAAGTTGTAAAACCACCATTTAAACACACAAAAAACCCCCCAACTTCACTTCATAAACCAAAAACCTGAGATACAGGAATTGTTCTTTCACATGCTCCTGCAATTCAGGCAGCCCACAGTGCCTTCAAGTATAACTAAGATGAAAGAAAGCATTCTTACAGCCTCGGATTTCCACTTGGCTGGCTGCTTCCTTGTTCTGCCCCAGGATTATCAACATTGGATGAAGGTGTCTGCAGCGTCTCGCATGTGTTTTCAGGATGTCAAAAACAAGTTGTGCCTTCTTCCATCCAGGACACAAAATGAGTGCCAGTGGCTACATACACAGGTACAAAAATTGACACCACAGTATCAGACAGAAGAACAGAACCTTACGAGTCCTGCCATACTTGGGGTTATACTGAGCCATTTTCAGAGGTCCCTTACAACCTCAATAATCCTGTTTCTGTGACCTAATACAAGACAGAAAATGCATTACAATATCCAAAACAGCTAATACCCATTTTAGTTTAATAAATACATACTACTCACGCAGAAACAAAGCTCCATCGTGTATCTAAGTGCCAGGGCATGAACCACTTGTTAGGGATTGCTTTAAAATAAATTTGGGGCTCCCCCATCCCCACAGTCCCTCCAAGTTCTCTAAGCAGAGGCCTTACAGAAACTGGCAGGCATCATGAAGATACACTGAGATGACATGAATGTGTACATCCCACACATTCAGAGCAGTAACAGGTTTTCTGGTCTGATATTTACATACTCCACTCATCTTTGGCAAGGCTTGGTAGGCACTCTCTGACTGCAGGAGTGTAAGAACTGGTAGAATATATAATAAGGGATCCTTTCCCTGATCGGAGATGGCAACGACATCACATCCCTGAGCTACTGGTGGCCAGCAGTAGGACTCTGTGAAGGTGGGGCCTGCAAACTTGTTCCGAGCAAGTTCCTACAGAAAGAGAAATTAAGAGTTCCCCATGAAATTCGCGTACTTAAACACCAACAAAACAAGCCAAACATAACAATAAGGGATTTAAAAGCTTTTGACCCACTACATAATACATGTCCTTAACAGATAATATGAAAATATCTTCTTTCTGGGCTGACTTGTTAAATTACTGTATCAAAATTCACTTGTAGCAGTGGTTAATATATTAGAAAAAAAAAAACATGTAAAGTTCTTCCAGCATTTCTACAAAGCTTCATTTATTCAACCACATGAGCAACCTCATACACATTCCTCAACCAAACTGAGGTATTACTGTAATATTTAGTACGTAAACTCAAGGTATGAAACTTGTCTTAAAAAGACAATCAATGCAGGATCATGACATCAGCATTACCTTTTTCAGACCATCAGAAAGTGGTGCTGTATCCAAAACTGATGATGGCTCAATTTTCTTGCTAAGGAACACAAAGTTTTTTTCTTCCCCACAATTTTGAAAACTCTGAAACCATGAGACAAATAGGCAAATACAAAGGTTAATACTTAACAAAAGGGGTTTAAGCTTACATGTAACTCAAAAACACTCACTGCATTTAAAAAATTGTATTTTGATGGAAATGAATAAAAGTGAATTTAGAATTTGAATGTAATTCATACATACTCACATGTCACAGACCAAAGGCAAGACAAAACCTCATTTATGAGCTTCCTGAAGAAAGATTTGCCCCTTCCCACGTCTTTTCTCTGCTCCATGCTGGGTCCTCTACTGCAGTCCCTTCAGGAACACCTGCATGGAACTGCTCATATTCCCCTGACCTTGGCATTGCCTGTTTCTCACTTTCTTTTTGGTTCCCTTGCCTGCATTTTTTGCCCCCTCTCAAATTCACACAGGCATCCCCTACTTGCTGGCTTGCTTGGCTCAGCTTTAGCCTACAGTGAATTTTGTTGCCAACGCAGGTGCAGTCAGCCCCTGACTCCCTTCCACAAAGACTCAATGCTACCGAAGACAAAGTATTTGCAAAAGAGAAGTTAAATGAAAGTTAATGCTTGAAATACCTGCTGGTCATCTTCAACCATGTATGGCTGAGGGGAATTGGAACGTAAGGACAGTGGAAGCCTGAGAAACACAGATATTAAATCCAACACAAATGCAAAAGAGATGTGTCATTTATAAATACCACCAGTATTTACAAAATGTCATGAAGCAATTCACTCCAAGTATTTCTGATATAGCATCTATGCCAATGAGGAAAAACCCTCAACACAAAAGGAAAAGTAAAACATCACCACTTTGAAAACAAAATTTAGTGAAAATAATCCTGCAGAACCTTTTACACAGATAATTTATTGCTAGATTCCCCAACATTAAATGAAAAATAGACTAGACTGTAGGAAAAAGGCTCCTCAAAGTTTCAAAACATGAAGCACTTGATCTTTTCATCAGTTAGAAACAAGGAACAAATACCCCTGGAGTTTATTACATATGCATCAACTGATACGCAGCACACTGAAACTTGTAAAAATTGACCCAGCCATATTTCATTAAGTCTGAAAACTTTATCAATCACACTAAGAATAAAACAAAGCAAGTTAACATATTTAGTGTGCAGGAAAAAAATACTTCCCTCCCCTGTTGTCAAGCTGCTGTTTAAAAAGAACCAGTGTTTTTCTAGTCTGGGTAACTATCAGTAGCTCCCAAGTCCCTCCTTCCCAAAAAGCATGTGTATGGACTTTTTCTTATCCTCTGTCCTCTAGAGGCCTAGGAACAGCAATTGGAAATACATTACAGCTCCCAGTTATCCAAATATTCAACATGCTGCACCGTACCCATCTGTTTGAACTGCTTTATCTTCCTTCAAAGGCAAACCTGGCACTGTGCTGACCACCTAGAAAGAAAACACATCTTAAACACTAAAGTACTGCTCAAAAGCAGTATTTGAAATGCAAAGTTGAAAGTGGTTTTCTTACTCAACTGTGGGATTCCCCAAGTATTTTGCAGCATTCTTTTACAAATTCGACATTTTTATGAATATGGTAACAATTTTGATGAAACAAACTTCAGAAAACAGTCTAAGAATAACAAGCTGGATGACTACAGCATTCCTAATCTGGCCTACATATGTTTACTCGTTTGTATTTCACAATTTAATACAAAATATAATACTTACAGGCACAGTATTGTCATTTAGAACTGTGCTTGACCTTTGGGATGTCTTTTCAAGACCAGAATTAAAGCCAGCAAGACCTAAAAAGGTAAACAAAAATGGAGATACCCATTTCTGATTATCTGAACACACAAAAAACCAGAAATGGACACCACATGTCCCAGTCACTGGGATCCAAACCAAGACAGGATATTCACATTGCACAGATCCAACTAAAGACAAAGTGCTGCATGTAGGACTGTCTCCCACACACGTGGGTCCCACCTGGCTCAAGATGTGGTGACATCTTCTCCCCAAAGGGCAGCTTTGGTCTGGCAACAAATGTAGGACCAACAAACTCCACTGGAACACCCTCAGCATTTGGTGCCACTTCATTGTCAGAATCATCTGGAGAACTTCCTGCAGTCCCCTCAGCTTCTTTATAACGAGCAAAGTGCTTTGCAACCAGATCATCATTAACACAGATCTATTAAATAAAAAAACCAAACAAGCTCTTTATTGATCAGTGTCAACAAGCAATAAGCTACACCACCAACACATACTTGCTAAGAATTTATGTGAAGCTTTAAACAAATGCAGAGATTTTATAAATGATAAAAAAAATACCAAAACCCAAACAAAGAACCCTAACCAAAGAAAAACCCAGCCATAAGAAGTACCAGTGGATGTTTTTTGTAGAATATTAATTCCAAAAAAAAGGAAAATCAATGTTATTTTCCTCTACATTCTTTCAACAGGTGTTAATTAGTGGGTTTTATGTTTCTGGTCAAAATTCTGTACTGAATTAACTGTTTCTATGAGTCCTACACATCTGAAGAACCCTGCAATTCAGTCAAGCCTGTTTATTTCTTGTGGATCTAGCATGCAAAATCCGGCAGAAAAAAAATTAACATTAGGCCTAAAACTTACTGTATCTACCATACAGCTGCTTAAGTCTGGCAGTAGCTACTGCAGAGATTTGGCAACAGAAACTAGACTGGATTTTTTTTTCAACAACTTCAGGACTCAGCTGAATGCAAGAGTGTGAACTTTCAGTTATTTTTACAATATTATGCAGCTGCCTAACTGAAACATTTTCAAATATGATACCACAAGCAGTGCACCAAATAATTCATACAGCTGTCCACTTAACTACTGGCTGGACTTCATCTGCTTGTCAATAATTTCCAAAAAAAAAGGTTCAATACAGAGAAAAATACAAGTTCTGCCTTTTGGAATTTCTCCAGAGGTTTACAATGAACAGAACTGTAAAAACAAAAAACCTAAAAACTTAACGATTTAGCTTCTACTGTATCTGATTGCAATTACGAAAATCACAGGTCATGCTTTCCAGTCTGAAACTAATAGCAAAGTGCATCAATAAGGCTGGAAATACAGAAGTATCTTACCTTTTCATCTCCTATAGTCACAAAAAGAAACACCTCTAATACTTTATCTTCCACTGCCTGTATTGCGGCTTTAACTTCAGTAGCCTCTAAATGTAGCAATAAAAACAAGGAAAAAATTAAACCCTTATCACACTTTCCGTATTCTTCACTTGCACTTTCTGAGACAGACAAAACCAGAAATCATTACTAAAAACGTGTAATGTTTGTTATTTCACATAAATGAAACAAGTTAACAATAAAAACTTAAAAGCTCCAGAAAGGAATTTGTCTTCAGTCTTTGAAAGAAGATTTAGAGTTGAAACAGATTGATGAATGACCTCTCAAAACTAACTGCACTTAGTTCTACACTAGAAGTCTCAGTTTATCTTTTTAGACTCTGACAGTCTGGAGCACCAATGTGTGCTTTCCAAGTGTGACATTTACTTTTCTTGAAAGAAGTTGTATTTGCGCATCTGAACAGCTTTGTTACACTTTTCCTTCACGCAAACACAGTGGATAAAAGTTTGTTCCCAAATGCTGAAGCACTTCTGCATACACTAATGCAGGACAGCTCTGATGCTTACCCAGACTCCTGTTAAGTACACAGAAAGGTTCCAATGTTCAAAACAAACGTGACATGAATGTTCCCTTAGTTAGGCCGCTTGAAAGCCAGATACAATCTAGGTAACCACCAAAATGGATGCAGCATGGAAGCCCAGAGTACTCAAAATGCAGCTCCACAAATATTTGTGCCTTAAGTCACCCCACACTTATGCAGCTCCTTTCTCCTTATTTTTAACAACCATCAGTAAACATAATCAAGCATACACAAGTACAATAAACTTGTACACAAGTACTACATTTCTCTAAGAATTGATTTTTCCCAAAACAGAAGAGCTATTTACCTTCCAGAAGTCTTCGAAAATGCTGGATAGCAGCAGTATCCCATCTTTTGGCTGGTCTAGGACAATAAACAAAACCAGTTATCCCACAACATGAAACATGAAAATAGTAATTTCAAAAAAAATCATTTCTATACAAGCACAAAGCTCTAAGTCATGCGAATTCTTAGAAACTAGACAAATCAGCAGACTCTGATTACTTAGCACATTACTTCAGTCTCGGTAATATTGTTTCAGATCACCAAGATCATGAACTGATCAAAAGTAAAAGATATTGTTTGGTCAAGGTATCATGGCTTGCATTCAAAATAAAATACAAAGAAATCACAGAAACATGCAGGTTGGGAAAAAACCCCAAGATCACTGAGTCCAGCCACTAACTCAGCACTGCCAAGACCACCACTAAAACATTACCCTTAGTGCCACATCTACAGATCTTTTAAATCCCTCCAGGGATGGTGACTCCACCAACTCCCCTGGGCAGCTTCGTCCTTTCAGCTGGGAGAGTTAATTTTCCTCTCAGTAGCTGGTACAGTTCTGTGTTCTGACTTTACTACGAGAATACTGCAGGCTTCTTCTTGAAATATAATCCCTTCTAAAAAATTCTGCACTACAACCTCACACTTTAGAAATACTTATAAATGTATTTATTAAACTCTTCCTACCCTATTTTGGCAGTGTTTTCACAGAAGTCAATACGCAGTGTCAGTGGCTTTGTGCAGTGCAGGCGACACTTCTTTGCTCTATATGGGATCTTTGCAAATGCTCCTGCTAAAACTCGAATGCTGAAAAACAAAGTGGAAATCACCTCATTTTACAGAGCAGAATTTCTTCTGCAGAAGTCACTGGTCTCACAAACATCCTCCCGTTTGTGAATCTATAAGTTTGATTCATTAAAAAAAAAGCAAAACCTAAAACAGAAAGGATCTTTAAAATATCACTAAATAAAGACTAGTTTGCACTTAGGCTCTTTCAAGTGTATCACCCGATTAGCAGCTCCTTGTGGACACAACCTACACCTCAAATAAACCAAAGCACTAAGTAAGCATCAACAGCATCTCTATCTATTAACAAATATGTATCAGCGACAAAAAACTCTTAATGCATACCTCTCTGATGCAACAGAACAGTATTTGGCATAATCCACAAGAAAACATCTGAGCTGGTAACCATCAGCCTGGCACCGGACTGACTCCACAAGTGCCCTACACCAGCACCCGAGTTCCTCACTGAAAACCACATAAACCTGAGGATGAAGCAAAGAACATGACAGCAGGTTCTTTCAAATGGTCCCAATTAGACTCAAAGGTTTTTTCAGAGACACGGACACAGTATTCATTACACAGCTTTCCATTTCCTTTGCAAGGAAGCCTTGCAGCTTACACAGTAATGAGGCTTACAGAAGAGAAAACACAACCCATAACGATGCTATTATCTACTTTTCTGGGTAGAAATTTCAAAAATAAATTAATACATATGTTTGATATTTCACCCCTAAAACAATGCAAAGAATAGGTTATTTCTATGCAGTGATCTTACCTGGCCTTTTTCTATCTCCTCTGGTTTTATTTCACCTGCATCTCTATAATTGTCATACAACTGGTTCATTTCAGAGTTGAGGTTTTCATAGGCTGTCTCACCGACTACACCTGGCATGCATTCTTTCACAGCAATCCAAAAGCAAGTTGGATCTTCAATCTGGGGAAAGGAACAGAGAACAAATACTACTGACTTTTAAGAGTATCTCAACAGCAAATGTAGAAGTAAGACTTCAGTTTATGGGGCGCCTTCAAAATCATGGTGACTGATACTGAGATACTGAATGCTAACAAGTGAAACATCTTTCACCTTCACAGCACTAGTTCATGAAGTGGCTTCTCAGGTTCCAAATTTCTTTAGCACTGCAACAAACACCATGTGGAACCTACAAGGGAGCAGCATTATCTAAAAAGCTGGTTAAACCAAACAGCGGGCAAAGCGAAAAGACAAAGCTTTTTACTTCCATACCAAGTCCTCAGAAAGCACATACAAAAACCTGAAAACATGATAAATCTCACCAAGGGGCTTTCCTTTGTGCTCAGTGTGTCTGCATGACAGCCAGGTTCTTTCCAACAGGGGGATAGCTTTCTGCTAAGCCTCTGTAAACAGTCACATTCCAGTGTTCCTGCTGATCTAGGTCCCCAAATCCCAGCAGGCAACTAAACCCCCCAGAGCTGCTCCCTCACTCACAACCCTGCAGGGCGGATGCCCAGACAATCAGAAGGATAAAAGTGAGAAAATTCCCAGGCTAATATAAAAACAGCTGACAAGGCAAAGCAAGAGCTTCACATGCAAGCAAAGCAACGCAAGGAGTGTATTCACTGCTTCCCACTGGCAGCCAGCTGCTTGGCCATTTCCAGAACACAGAGCTTCGTCACACACAATGACTGGGGAAGGCAAATCTAACGACCACAGACATACCCGCAGCTTTTATTGTTCAGCATGACATCATATGGTAGGGAATAACCCCTGGGTCAGCTATCCTGGCTATATTCTGCATTTTCCACCATTTCCTGTAAAATTCAGTATAATCTAGTACTATTTCAGTCTGTGTTGCATCTCCTCCATTTTAGATTTCAGCTGGGAAGGGGTTAAAAGCAGGAAAATGGTGAGCAGGAGGGTACTTTAGCTCAAGCGACCTTGCAGCTGGGAATGACAAGGCCTAGAGAACATCAGAGTGAGAAATCCCATCTCTTACTGCTGTTTATCCGCTGTTTTGAGAAGCAGAATTTCTGCATAGAGGTCACGTAGGTGTTTGGAGAGACTTGGAGGCACTCTCATGGACATGCTGAGAGAAAGATCAAAGCTCAGAGACCATAAAAAGCACAAAGAGGAGCTCAAAAGGTCCTTAATGAATCCCGTTGGGATGGGCTGAGCCCGCCGGTGCTGGTGCTCACCAGACTGTGCCCCAGGTTTCTCCAGATAGCCACGTAACTAAATAAATTTACTTCCTACAATTCAGCCGTGGTTTTGTGGTTGTTTTGGCTGCCTGCCTGTGTCAGCTCACACACCTACTCACCTATTTCACAACAAAACCAAGAAAATAAAACCTGAAACAAATGACAAAATGTATATAACGCATATATGACTGCTCATGTGTAAAGAAGTGCTGGTGAATGGAAATACACAGGCATCATCTTGTTTGTAAATCTGACCTCCAGAAAGTCACATGGAAATAAAGATCAATCCTTCAGATTTAAAAAAACAGCAGCGTACCTTTAATACCAGGACTTCCATGTTTATCTTCTGTGTCTCCCTTCTCACTACTGTAAAAGAACAAACATTTGATAAACCATTTTTAACGCCACCTTTTTTTTGAAGCCTATTTGAAGAGCATACACCTAAAGTAGGCCTATAGATTTTTACTGCTCGTGTCAGGAGTACAAGTCTAGGCAACTGATTCACGTGTTTCAAAGGGTTCAAACCAGCTTTCTTAATGAGGTGCTACGTTAAAACCTAATTAAGATTTGCCATCCATGCTGCATCTTTTCCATTCAAATGCCAGCAGAAATGGGCTGATTGTAGACAAAGGCTGCTACAACCTACCTACATGACCAAATGGACAGAAACACCAGAAGAGAATATTTACATCTTAAAAAAAAAACCCCACACCCTAATACAAAAGAGGAATCCCAAACTTAGCAAACAATTTTAACGTCACAGATTTTCACAAGTATTTCACATTACATTTGTCTGCAATGGTACATACCAGAGGTGGGAGTTACAACAGAACAATGAAACTTCCAACAAGTAATTTGCTTTTCATTTTGGCACAAACCAGCACATCGTGGTATCATTGCTGCAATGTCTAGCTTACAATTTAGAAGAATACACATTGGAAGCAGGTGCCTAGGGAAATGTTTCAGAAAATTAAGACACTGGCCTTGCAGTTCCAAAGCTACTGCTGAACAAGCCAGCACTAAGCAGCAACACAGCTACACTGTGGTGATAGATAGGAGCAACAAGTTCTAAGAGACAGCATTGATCATTCCCAGCTTAACATGAAAATGGAACGGCTGAAACGATTGTAGCTTTACCCAAGATCACCGAACACAAGCAAAGCTCCCGAGGTACACACAAGTTTCTAACACTGCACTGTAATACACTGCAAAATGCGATTCATTAAGACACTTAAAATGACCTTTTGTTTCAGCAGTAACACTTGAGAGGCATAAATCACTTCAGCTGCTGTCTCAGGTTAATTAGTGAAAACCCACTAAACGGCCCATCAACGTGGCAGAGATGAAGTACACCCACAGAAAAAGCCAGCTCTCCCAATGCGTTCCAAGCAACATTCCTGCTTTGTTAAGAACTGAGTAGGAAAATACAAATGCCACACCTACCACTAGACAGAGCTTAACCCGTAAAAACGCTGTAAGTCACTAAACCCCTCGCCCCAACCTGCTGCCCTAACACAGATGTCCAGAAGGCAGAAGGAGCTTCTGCAGCCATCCCGGTGTGTGCGAACAGCTCTAGAAAACACAACTCGCTCTGCCTCCGCCCCGCCGTGCTCCATCGAAACCGTGCTCACCCGGGAGGCGCAGAGCGAGGGAAGAGCAACGCGGGAACAGGGGCTTTAAACCCCACTTTTTTCGCTTTATTCCCTCTTCCCCCGGCCCAATCCCCACTTCTCCCCTATCCTGACATAGCTCCACACTCTCCGCCACAGGAACAAGCCCAGTGACCTCGGTCTCCGCCCTTCCCAGGCTCCACACACCACCCTGCCGGCGCTCCCACCAGCACTGCCACTCGCTCCCGCCGGAACCTTCCAGAAGGCGCTTCCAGACGCTCCTTCCAAGAAGCCTCCTTCGCTCCCGCCTCCAAAGCCACCCCCAGGGCGGGCTCGGAGCCTCAAATAGCCCCTTCCCAAGTCCGTCAGGGGCGTGGCGTGGCCCATCCCACAGCTAAGCACTACCCAGGCTTGGGAAAAAAGACCCGAAACGCTGCAGGAATTCTCGCAGCGCACGGCGGAGTCCATCTTCTGGCTTTTGATGCATACAATGGAGAACAAATTCAGTTTGAAATAATAAAAGCTTTTGTTTACTGCAAACAACTTGAAACCAAGAAAGTTCTACTGGGACTCACAGAAAATTATTACAAGAAATCTTTGGGCTTTGGAATTTATTTCAGGCTTAAAGTCTCTGTAGCAGAGGCGATGGTGAAATAGCGGTAGTTCTTTGGAAATACTTGTAGTTCTTAACGAATACAGAGACAAACCACAGGAAAAAAGAGAAAAAACAAAACAGCTGTAGCACCAAGAAGTAGATAGACAACTGGAAAGAGTTCATAAGGGTCTGCCTTTATGGAAGTGATGAAATAACCCAGTGTAAGGACTTTGTGTAGAGCTTAGCTTTGCGTGAAGACCAAACACCAACCACAGAATCCTCCCCTGACACAACAGCAGTGCCAGAACTGTGCATTTTCCCCCACTGCTCTAAGATACACTAGAGATCACCTCTGCTCTTGTCCCGTGCCCACATTCCCATATCGATAGTCCTGCTGTACCCCAGGGAAAGCTAAATAATATATAAAAAATATTTTCTCCTAATACCCACTTTCTACCACAAAAGTGAACTGGTAGAATAACTAGAATGTACAGAAAAATAAATAAATCTTTTGTGTATCTGAATTTATGATCTCAAGGGATATGGTCCAGATGAGTAAAGAAGATTCTTAGGAGAGTGAATTTGCACTTGTTTAAGGAACTAGTGGATGGGAACCCTGGAAACTGCCCTCAGGGATAAATGAAGAGAGAGCTGGTGGCTCGTCAAGGATCTCTTCTTGAAGTACAAAAGCTCTTGATTCTCATGTGGAAGAAATCAGGGAAGGTGGGCAGGAGACCAGTGTAGCCGAGTAAGACCCTGCTGATCTGACTGAAGTGCAGGAAAAGCATGGACACTGGCAGCAGGAATATGTATCCATAGGGGAGAATACAGGGATAGTGCTTGGGTGCATGGAAAGGGGATCAGGAGAGCTAAGGCACATCTGGAGCTGAATGTGGCAATGGCTCTGAAAAAAAATAAGGGCTCCTAGAGGTATGTTGACTAGAAATGGAGAACTTAAACAAATGTACATCTCCCCACCCCACCATATATCAGTGATAACTCCCATGGAGAAAGCTGACAGGGTTTCTTTGACATTTGACTTTTTTTTTCCCCTTAGTTTTTGCTGGCAGTCACACTTCAATGACTCTCAAGTCCTTGGACCTCAAGGTGGGGAAATAAAGTACCTTCCCTTTTAGGAGAAAACCAAGTTCAAGACATCTGAGAAACCTGAAGATAGACAAGCCTTTGGGACTTAATGAGATCAATCCCAGGGTTCTGAGAGAACTGGCAACTGTGGGTCCTGAGCCTCTCTCCATTGTGTTTGAAAAGTGATGGCAGTCAAGCAGTCTCCAGCGACTGGAGAAAAGGGAATGTCACACCCAGCCAGAATATTCTGAAGGTGTTTTACTGCACAATACACGGTGTTCTGCTTCACGCGTTCAGCAGAGGTTTACAAACCTCAACAAGGTCTGCAAAACCAGCAACAGACTGAGAATGTTCTCAGAAGTGACAGACTTTTTTTTTTTTTTTAAATCCAAATGAATGCTACAAACCAATTTAATGAAATTGTTGCAGAAGGTTTTAATTGAAACATAGAACAAAAGCTGAAACAAAGCTTTCTGAACAACTTTACTGACTAATCTCAAGCCATCATTCATTCTCCTTCCAGACAATTTACAAAACTACTCCACTGACTCCATTTATTGCACTAAAAAAGACAAATCCAACCAAACAAAAATCCAAACCAAAAAATTAAGCAGCAATCTTTCCTCTGAAGTTTTTTAATCTCAGATATATTAGTAAAGCAGTTAAGAAGCAAAATGTAGGATGTTGGAATATGGAAGTGGGTGTTTCAAGGAGGAATGTTATTCCCTTAAATTGTTCATATCTTTTTGGAGCTAAAAAATTACACTCTTTTATTTTTTAAAGTGCTTACAACTTGAAGATAAAAAAGTACAATGATAAAAAGAATGCACTCAATTCCATAGATTACTTTGTTTAAATTAAGTCTACCTTTGAAAATTGTGACGTTTTGGATGATTACTATTAGTTGAAAGAATTTAAGTATATCAAATATGAAAACTACCTTTATAATATTCTTTTATAAATTGCGTTATAGATTATATATATATATCTATGTTTATCTATACATACATTGCTTTTCCCAAAAATGAAAGAGAGAATAGACTGGGAGATGTCAACAAATATGGAATGGGGGATTTCATTCATTTCTAGACACACACTGCAGTTATCTAATGGGTAACTTTGGGAAACATAGTAAAAGAATTCTTCAACTCAAAACATGCTTGTTCTGAACATAATATATTCTTAAATTTTCTGTGAGAAGAGGAGGAACTCTGTGATGCAACAGTGGCACAATTGTTCTGTTTTTAAAGACTCAAAGATTTAGTTACACATAGATGTGACGTCACACATACACACACAAACAAAATGCTTTGGCAGGACAGAGGAATATTTTCATGACTATTTGGCAACAGTTAAAAAGCACCAAAACCACAGTGAGTATATATGTAATTAAAAATATTCTAGATTTAAACCAAAGACATATTATAATCTGCTATTGTAATCCGAATTCTCACAGTTGATCATCAGTGGATTTATATGCTTATATTTTGCTTCAATATTAACATAGACAGCAAGATTGTTGAGGTTTTTTATTACTATCCTATGAAATATACCACCCTCTTTCATGAGATCTTCAATCTTCTTATCTGTTGACATAATCATTTTCTTTTCTCCTGTATAATCGGGATCTTCCGGATATAATTCATCTCCTGGGAGTTGAAAAAAAGATTTGGTTATAGACTGCCAACCTTATTTTTCAGCCTTTTCATTGAGTGACACTAACAATTTTTCAGGATTAATCACAACATTTAAATCAGTGGAAATGTACTTCATATTGCAAAAGTGAATTGCCTCTAAACATCTTCAGATTTAAAGATACAGCCATAAATTTCTGAAGTATGCCAGTGGCAATGCAGCGCACTTTGAATGTTCCAGAGCTCCTGATAATATGCTATTAATATGCTATAATCAAGGCCTGGGAAGATAGGGGTATATAATAGGTGGAGAACAGGACAACACTTTTTCAAGTGTATAGAGACAGGACTAAGAACAGAAGCTTATTTTGTTCTATTCTGTTGAAGAAAACAAATGTTTTGCCATATCAAGGCATTATACCCTTGTGCAAGACTGCTAATATACCCCAAATACAGAAATCCTAGAGGTCAATTGTGACAAAAAAAAGGGAGAGCATAATGAAAAGCAAACTAAAAAAAGCAGAAAATAATAAATAGAATGTGCAGCTTTTCTTAAAACTGTATGTACATGATTATGAAATGAAACTAAAAAGGGCAGGAAGAAGATAACTTAAGTGTATGGTTTTAGTCCAGTGCCTTATCGCTGCAGCTGTGAGGTCTGATACTGCAGCTGTGCTTGATTCCCTTGTCCTTTACAAATGGGTAACTGAACGAGAATTCCCACTGAAAAGGACCAAACAGGAGGAGTTCTAATATATCCTTCAGGTTACACAAAGCTGAAGTGCTGGAGCTTCCTCACAAATTCACAATTAGGACAACAGTGAGACAATGAGATGATGAGTAACCAAGAAGTAGCTGTGCTGTCTGATCCCTGCCTTGTCTCTCACAGCAGCCACTGTCACAACTGCAGCAAATGAGGTAGAAACAGTGTGCAGTGACTTGATTTAGAGGAGTATTTCCTTATGGATGGTTTATGTCATGGGGCTTCAGCACACAGCATTCAGGAGATGCTCCCTCCAGTGTGTCCTTACCCGGCAGCAGCTGGATGAAGCCATCTGGAGCACTCAGCGTCACTGGCATCCAGAGCTCACAGCCCTCCAGAGCACGCGCCGAGCTGAACTTCTGTAACTCCCGGAGGGAAGAGAAGTTGCACAGCCTACAGAATTCATAAAACTGAGGTGGAGGAAACCAGATTTCTTGAGACTTAAGGCGTTCGATGGCTTCTGGAGGTGATGACCACTGGAAGATGAAAACAAGCCTTGAGATAATAGTTTCAGCAGCAGAGAAAAGTCTGAGTAGCCTGAAAAGTCATTGAGCAAGGAGGTGTATACATCAAAAGAGCTCGCAACAGGCCATACTTCTGAACACAATAATACCCATGTATAACTATGCCAAAATAACAACAAAATTCTTCAAACTGAAAAACATAAGCAGTCTATAAAAGTTACTCCTTTTTTCCCAAAAAAACCAAGTTTTTATTTTACACACAGACATGCCAGGATTAGATTAGGATTGTTTTAGGGGCCTGACTAAAAATTTACTGAAACCAACAGAAAATATTAAACCTGGCTACCAGAGAGGTTGCTACTGATGCTTTGAGAATTACAAGTACCTCTAAGCATGTGCTTCGTAGAAGTATTGTTTTCAGAGCGTGAACACCCAGCTATTCATGCTTATTCTGCATGTTCAAGCAATTGGTAATCTTGATTTCACCTCATATGGTAAATTTAATAATATAAATAGGTGCATAATCACTTGCAGTAGAATTATGCTATTATTAACAAAATTACAACATGAACCCTTTTGAAGACAAGGTTTGAGGTACTTCTAAATTTCTGTAGCAAAATCTGCTAAACAAACAAATATAGGAACATCAGTAATAACAAAATCGTTAGATAAGCTTTTAGAGAACTGTCTACTTCTATGATGGTTTCTCATCTACTTCTAACTTGCTATCGAACTTTTCAGAATTCTGAAAAAACTTAAGGACCCTAATGTACCTGACCTTAAGCTCTCTTAGAGCTTCATGGAGTTTGTCACTTTTATGCACTCAATTAAAAAAAATAAAGGTAAAAAAATCAAAGCTTTGAAATTTTTAATGGACTACTTCAACAAGTTTATTTATTACTCAAAATATTCCAAGTAACTCCAAAAGACAAAAATTATTAGCATGTCTTGCAGCCCTGGAATATACCTGTACATATCATGTGGGTCTCTCCCACATACTGAGGAGATGCGACAACCCTCACTATATTGCAGGAACAAATGTAAACAAATGGTATTTCTCATCTGCCGAATGAGACAGTAATTCAAGGTGAAAGGGATCTGATATGACACGGATCGTGAAATGACCTCACAAAAACCCCTCTCTCGCCAGCTGCAGCTCTGGTGATGGTGGCAACTCCAGGTGTGCTGGGGAGACAGGAACCGTGCAGGTGAAAATTCCCTTTCCTCACATCTTAAGGAGCTTTATCAGGGTGGGCACTGATTGACCTGGAGAGAGACTGTCAGAACTGTAGTGACAGGACAAGGAGTAACGGGTACAAAGTGAAATGTGGAACATTTAGGTTAGATATCAGAAGGCAATTTTTTACTGTGAGGGTGGTAAGGCCTTGGCACAGGGTGCCAGAGAAGCTGTGGCTGCTCCATTCCTGGCAGTGTCCAAGGCCAGGTTGGACACTGGGGCTTGGAGCAACCTGGGATGGTGGAAGGTGTCCCTGCCCACGGCAAGGGTGGAACAAGATGATCTTTAAGGTCCCTTCCAACCCTTACCATTCTATGATTCTATGGCTGTTCGATGTTTAAGGGCACAGTCTCGGCCGTGTGCCGGAGGCAGGGGCCGTGGGAGGAGGGCACGGGCAGGAGCGCCCGCTCTCATGGCAACACCTGCCCGGCCGGGCTGTGCTGCATCCCAGGCACCCCAGCCCCTCATACCAGGACGGCTGTCACCTCCTGGTCGTCCTGCGAGACGTGGGGCGGCCGCTCCTCCAGGCAGCACAGGTAGAAAGCCGTGTCATAGCGGCGGCCCCCCCCCCCCGCCCTGCCCCCCGGCGG
>VZRN01004556.1:662300-674114 GCA_013397935.1 Dasyornis broadbenti | reverse complement strand
CTGGGCCGGCACCGCCGCCTGCGCCCCCGGAGGAGCCACTGCAGCCGCGGGCGCGGGGCGGGCCAGCGCCGGGGGAGGGCCGCAGGAGGCGGGCCGGGAGCCGGGATGCCTCAGCCCCCAGCAGCCCTAAGCCGGTAAGTAGCGGGTGTCCTCAGAGGGCGAAAGCTTAAGGAAATACAGAGCGTTTAAGGCAGCGATGGCAGGGAGAAACGAGGCGATGGCTTTAAGTGGCTTGGGAAGCTGTGGCTTGGGGTATCTCGCGCTTCCCGGGGCTCCATAGCACCGAGTGTATTTACAGCACCACAAGGTGTAAATGTCGAGGAGCTTCCTTTGAGCTCAGAATTTTCCTGAGCACAGGTGACGGGTCTGTACTTACAGCCCCGGGAGTCAGCACGGGGTCAGGAGCCAAGGACTCGGATTTGTAATCGTAATACTGCTGCTGACCCGCCAGCTGGCCTCACAGAAATCTCCTTATCTCAATTCCATAGCAAGCCATGCTGACAGCAAAAGTCATTTTAGGTCTGTAGTTAAACGTGACATTTGCCAAGTTGTTTGAATTTGTTCTAGTACTCTTCAGAGGGGAAGGGTACAAAAAGTTTTAGTTAATTATTACAAAGGTCTTACATTTTGAGGTTTTTAAGTACCTTGTTACCTGAAAAAAAAAATTCAGCAAGGTAGCAAAACCTTGAAAAGTTTCTTTGAACTTTTAGGAAACATTTTATTTTGTTAATTGATTTTGATCCCTCAATTTCTGTTAATTTGTAAGAAATTTAAGCAGAAGAAAGCTGATGACACAGGTTGAGAAGTTTTGTAAGAATGGTGTTTACATGTAACATGGAAAATCCTTCTCCAATCTGTAATCTTTCTCTTGCTGGATTACATTTGGCAAATACCCACGTACCTGTACGTGCTTCTGACAACCTCTCAATTTGATTTTATATTTAAGCTGGTACTTGATGCCTGTGAGACGTGTGTCACTGGAACTGAAATGAAGTTTAAAAGCAAGTGAACCAGTGGGATGCTGGAACAATGGACAAATTGACAAACCCAAAAATTACCTTGAGGTGTGCCCAGACACAGCTGGGCCATAAGCTCACCCTGGTGCCAGGCTGCAGTGGGCATAGCAGGTCAGCCAAGCCAGCTGATGCTGCTAAAATGAATGGCCAGACAATAGACAAGCCTGCCTCAGTCTCCTTCCCTTGCTTATCACCAAATATACAAGTATATTATAAGGACATCTTGTAACTTGAGCCACCCTTTTTCACGCTGATTTAATCCTTTTTGCTCTTCACTAATTACCACCTTAGGCAGTGGAAGCACAATGCCCATTAGTGTGCCTATTCTCTACTAGAAAGCACTTTGAACCTGAAATCGTGACATTCACCTTAGTATTTGTTTGCCTTTTGCACGCTGTGTAGTTAACTATTTTAATGTGTTAAGTTATACATGTTAAGTTATATGTCTTGTTAGGAATGTTAGGAATTTTTTGCCTTAAAGCTGCTTTACTGGTGAAATATTAATAAACTACTGAGGTTTTTCAAGATTTAACATCCACTGAGCTTGAAGGCTGATAAAAAGGTTTAGGGTCCATTATGTCAGATCATTTCAGCATAAAGGCATTTTAAGTAGAAAGTACTCATGTACCAGTAATGAATGGTGTCACTTTCAAATCAGATCTAATACCACCACATATACAAAACTATCTTATTATGTCAAAAATGCAATGTCTGACAGCCCTGGAACGTTGTTTCAGAACATATCTAGGAAAATTTGATACTATAGAATAGCAATGATTATATTGTTATCCTAAGTTTCTAAATGGAATGTTTGTTTGGGTTTTTTTTTATCTAGGACAGTCTAAAGTCTCATAAGTGGTAGTGTGTAAAGCAGGGATACCGTGGCAAACAAGGCATAGAATCATAGAATGGTCTGGGTTGGAAGGGACCTTAAAGATCACCTGGGCCTCCCTGTGCCACAGGCAGGGACACCTTGCACTGTCCCAGGCTGCTCCAAGCCCCAGTGTCCAGCCTGGCCTTGGACACTGCCAGGGATCCAGGGGCAGCCACAGCTGCTCTGGGCACCCTGTGCCAGTGCCTCACCACTCTCAGAGGAATCAATATCTTCCTAATATCCCATCTAAACCTGCTCTCTGTCAATTTGAAGCCATTCCCCCTTGTCACCCCAGACCTTTGTAAATAGTCTCTCTCCATCTTTCTTGCAGGCTCTCTTCAGGTACTGGAAGGCCACAATTAGGTCACCCTGAAGCTTCTCTTCTCCAGGCTGAACAATTCCAATTCTCCCAGCCCTTCCTCATAGCAGAGGTGCTTTATCCCTCTGATCAGCTTGGTGGCCTCCTCTGGTTTCATTGGCATCCACTGGTATTAAACCTCTCATGTCTGGTTCTGTAGGCATTCTTGCAGAGAAGTGGAAATGGGATGTGTGGCTGGCACAATGCTGCAGCCTCAGACGCACAGAGAATGCCAGGGCTGGGGTTACAACTCTGTTCAGGACTGAGCTCAGCAGCCAGAGCAATCCTTTGGGCCCAAAGGCAGCCAAGTGTAAGCTAAGACAAACTTTCTTCCCTACTCCAGTTGCTGCGTTTGTCCACACAGTTCTGGGGTATATAAGGCACCCGTTCGCCGAAGGTGACATTCCTTACCTGGGGGTCAGCAGGTTCACCATATTGCTGGCAATTTTTTTACTTCCTTTCAGTATTGTCTTAGGAAGAGTAGTTCAGTATCCATTCACTACAAAGCTGAAGTCATCTCATGTGAAATTCCAGGAGCGTGTGAGTCTTTAACTGAGTCAATTATCAGGACTGGAAGTGGCAGGAGTGTCTGAGGATGAACACTCAGAAGCTCTGTGAGCAAAAATAAAGGATGCAAAGGGATGTTTTGCCCTCTTCCAGTTTCCTGCTAAGAAGCGCAAAAGATAAACACTTGGAGTTATATCTGCCCTCTCAAAGTTATAGCTGACCTGCTGGAGGTAGCTCAAATGAATATAGAACAAGTCTTACAGCCAAATTAGGTGTAATGTTATCTATAGAGCATGTTTCCTCGTCTCCAACTTTTAGATGATTTTTTCTTCAATACATTCTGCTAAAATGCAGAGCTCATCTCACATGTACTTAAAATTTCTATAGCCTTATGAGTGATTTCAGAAAAAGAGAGAAAAGCTGAGAAAATCTGTCACTAATCCTAAACCAAGCATACCAGTTTGTTGCATTACTGTGTGGGAGGATTCCAGCACAAGGACATTATGCGTCAAGGGCCAGTTGTAGGTTGGGAATACAGGGCACTTCAGTGTGGGGAGATGTCTCTCCATAGCAAGAATTTGCTAGATATATGTGTGACACTCAGTCAAATGTAACAGAAGGCTGAAGAGTCAGAGGTCGCCTCCAAATTAAATGATTAAAGAAAGAAAAAAGGTATTTTTGCTAAAAAGCTATGAATTTAGCTGTCTTTCATGGTGCTTGTATGCCAGAACATACAATTGTTTACCTAATGGACCCCACATGCTTTTGTATTTCAGGTTGTTTTCAAAACCAGATTGTGTTGTATTGAAAAATAAACCCTTCTGAGTGATGCAAAAGTTACATCAAATGAAATACCGTAAGATTAGTGCACTGATAATAATTCTTCGTGGCATCATTTTTTGGTAATGCAGAAGTTACTTCAACATTTGTCTCTACACTTAGTTACTGCTTACAAGAAAAAGCATAAGTTGTTTAGAAAAAGAAGATTCTGCTCACTACATATATAAAAAAGATTGTCAAATTAACTTTCTGGAGTTTTTTGTATGTGGTTATAATACTTAGCAATAGAATGACTTCATTCCTTCTGTTACATCATTGCATAAATTATTTTGCCCAGACAGGTCAGTGCAGATCTCACCACTGTAATAATTAATTTCATATGAAAAACAAGGTCCACCAATATTTCATCATTTAATTTAGTTTACATACTACACTAAGTCAGTTCTTGGTTTAATTTAGATACATCTTTGTCCCCATGCCAATGTAGTGTCTACAGTACTGAGTTGTGACAACAGAGGTTTCACTAGGCTTGTCTATTGCTTCCTAAACGGGCTTATTTTACAGCACTGTAGAATCACAGAGCCATTTAGGTTGGAAAGAAACGCCAAGACCATTGAGTGCAACCACGAATGCAGCACTGCCAAGTCCACCACTAAACCATGTCCCCAAGTGCCACATCTACAGATCTTTTAATTGCCTCTAGCTATTGCAGATGGTATTTCAGCTACCTCCAGGTCATTTCAAAATTACATGCTAAAGCTTTTAGATTGTTTAGCTCATATAATATCATCAAATAGGCAGACTTCATAATTAATATAAAAAGTAAATAGATTCTTCACTGTATAAGTTTTCAAGTATTGTTTCCAAATTGTGAATAAATGTCAAATCTAGGAAACACAGGTTTATGATTATAGCACCATTATATAGATTGACTAAAAAGTAAAATAAAAAAGCAAGCTACCTTCATACAAAATAAAACTCCCAGCAAATTAGGCAGATGAGAAAACTAGGTTACAGATAGTATTAACGACTGGAAATGTTCTACTTCCAAAACATGCATAATGGATTACATGTCTTATGGAAAGAGAAATTATGGTTCTAATTCTGCAGCTTTTAAAAATGAATAGTTTTCACACATGTAATTTCTCGCCGGACTGAATAGTGATGGCTTTGGAGCACTCCCTCCAGGACTGACCCAGAATTCATCTGTGTATATCTCAAGTTACACCTGCAATTAGCATATTAGATTAAGTTGCTAAAGGAGTATCATGTTTGGTGTCTCTGGCAGTCCTGAGTCATTTTATACGGTATAAATAGTTAAGTATTTTCTTTTGTCTTTTTTTTCTTATTTCCCCCTTTCTTACTTTTCCCCCCAAGGTTTATGCTATTTGTGTATAGATTCTTCTGGATCATGCAGAGGAATTGCAACTGAATTTTTTTTCCCCAAGACGATTATAGATGACTGTAAGATATGAGGTTTACTATTCTTTCAAAAACCCCATGAGTTTTAAAGTCAGTTTTTTGGCTGTGTAGTTTCTTAGTGCTGTGGCACACCAGTGAGCTCAGCTGTGTGTGTTATTTGAACATTTGTGTGAGAGAGACAGACTTGACTGATCAGAGACTCCAGTGATAATTTCATACACAGTGGAAGTAGTCAAAATAACAGACCACATTTGTACCATAACTGTGACTTCTGCTTCTGTGCAATTGAATTCCACTAGCTTTGAGAGGATTTGTTTAATTTGGTGGAGATGTAATTATTAAGTATATGATAAATAATGTCATGCAATGCAGTGTAAATAAAAGAAAACATACAATTCGATCAAAGAAAACAAAACAAAAGCGCACCTGACCCTGTGGAGGGTTGAGAAGTCACGTTCTGTCACTCTGGTAAATCACAGTAGATACTCTGACAAATGACTGGAACTGAGCAATAAACGTAATTTCGTTTGGTAGGTGGCCTCTGTGGGTGACAGTTTCAGAGATGCTGTGATTGGATTTGTGTTTGCCTACGTGGCTTCCAGTCACATTGCTTCCAGCATGAAACGCTCGTGTTTGGCTGGCTGAGAGGATCCACCAGAGCCCGAGTGAGGTTAAATGCCATGTGACTTTTCACCTTTCCACAGGTTTCAGCAGTGGCAGCTGCTAAAGCTACATCCCAGCTGCAGCCAGTACCACAGCAGCAAGCTCTAGGGATGGATGATGGAGTCCAGCCGTGTGGGACTGCCTTCTTCTAGAAGAAAGTCCCTTGTAGTGTGAACCCGAGGGAGAAAAGGATTGTCTTTTGTAGAATGGATAACAACATGTAGCAAATCAAAATATTTTTACTCTTATTCTGTACGAGTTACGCGGAGAATGGATAGCCAGTTCCACCCAGGAATATTTTATATTGGGCATAAGATACTCCTCTGTAGCTGTAGTTTAACATTGGGATGCTGTTGTATTTAACAAAAAGCAAACTTTGCTATTTACTGCATACATCCATCTCCTTTCTTTTTTTGTCCTTCCCTAAACACATGTGGATAATTTTATATGAAAGACATTCTTTTCTAATCCCGCTTTTATTGTACACTTACCATAGCAAATGCTGCTCACGTGTGAACTACTATTTTGTCCAGATCTCTTCCTGCATTAAAAGACTTACATAATCGTATTGAGAGAAAGCACTTAGAGATCTGTAATCCACTGGTCTTACTGAATGACTTTTTACATAATGAAAATCTGTGAAGGGTAAATATGTTGACTAGGAGCTCCATTAGCACTTAAATAGAAGGTATTTCTGGAAAGTGTACATGAACAACACAAGCCTGCCAGGGAAGGAAAAGCAAGCCTGTAACCAATCCTCTCTACACACAATAAAGATGTTTAATTTTTAATCTGAAAGCTAATTACATCAGTCATTTAGTCCAGTTTTAAATAGTTGCACTACTGTCAAAAATATTTTCATATTTACATGAAGAATTTTGATACTAATTTTATTTTATATTCATAGTGCTGAATTTTGATGTTAAATTGTTTGCAACATGAGGAGAATCACTTTAATTATGGTCCTGTGTTCCTTTTGTTAGTAAACAGTTACCAGACTCAGTTCTGATGGTTTGATACAACTGTTGATCATTGTTGCTACCAATATCACGGTACCAAATTTCACGCTCCTTAGGTCGTGTGTATCTTTTGCTAAAATAAATGCCAGCTTTGCTGGCTGAAAGGAACTTAAGTTTGTATCCAAACACAAAAGAGAATCCAATCATTAGTCTAGTCTAGTGTGTTCTGTGGTTTTCAGATTGTCCAGTGGTTCTGTACTTAACACCGGACAAGCAGTGCTCTAGGCAGTGCCCTCTGTTAGCCAAAATGTTATTGTAGCTGTTTCCTAAGGCAGGGATTTCCTGACTTTTCACACTGCTAATTCCCAGGCAGTATAAATTAGGCTACATCACTGTTCAACTTTGGGAGCTTGAGAAGACTGTGTTTATGTTAAGGAAACTAATGAGAGGGTTTAGCACGTTTACTTTAATTACTATGGTTGAAACAGGAACTTTAGTTTAGAGGAGCCTACTGACAAGCTATATTAATATTCTAGCTTTTTAAATAATGGTCTGGGTTGGAAGAGATCTTAAAGATTATCTGGTTCCCCCCTCTGTCATGGGCAGGGACACCTTCCACTATCCCAGGTTGCTCCAAGCTCTGTCCAGCCTAGCTTTGGACACTTCTAGGGATTCAGGGGCAGCCACAGCTTCTCTGGGCACCCTGTGCCAGGGCCTCACCACCCTCACCAGCAACAATTTCTTCTCAGGATCTAATCTGAACCAACACTCTGTCAGTTTGATGTCATTCCCCCTTGTCCTGACACTCCATGCTCTTGTAAATAGTCTCTTTCCATCTTGCAGGCTCCCTTCTAAAGGCCACAGTTAGATCACCGTGAAGTTTCTCTTCTCCAGGCTGACCAATTCCAATTCTCCCAGCCTTTCCTCATAGCAGAGGTGCTCCATCCCTCTGATCACCCTGGTGGCCTCCTCTGGACTCAGTCTGACAGGTTTTGTTTGGTTTCAATTACTGCTGCAAGCAAATCAGTAAGTTATAAGGAAGTACTTTATTTTAAGTTAAATAAATAATGACAGTAACAGGTTTGCATTATTCAAAGTGTAGAAAATACCACCCATGCACAGGCAAAACCAGTGTAATTCAAGTCAGGAGTATGATTTTAGTATACAGCAAATTTAATGTGTGTATTCTGTGAATAAAGACCAAAGAACGGAAGTAGATCAACACTTACATTAACTAAGCAATGACCCTCTTCTTTTGTACTACAATTACATTCTCACCAATCAGCATGAGAGTATGCGCTTTTTTATCATTCTGTTTCAATACAGAGTATTTTGAAGTATGAATTCCCATTTTTCACTTTTACAAAATGGCATTTCCAGTCTCCTTCCAGCTGCATTCCAGTAGGAGGAAGAAATGAAGACTGCAAATCTATTTCTTATTTTAAAGGAAGCCTCAGCCTTTGGCCACTGGTGGTTTCATTTTGATTTGGTTTTATGCAGTGTCGTGCCGAACTCTGTCACGTGGAACAAACACGTGTAGGAGATGAATGGCAGGCACTTTATCCATGTAGACAGTGCCAATCCTCTGTTAGAATTCTACTTAATCTATTAATTTCAGATAGCCTAAATATAAGATGATACAGACTTTTAGGAACAAACAAACTAATGACGAGTTAATTTGTAGCCGGCTTTGTCTCACGATTTGAAAATTCTTTTTCCAAGGCCAATCCTTTAAATACTAATTGTGTGCAAATTCATAATAAAACAAGACTTACATACATAGAGACTGTTTATATGAATTCTTCGAACCCTATAGCAAAAATTCCAAATTTAGAAAAAAATGCAATGGAGTGAAAATTTACAGTTTATCAACCCACTGAGGCTTGCTTTTGAAGATGACCTGTTCTTAAAAATTCTTCTACACAACTAAGCATGGATAAACTGTTTATCCATGGTTAGGTGTGTGGAAGATACCAAGATAAAGGTAATGAATGCTGTCAGTGTTACCATTTACTTATCTACCAGAAAACAGACTTGCATTCATTACTTGGTGTTTGAGAACATGTGGTTAAACGGTCTGATTTCACAAGGTAGATGGAGTGTTCAGAAAGCACAACATAGAATCCAACTGCTCCTCTGCCTTCCTGTGAACTGAGAGTGCAAAGAGTGAAAATATCCTCAGATTCTTAATGACAAGTGGTGGCAATCCAAATATATACATTCTCCTGCAGCTTTTGCTGTATTTTCCTTAAATATGTTTTCTCATTATGATTGTGAAGGAGATCATCCAATTTAAATGAATACACAGCAATTACACCTTGTCTAGGCAGGCTGGAACTGTAGCACTGATAAATACAGACCTGGCTTTGTTAGAAAGCTGTCAGGGATCTCTACAGACATAGATTAAATACATATAAAACATATCCTATGGAATGAGTGAAACACGACAGAAAGGAATGTGGAGTTGTCTTGTAACGCCCTGAATTCCCAAGAGAATGGAATTAGACTGGACCACTGTGCAGAACTCACATTGTCCTTCAACATAAGGATAGTCTATAGCTTTGAATTCAGGCCTCCACTTACTAGTTTTTTCTCACCTACATATGACCAGATTCAAATACCCTTCTTCCCCCCACCAATCCAGTTCTTTTAACTTTTAAAGAATAAACTGTTTGCTGTAGTTTTTTGAAGTATGTTTAGTTCTTAACTCAAAACTATTAGGTGTTTATGAGTGTTATCAATTTTATTTAACAAGCATGAAGACTATTGTCTAGCAACTTCACAAAACATGTCTGATTTTTACTTTTTGATAATGTGCCTGTAATAATCAATGAAGAAAAATGACTTCTTAAACCCCCAATATTATGGGGTCTTTATATTTGGCTGTTGAGTGCCCCATACACCTATGGCACTGTAGCATATGTACCAAGCATTCCTGAATGGACAGTGTGTGTTCACAGCACTGGAAGGTATTTCCAGAAGTAAATAATAAATATCGTAACACATAAATCCTTTTACAAATATTGTAAAGCTTCTCTCCTAAGTAAGTGTCTGTTCCCGGAGTTTTACATTTAAATTTTGACAATTCCACAGGGAAGCACGGCAAGGTTTTTTGCTGCTGCATTTCCCTCCCAAAATTGTAGTGTTATCAAATGGGACCAATCCTACAGGCTTCCCATTTCCCAGATGATTAATCAGACACAACTGAGACACATTTTTAGCTTTGTCTGGATTTCTGCAATTTGGGAGCTTGCAGAAATGTGACTGTACACATACAAGCATCAGTCCCTGCCTGCCAACAGGAGAGGGGATCCCACTGGGAAGGTCTGCTTTAACTCAACATCATTTTTGTTTGCTAAAATCTATTGTCCAATGTTACTGCATCTGCTGTGGGTGGATTCATTGCTCCTGCTTTCATGGTTAATTGTGAAGTACAAACTGCTGCTACAGAAAGAAAAATTAGAACCAGTGTCAAGAATATTTCTGCAGGGAAAGATAAAATCATGGTAAATGTGAATGAAAACCATGATGCTTGCTAGTATTTTTCTGAATATGCAACTCTCCCTTTTTTTCTATCTGGATTTGGAAAGCGATTAGTCATTCACTTATGCTTTGCTAATTCATGCAACTGGGTTCCGTACAATCCAATCTAAATCAACAAACAGCATTTGGTATCGAGCATCGTTCTGTTTTCTCCCTTCTCTCCAGCCATTAGCTTATCTAAAATAGAGGTTGGTTACATTCTTTTATTGGGGTTTTCATCCCAAGCCACTCGAGAAATACTTTTTGTGTTTGATGGAAAAAAAGAAATATTCTATTCACTTGGTCAGCGAAAACACCCATGTTAGCCTTCAAATTTATGTTACTCTCCAATACTGTAAACACTGAGCAGCAGCAAACACCAGAGCCTAGTGAAGAACAAAAACCACAGGCTTCTGAGAATAGTGATCTATTAATAGCAGGCAAATCCCTGTTACAGCCAGTAGTGATAATACCCTGATACTTCGGTTAACTGTTACAAGTCCAGGAAACGGAGACATTCTATTCTGCAGGCTCATTTGCATCCCTTTTCTTCAAAAAGCACGAAGAAACAAATAGTGTGTTTTAGGATATCGAGAGGCAAAAGTTTTGCTTTGATCTTTCAAGTGCTCGTTTTAAATTCTCAGCTCATCCAAGTGACACATTTTGAAAGTAAAGGTGAGGCGTGACACTCCAGAGACAAGCTGGAGAGGTGTCCGAGCTTGCACCGCCCCTAAGATAGTTTTACCACACACACTGCCAGGACAATGGCGATAATGAGCACAGCAGTGAAAACAATCCCAGCTAGAACCTTGCTGATATCGCAGAAGGATTTATTTTCCTCCACAGAGATCATGCCAATAGAAGAAGCGCCCACGCTGATGGTGGATTTCAGTTCAGCCCCTGGGTCTTGCTTAGCCTCTACTGTCCACTGGGGGACATTGACCTTCATCTCCATCTCGTACATCATCTCTCCTACCTGGTTGATCTCGTTCTCGAGGTCTTTCAAATCCACCACGTCTATGTTGTGCTCAGCCTCGTATTTCATGTTCTGGACGCTCATGGCGCGGGCGGCCACGCCGGACGTTCCCCCGCTCATGCCCGTCTGGATCAGGTGCTTTTTGGGGACGTTCAGCGGGAACTCGTGGCCCAGCTCCAGGGCTCTCCTCATGTCGATCTCCAGGATCTCTAGGCACGTGGAGAAAATCACCCATAGCCTCTCAAACTCGGCTTTGTCTTCCTTACTCACGGTTTTGTCCTTCAGGACCGTGGTGAGCTTGTTCCTGTTGGCAACCGCCAGCTCCTGAGCTTTCTGCCGGGTTTTCTTGAGCTCCTCCCGCAGGTTCTGGGAGTCCGAGGTGCCGCCGATGGTCAGCACCATGTGCCGGTAGCAGGCAGTCACCTTGTTGAGCGCGTCCAGCAGCGCCTTGCACTCCTCCTTCACCATGGTGGCGGCGGGGGCCGTGCCCGGTGCCGCCCTGCCCGGTGCCGCCCCGCCCGGTGCCGCCCCGACTCACCCGGTGCCGGGCCCCGGGCGCTGCCACAGCCGGGCGCTACCAGCACACATGGCAAGTGCTGCCTCCGGGTCGCGCCTGCATCCAGCACCCCCTACCCGGCTGGTCAGGCGGCGCCGGCGCCTCCGGGAGCCCGGGCGGGCAGCGGGGAGTCCCGGCGGGCGGGCAGCATCTCTCCCCGCGGCACCGCCGCCTGCAGCGT
>VZRN01004556.1:507848-661797 GCA_013397935.1 Dasyornis broadbenti | reverse complement strand
TCGGCCTCGGCCCGGGCCGGAGCGCGGCGGGGGCGGGCTGTGCGGGCACATGGCCCCGCTCAGTGACCACCGCGGCAGGGCCCGTGCTTGCCGGTCTGAGCCCCGCTGCGCACAGCAGGTCGGTCCTGCCCGGCCCGCCGGGTGTCCCGTGTGTCGCAGACGCTCCGGGACCCGCCGGGGGAAGGAGCTCGCTGTTGTTGTCACCCGTAGGAAGGGCCGGCGTGCGATGCGGGGCACCTGCAGTTAGCTCAAGTCAAGCAATTGCACATCAGGAAGCGCAGGAAACACGCCAGGTCTCACTATCAGCAGTGATGCTTCACCAGCTGCCCTTGGCAGTGTGCTGGGTACAGCTCGGCGAGCGCTGAGAGGCTTTAGGCCGTGCTCGTATGTGCACCCACAGGGATGGAGGTGATGTAGCGTGCTACTTGGTGAACTGAACTGCGTTGTCTCTAGCACCTGATGTGTCCGCTGAAGTGGCCTTCTGGAGAGCTTACTTGTCACAACATATGCTACCACATATGCCCCAGCGTTTGTGGGTAGCTGAGTGGTTTTGTGATGCTACAGTAGCTTGAAAAAAGCTGTGAAACCACAAGAGTCCCACAAGAAGGGAGCATGACCATTCCCTTATCGTTTATCACTACCCTTGCAGGGCAACGTGTGTTACGAGCAAGATAACTTGCTACGAGGAACAGAGTCCAGGCAGACTGGCTTTCTGCTGCTGAGCCCAGCCTGAGGAGTCTTGTCTAGACTATGTTCCTCCTTCTGGATTTTGGTAGCTTGGGCTCCACTGACTGTTCTTTTTGTTTGTTTGTTTGTGTTTTGTTTTGCTTTAGTTTTGGCCCTAGTTCCAAAACCTGTATAGCTTCTGCTGCAGGTTGCTGCCTGTGGAAGAAATGGCCTCTTAACTTTGTGTAGTTTATCAAATTACTACCAACTAAACGGAGTAGCTCTCTGTCAATTTACGTATTGGTAGCCTAGAAAAAGCAAATCAGTCATGCCTGTTTCCTTGTAGGAATAAAGAAACACAGGATGATTTTGACCTGATTGTAAGTGAAGTCTTGTAATTGCTTAATCATTGTCAGGTGGAAAAAGGATTAGCTCTGAGTTTGAATCTGGAGTCCTATGAGACATAAATGTTAAGCTTATTGCTGACTAAATTATAGATATTTGTGTGTCTGTTTTAGCTGTGTTTGAAGTCTGTCACAGAGCACTGAAGTTATGTGAGAATCTGGAAGCCACTTCTCTGAAAGTGCCTGGGAAGGGGAGGGAGGGAGCGTTGGTTCAGAAACATGTGACTATTTAAACCTGAAGGTAGCAGCAGTTATAATCTGTATCAGGTAATGCCTAAGTACATCTCTAGGTGTGTCATGTGGGAAGAGCCTGTTATTTAGATTAGTTCTAATTTAAGTTCAGCTGCATGCAGTTATACAATTTACTTAGATTGTGGGAGCTCTTAAAATTCAGTTGTTGTTTGTCAGGCAGGCACAATATTCTGAAAACCCAAATCTTGATACTGCTCTCAAACAAGATGCTGACTAGCCAAAATACTGTCCTGGGAAAACTATTAGAATGGAGGTAAAAATCCTTAGAACTAACTTAGGAAGCAGCATAATGAGTAGTAGAAGAAATGTATTTCCTGGTTCTGTGGCAAGGCTTTCTTGCAATAGATGTTAATGACTGTATTCTTCCTGTGCAGTACTCTTAAAACTGTTTGCAAAGTTTTCTGTGATGCATCTTGAACATTGCTAATTAAATGTTATACCCTCATTTTAATACTTTTAAGTAGAATTTTAGGTAAATGCAAGTTTGTTTTGCTTAAATGGTTGGTAAACTTTGTCTGAGGGACTTGGTTTTGGAGTAAGCTCACATGCTAAGTTTGGTCTTTAGACTGCTGTGGCCTAGGAAAGCTTGAAGCCACTATGAGATGAAGATGAAAATTAAGGATGAAATACAGTGAAAATTAAATGTGACATTAATACCTTATCTCCCCCCGATCACTGATAAACGATGCACTTCTTTGAATTCTGTGATTTGCTTTTTGCTTATAAAGTAGTGAGAGGATTTGATCCATAGCAAGAACTTGATTTATAGTGTGGGGGAATATTAGACTGATACTTCTGTGTCATGATGTTTACTTTCAGGAAGCTCTTGATTAGCTTAGGCTGTTACATGTTGCATTGTGTAGCATTAACACACCAGTGGTGGTTAAAATAATGCATTTTACTAGTTAGAGCTTACCTGCTGAATTGTTTTCCAGCCTTCCTTACCCTTGTGCTGTTGCCTAAATGAATGAAAATCTTTGGCTTAAGTAATCTTCTGTGTATTTCAACTCCATAAGAATTCCTGCCACCCCAAAGATGGGGAATGAAGCACCAAAGTGGTGAAACCTCTGAGAGCCTGAGGAGGAGGTGACCTTAAATACAGCTCACTGGTATTTGAAGGAAGCATCCTTGTTTGAGAAGCTGTTTTGGGAACTTTGTATTTTCTGTTAATGTTCTCCCTCTAAGTGCTCCTTGTAACTGTTGGTGGTTCACTAAACAGCACTTGCACTTTGTCCTAGGACTTTCTTTGAGTAGCTCAGGGCTCTCCATCAGGGAGTTTAATACAACTTTGGTAGTGGTAAGCCAAAGAATGAAACTTCTTTGCAGGCACTCTGGTGGATTTCTAAACCTGCAAGAATTGGGAATCTAGTCCCTATCCTATGGTGAAAAGGGGATGCAGCTTGTTCCTGATATTTGTGTCTAGGGGAGGCCTGTCCAAGCAGGGCCACAGCTGTTGGCTTAGAAGAAGCTTGGGGGGTATTGGGTAGAGACAACACCCAAGCCAAGATGTCCTGTGCCAGCTCTTAACCCTTTAGTGGAAGAAATGAGTGCCTGGGAGATGCTGAGAGAAATGAGCATATTCCGGGAATAGTCATGACCCCTCCTTTCCAGACTGTTCCATTGCTCTCAGACTGATGTTCTGGGATGATAAAACTTAGTTTTTCACTGGTTGCTAGTAAGTCTTGAGCCAATTGATGTGAATTCACCACTCTGTAGTCTGATAATTCAGAGGTGTTACTCTGGCATACTTCACTTTCACAGAAATCAGTACAAGCTAAACCTGAATCTAAAAGGGGTAGGAATAGATTTACTTATTTACTCCCTTGTGGTGAGCAAGGTGCGCTGGAGTATATGTCAGGTATTGTTCCTAGGATGCTCAATGCTCATCCTTCAGGATTTTTAAATGCTCAGAAACAGAAATTATCTTCTGTTTTTATTTCGAGGTGAATGCTGATGTACAGCTCAAGTTTAGATTGTAAGTTTTGCCCAGAAGCAGAGATCTGAGGAGTAACAGTGCTGGTGAAACAGTGGCTGGAGTGGTAACTTGAGATTTTGGACTGAGACTATTTAAATTCCACTGTTAGATTCCTGCTTGCTTGTAAAGTGCTCTAAGATATGCTTACCTTTGGCTATTCCTTCTAACAAGTGGTGCTCTTAAGGTGTGTGGGGGAAGCACTTCTGTTAAAAAAAAAAATGATTTAGAACTGGGCAACATTTGCTGCCTCTTACTTTTTTGTGTGTGGAACTGTGCAGTTTGTGAGAATGATACAGACATATCTGATAAAGTTTGTATGTGTATTTCTCTGCTGCTCTGAGATAAAAATCTTTTAGTTGAGTAATGAGTTGTTTCTCAATTACTCATTATTCTGAGCACTTCAGGAAACACCAAGTTACTGGTTTACTAAGCCTTAGTTATTCTTGTTGTAGATACTGCGAGCTAAGGTGAAGTTGATGTCATGTTAAACTTGACAATATTGGTAAAGTTGACTGACTTTATGCTTCTTGCCATGCTAATGCATCTAGTGTTGAAAGTTTAGGAGAACACGGCTTTCTGCTTCCTTGAAACTGGACTTGTGTGGAGAGGACACTGAGGTAATTGATGTTGGTATCCCAGTGTAACAACCTAACTGTCTCTCCTGGAGACATTTCAGGTTACTGAACTCGGCTAATAATTTTTACTAACTTTGGTAGTTGCTTTTACTTTGTTCTGCCGAAGTATTATTGAAATGCTTTGGTGAAAACACAGAGTATTATGCTGTTCAGCATTGACTGTGTAGTGTTTGTAGACACAATCCCTCGTTCTGTTATGGAAGGCATTTTCTCTGCAGTGTGTTTTCCTGAGTCTTTAGTAGGGATGTAGCAGGATGTTCAGAAGGTGATGTGCCTAAGGATTGAGTAAATAGTTGTACAAGTTGTAGGCATGAGGTAACTGCCAAGTAACAGTGCAAATACAATGACATCATCCACTTTTATGGCTGTTTGTCTAAATTTCAAAGTACTTCTTAAAAGGACCTGAAACTTTCAAGCTCTGGAAAAGGTCCCTCACTTGTCCGTCTCTAAAGGAAAACAACATCAATGACAAAATGAACTGTCAGAATTTATTCCTATTCACTGTTTTCAGTCCCAAAGGTAATTATGCTTCATTTCCAGTGTTTTAGAGAAAACAGTGACATGCATAGATTCCATGTTTTTCACTTGAGCTGTCCTTCATACCATAGTTATACCATTAGAATTATCACTCTGCTTTTGATCTAGAAAGGATTTGTCTGTTGTAAGATTATGACTGTGGTTTTTTAACTGTAACATAATGCTTATTAGATTGTCTGATCCAGCTAGCTTCTGTTCTTCCAGCAATTTGAGCTATTTCTGTGTTTACAGGCATGAAGCCATACACTGGAAGTGATTCCATTAAACCTTTTATACAACAGTAGTACTTGAGTATTACTTTACTACTCAGTATGATGGAATTTAGTAAACTTCATAGTGAATATAGCTTGTGGTAATTTTTAATGAGAGTTCTGTTCAGGATTAATCAGTTCTGGTAATGTATATAAGGCTTTGTGCATTTTCTCTTTTCTCAGTAAATCTAAAGCTGTCCAAGATGCAACTAGAAGAGTAAGTCTGTGTCACCCCCAAGTTAAATTAGGTTGAAGCTGGATGTTGTGTTCTGCCAACAAACTCTTAATGGAGAATTCTAATGTGTTCCTAGAATTACAGTAATGCATTAGCCAGTATTTTCAGATGCATTTAACTTTGGGGGCAGAAAAAATTTGACTTCATCTCAAATGCCTGAGCTTTGGGGAAGCTTTAATGTACTCTCTTGAATCTGTGGACTAAATTCCTTTGGTTTGTTTCTTTTTTTAATGACTTGAATTGTTTCTACGTCCACACTTCTGTGTCTCTGGAGAATGCTGAGGGAAGGTGACAGAGGGCCAGGTGATTATAGTAACTGAACTGTTTTAGCTAATAAGTATTTCACCTGTTGTTTCACATACCCACATTGTAATCAGGTATTATAGCTATCCCCTAACGAGACACTGAACAGCTGCAGGGGTAAGGGAGAGAGAAAAGGGAAGGAAATTGAGAGCTGTGATTCTCAAAACGGTACTAATGTGGCCAGTGGGGGTTGTTTCCTGCTGTGTAGGAACATGCATGCGGGGAGCAGTTCAGAGCTCCCATCTGCTCTGCTCAAGGCGGGTGACAAATACCCATGTGAACTAAAAGTTTTACCTTCCTTCTTGGGGTGTAGAGCATGTCAATGGCACCTTAGGGGCATTACAGTAACTGAAATGCCAGAATTCCATGTCTGAATGCAGTTTCTTTTCTCTCTTTGCTGGAGCTCTCAAGTGTGATTCAACTCTGTCAGCAGTTCTGTAGTAAAATAATCTGTGGCTGCAACTAAGTATTTAAAACTAGTTATTTGTGGAGTGTAACTCACAAACCAGGAATTGGAGATTATAGTTTTAAAGTCTATGATGGTCCATTAGCTATGATTCTTAAAATATTGTTGTTCATGTTTTTTTTCAGGTGCGGGCAGTGATTTAGGAGGTCACTTAGACAGACAGCAAGCTTCATGAGCTCAGGCTGTGGGAGCTTCTCCTCCTCACACAAATCTCTTCCACTTGTTTTGCCAGGGAAGGAAGTGTTACTTTAAATTTCTTTCTGAACAAAGCTTATCAGTTGGAGGGTTTTTGGATGGTGGGGTGCAGGAGTTTAGATGAGGAGGATTTATCGTATGTGTTCTCTTCCCCTCCTGTTATGGGAAGAACTCTTTGGACTTGAAGATTTATTAGGCTGAAAGACTGGCAATAAAGCTGTTGGAGACATTTGTGCACTGCAGTTTTAGCACTGCAGTCTCATGCTTGGTTGCCTTCTTGTGTCAGTGTGCTCTTTTCCCTGACACAGTATATGGTGTGCTGACAGCTTCTCCGTCGCTGTCTTGGGGACGATCACATCAGTGTCATCTTCTGCTGCTTGGCCAGATTCAGCCAAAGGCAGATGAAGCTGCCTCAGTGGTACAACTACATGAATGAAAGCTGAATTTGGCAAGTGTCTCAAGAGACCATGTAATCCACCTTCCCAGCTTTGCTATGTCCACTATCACCCCTAGTAGAGGTTTGTCTAACACATTCTTGGAGATTTACAATATGAGACTTGATAGCTTTGCCAAGCAATCTAAACCATGTGTTTATCTTCCCTTTTGAAGGGTGTTCCTGGTCTGTAACATGAGCCTGTTTTCTTCAGTTGAGGCCTACTTCTTAGATGTGGGAAAAATTCACTGAAAGCTTGATGTGCCTATGGGAAAAAAATTCTTACCTGCTTCATGCAGTTTCTTATTTATAAACATCACTGCCTTCCATGGACTGGATTCTGCTTACAGGGCCCCTTTGCCTTTCTTACTTCAGACTCTTCTCCAGTCAGTTCATCTTCTGTGATGAGGACAGGAGCATCCAAAACCATCCAAAAAAAAGCATGTGGGACTCTCAAGTCTTTTTGTGGCAAACTGTTTTGCAGGGTGCACATGTGTACATACAGCCCTGCTTAGTGCTTGACTTGTACTAAATTGTATTTAGTTATATACTAATTTGTCTCTGAGTCATGTTTGGAATGTAAGCTGCAATCATTTAGGACTTACTTGGAATTGTGGCCTAGCCAGATGTTCAGCAGGCAGGGCTTTTTGTAGCCAACTTGTCCTGCTTATGAAGGTGTGTCTCAGCCCTGCTGTTGTGTGGATCCGCAGTGAGATATCTGTGTTCCTGCAGCAGACCTGCCACAGGGCTTGTGCTCCCTCTTCTCCTTCCCACACAGCTTGAACTTGTGTTGCAGCTGCCTGCCAAGAAATCTTTCTAGTAATCATCAGTGGCATTAGTGGTGATCATGCTGTTTACCCAGACACTGTGGTAGGACAGATCATGGATTATAGAATTGGTTGGTCTGGATTGGAAGGGACTGTAAAGTTCATCTCATTCCACCCCACCTGCCATTGGCAGGGACATCTTCCACCAGACCTGTCCAGCCTGGCCTTGGACACTGTGGGCAACTTGTGCCGGGGCCTTGCCACCCTCACAGGGAAGAATTTCTTCTGTACATTTAATCCAAATCCACCTTCTTTTAGTGGGAAGCCATTCCCCCTTGTCCTGTCACTCCAGGCCCTTGTCCAAAGTCCCTCTCCAGCCCCCTTAAGTACTGAAGGGTATAATAAGGTCACTATGGAGCCTTCTCTTCTCCAGGCTGAACCCCCCAGCTCTCTCAGCCTGTCTCCAGAGCTGAGGGGCTCCAACCCATAGAGCATCTTTGCCCCTTCCTCTGGACTTGCTGCTCCATGTCCTTGTGCTGGGACCCCAGGCCTGGAGGCAGCTCTGCAGGTGGGGTCTCACCTGAGTGGGGCAGAGGGACAGATTCCCCTCCTATGACCTGCTGCCCATGCAGGGACATGAGTGCAGGACATGGTTGGTTTTTGGCGCTTCAAATGCAGATTCCTGGCTCATGGTGAGCCTGTGTTCAGCTGGACTTTTTCTAGGTTTGCAGTCTTTAATTACTCAACTTGGTTGTCTTCTGAAGGTGTCAATGAGCAAACACTTTCTTCCCCATTGTGCTGGCAAGGTGCATAGCTGTGCTGATATGGGAGCATTGAATAAGTGATTCTTCATAGAAGCTCTTAGTCTTACAGTGTGCCTTGAAAGTGGGTGGAGCATTTTGTCTGGAACTGCGGAGGAAAATTGCTTGAGGCACTTACCTGCCCCTGCCAGACTTCAGTGGTTCAAGCTGGGGTTGCCCAAGCCATAAGTAACTGGTGATAACTTCATAGTGGAAATGGCTTGTAGCTTTAACTGGTCATGTTTGTGTTTGGCTCTCGAAGGGAATGCTGCTTGTGCTTGCTTAGAAGGAGGGATCAGAGCCCAGCTCAGGCTGCAGATCAGTTGACAGCATGGCTGAAACTCAAAGGCTGTCTGGAATCGATGGGAATTGGGTGTATGTTTTTCCACTCCCTTAAAGTGCCATACAGTGAGTTCACACTGAGCAAATAATGTGCTAGGAATAATTCTGCATAGGAGGAAACTGGGGGATACTGATTGTGTAAGGGTGGTATGCTCAAATTAAAGTCTCTAGCTGTGCTCACCCTTTCTTAGTACATACAGCTGAAATTGCATGAGGAAATCATGCAACTTCTGTCGATTACTAAGGGAAGCTGCATAAGGAGAAAGAGCAAGCTTGTTATTTAAGCATTTGTATGCCTGTTAATTTCGATTCTTGTTAAAAAAAATTCTGAAGTTATTGCAGGAAGGACCTGTTACAGTTTTTCCTGCCCTTGTGTCTAGGATGTGGCATAGGGAATTTGAATTGAGCAAGCAAGCAGCTGAGGGTCTGGTTCCTTAGGGATCATCTTTTCCAGGGCATTGTGACAATACCTAGTGACAGAATTTCCAGTGTTTACAGGTTGGAACAGTCTCTCTTTTGCTCACTGTTTAGTCAAGTATTAACTTTCCAGCCTGACCTCAAATCACTGAGATTCTTTTCATGGGAGTAGAGATGACTGCAAATGATAAATTTCATGGTGGCTTTTTAATTATGACATGGATATTCATTTCTCCTTGGTGTGCCTCTCTAATGTTCCCTGGAAAGTTGAGGATTGCCTTACACAAGGGTTTATGTTACACTATCTGGGTGTCTCACTGATGTGTCAGTAATCCTTACACAGCTGTGTTTTAAGACTTACATGAGCACAGTGCAAAAGCATCATTGTCCTCTGATGCAGCAGAATCTGCTGTAAAAAAACTCTTAATTCGTCTCTTGGCTTGTTTTAGATCTCAGTACCTGAAGTTAGTTTGTATATCAAAGTGGTAATAATTTTGATCTTAACTTCTCCTCTCCTATATTCACTGTTAGATCCCAACACCTGGAAGGCCTAAGGATACATTGGGGATAACTGTGGGATTGGAAATCTACAATCATGAAAAATACTCTGTCTGAATAACTTCTGAGTAACTGTAATTAATAGTTAAGCAATGCCATTGGCTGCTTACATCAAGACCTGAAACTGCTTTTTCCTTTTGGACAAGGAGAATCAAACTGCCCCCTAGGTATTCCCAAACAGTATGTTTTAACAGATACCATGTCTGCTACATCAACCATTCTCCATATATATTTTAGAAAATCTCCTTGGAATACCTGAAGCCCATATGGCTATGTATGATGAAGATATCTTGAAAAATCCCTTTTATTTGGCCATTCAGAAGCGACGTCCTGATCTATGCAGCAAAGTTGCAGAACTCCATGGTATTGTAAGTATTAAAAAGTATATTTAAAAGCTGCTTAGTAAATATGAGCTATTTGAATTTAAATCCTAATTGTGCTATGAAACATGTAAAGATTAGTTCAAGCGTACAAAACTTGGAAATGAAGCACAACAACTTTTTGTTTAAATTGCATGCTAATTACTAATATAGACCTCTTGATACATTGCCAGTTAGTAAAAAGTTAAAATTGATGTTGTTCCTAAACTCTACAGGAAACTTCTTTTCTATGAACTGAAGTTACATATTCTCTCACAAGCTTATAACTTAAATGGGATTGACCTTTTGAAATGCCTGGTGGATGAGTAGTTACTCATTTGACAGCATTTTACATAGCATAATAAAGCTATTAAACTGACCTGGAATCAAAACTCCAGAACTTAATATTTCCTAATTTATAAGTTGATTTAATTGCTTATCTCTAAAGAACAAAAGCTATTGATGTGTAGCTGGTAATACATGGCATTTCTCTCTAAAGCATGATTTAACTTTTTTAGGTGCTAGTTCCATGCAAAGGAAGCCTTTCAAGCAACAGTCTTTCTACCTGCCAGTTTGAATCTTATGTTCTGAAGCCGCTGGAAGAAAATTTTCAAACCTTAAATGGAAAGGTATTTCTGTTCTGATGTCTGAATGTACCTTGGGGATGCTCTAGAAAGTGATTCACTGCTGCTGACTGATTGTGTGAACTAATGGTTACAGAAGAGGCAGGCAGGGCTGACACTGCATAGTTTTTTTTTATTTGTAATTTTGCAGTACAGTCTGAGAACCTGGACATACAGCTTGCACTATATATAGTTTGCAGGCTGCCATCTAGATCTTCCTATACTGGATGCCCTCACTGCTGCTTGGGAAAGTAAAGCCAAGTGTGACAAATAACAGACAAAGTGTGTGGTGTTTTTCTGAAGCTGGGCTTAAGTCCTGCTCTTAAGTTGTTGGGTTTTTAAATTTCCCTTCTACTAAAAGTGCTCTAAAGTCTGCAGATAGACCTTGGTGATTGTCTGAAACTTCCCCTGGTACTTGACTTGTAAAGGAAGTGGCTATAAGCAAGGTTCAGCCAGCCATTGACTGAAGAAGCTTTTTGTTTCAGTGTCTCCACAGCATGAGAATGGAGAGATTTTAAAACCTGGGGCTTTCTTGCCTTGCAAGTTTCTCTTCTCTCCCTTGGAAATGCAGCTATGCAATGCAGGAGCCAAAGAGTAACATCTTTCTGGCAGAGTTTCACACTTGATCTGGTCTTTGTTTTGTTTCAGGAGATCTTCATACAAGGAAACCTCATCATTTTAGGGGCTGGTTTTAATCATCATCTCTCAGTACCTGTTCTCTTTGAGGAAACCTTTTACAATGAAAAAGAAGAAAGTTTTAGTATATTGTGCATAGCTCATCCATTGGAAAAAACAGAAGGCTCAAGTATGTATTGGTGTCAACTTGGTGGCTGCCTTTGCACTGTGAGCAAATTAGTGTTTGATGTGCCTAATACATGTGCTCATTCTGGAAAGTGTTGGCTTGGTTAAAAGCTCCTGGCATTTGTTATCTTGCTGGGGTGGATGTTGGTGTGCTGCTGCAGAGAAATATCAAGTTGCTGCCAGGCAAAACTAGTACTGAGACTGGGATATAAATCCTACAGAATTAAGAATCATCTGTGGATTACTTAATCCAGCATGATTTTTCTTAACAGTGCTCAATTTAGAGCTGATTGCTTGAAAAAGGGATTTAATCTTAAATGTGACCATGTGTGTCTTGAGATGCAAGGTGGATGCACAAAAAACTGGAGAGGTAAATTCTTTCATGATCACTCTGTCAGGGGATAGAGGTTGTGTGGCAGAGTTATGTAGCAACCTCCTGGTGGTGGCCTAACTCATTAAGTTGAATGTCTTAATTTTTGTCCTGTACTGAAAGTGCTCCTCCAGGCTGTAACACTATTTTCAAGACTACTGCCAAGCACAGTCCTGTGAACTTGTGTAACAATCTATGTTTACTATTTAAGAAGAACAGAAGCTCCTTAAGAAGCTTAGAAGCTTCAGCTTTTTCTGAAATAAAAACATTAGTCTTCCTACATAAATAAGAATATTTGAAACAAGTGAATTCCAAAGACAATTAGTACTAGGGTAGTGTGAAAGTAGTACTGTGAGGGAAGTATGGAAGTTTTTCTGAAAAAAATCCCCAACTCAGCTGCCATTCATAGAGCCTAAATTCTATAAGTATTAATCTATATCTCAAATTATTCTTGTGATCTTCTTTTTAGGCATACTTAATATAGTTGTATTGTAGTCTTTCAGAAGTGAAGGAGTTTCTAATTTCAAAAGTAATTTGAAAAGAATGATTTAAGCCTCTTATTAGCTGGCTGCCTTCGACTGCAGATAAAAGATTTGCCTAGAAAAACATTTTGGAAAAGTAACATGAATCCTAAATGAGGGATTCAGTTGTCTTATTCAGAAGAAAAGTGGATATGGTTTAATGTTACATGAAGCAACTTGGTCTCTTCCGTTCAGAGAAAGTGTATCTAAATAAAGAATAGGTTATGTAAAAATCCAAGATGGGATTTTTGCAGCTCACTTAAAGCACCCTGACTTCCTGCATGGGCACTCAGTCAACATTGTAATGTGCTTTTCTTCTACTTTTGAGCTTGACTTACACAACTCATAGGCTGAGTGCGTGTGGTAATAAATTATCCCAGTGTAAAAAAAAAAGTGAAATCTGTTTTAGATATTCCAAATAAATACTTGACATAAAAAGCAGGGGAGCCTGCTCAAACGTGATGCATTAAATTCTTTTAATTAAAGCCAATACCTCTAGTTAAAGGTGCAGTAAGCTGAATTAATGTTTCAGTGCACACAAGCTGCCTGTGTATGTAGGGACAAAATGTGTTTTACCATGCAGATATATTAAGCCTCTGTGTTAATTCTTGGCTTTTATTTTAGGTGAATCTACAGCTTCATCAAACTCCTATTCTCTTAAAAATATTGAAGATGTTAGAGAGTTCTTGGGAAGGCACTGTGAGAGATTTGATAAATACATAGGATCTTTCTATAGAACATTTAAAGAACACGAAAGGAAAAGCCTCCGCCACTACATAGTCAGTATCTTCCTTCTTGATGTCTAATTTGCTAAATATATTTTACTTCAATGCTTTCGTTATCTTTGTTTTATTGAGCTTTTCTGTGTCAGAGTAGCCTAGAGTTGTGAAGGGGGAGGAGGGAGAAGTGGTAATTCCCATTTAAGGATTTCACTATCTTAACTGTGTAAGACATACAATTATTATTGCTAAAATTCTCACCATAATGTGCACTTTTGAGACAGGGAAGACTTTCTTTACTTATTTAGGCTTTGTGTTCCTTCAAGTCCCATTAACCTGAATCTGGCTTTTATCTTTTCTCTCTCCTAGGACTCTGTCAATGCACTTTATACCAAATGTCTGCAGCATCTTTTGAGAGATTCGCACTTGGTAAAGACTTACTCCCCTAAATACATAGTGCAGTGTTACTTAAGTAATAAATTATCTGACTTTCTCTTGCTGTTTATGGCTTTGCTTTTCTAGAAGATGCTTGCAAAGCAAGAAGAGCAGATGAATCTGATCAAACAAGCAGTTGAAGTAAGCATCTGAAATGAAGGAAAATAATTAGCAAGCTATTTTTAACTCTCCCTTTCATGCCTAAAGTACTGGTTTTTTTCCTACAGATGTATATCCACCATGCTATTTATGATCTTGTCTTCAAGTACGTGGGGACGATTGAGGCAAGTGAGGTAAGTTTCTTTGATTGCTACATGCTAGTTATGTTCATCTAAAGCATTTGAAAAACCTGTTGCCTTTCTGTTGATTAGGATGCTGATTTTAATAAAATCACGAGGAGCCTTCAAGACCTGCAGCAAAAAGACATTGGAGTGAAGCCTGAGTTCAGGTGAGAGAGATGACTGTGGATTCTCTGAAGAGTCACTGTGATCCTATCTTAAATAGGATTGTGCCAGCCAAAAAGTGTCTTCCTTCAGACACTAGTAAGCTTTTTTTAATACTTCATTCTTTTGAGATGGAAAACCAAATCTTTGCAAGTCTTTTACAAGGGCAATCTTTGCATTGATGGTTGTCTCCTTTTTATGTTTTTAAGCTTCCCTTTCCATCTACAGCATACAGAAGTGCAGGTGCACTTGGAGTAGAAGTGGGAATATTTTGGATCCATTCTTCAGTTCAGCACTGAATAAGTTAAAACTTGGGTTTTGAAAATCCTACAGAGGAACTCTGTATGCTAATCATTCCTTTCTAATTATTTTGTAGTTTTAATATACCACGTGCAAAGCGAGAACTGGGTCAATTGAACAAATGTACTTCCCCTCAACAGAAGCTACTTTGTCTGTGTAAAGTTATACAAATTATTATGCAGTCTCCGAGCCAAAGAGGTCAGTAATTAAGGAATTAATAATTCTAAACTTAACCAGCACACACGAAGCACTTCAGTATGTAAACAACTGTTTGGATAGCACTTGGGGATCAAACACAATGAAGCTGGAGTCTCTAAGGTCTCTAAAGAGAGCAAAAGGGGAAGCGAGGCAGATGTGTCAGTACTTGTGGGGTGAGGTGGGGTACTGGGTGAGCATGTGTAGGTTTTAGCTTGGGCATGTGGGAAGCTCACATCTGCCAGGACACTGAGGGGTATCCGTTTTAAATACTGGAGATTGCTGCTAGATCCTTCTTGGGTATTTGTCCATGTTCTCCTTGACATCTTGAAATTGATACTATTCAGATGCGTCTTTTGTGAAATGCAGTCTTGGGTGGGGCCAAACAAATGTGCTGCTGTGGATTACAGAAATGATTCTGTGATACAAAAGCACAATCCCCTTAACCTTGCATTTACTTTATCCAGCTTGAAAAGAGAAGATACTTTTACAAAGCAAATAGAGTAGCACAGTGAATTTACGATTTCTGTACTTTTCTCCAGAAGACTGCTGGGTTATGGAAAAATGTACCAACTTTGAGCATAGTCTTTGCCCTCAAGAATTCTGAAAATCTTGAGCTAGCGCTCTGGCTCTTGCTGTGTGGGAAGGGAGGGATGCTAGTCAAATATTGCAGTCTGTACCGCACAAACTGCATCTGTGTTGGCTGCTGGCAGCCTATTTCAGTGAGAGATTAAGAACATTTGGAGGCCTGCCTTGGGCTCTCAGTGCATTCTCTACTAGTAGAGCTGGCCCTTAGTCTTAGGTGGCAGAACTCCTTTTAGATTTAATGCCCTTGATTTGAACCATGACATGACTAATACTAAATGTGACTTATTTTTTTTAGTTAACGTGGAAACCATGTGTGCAGATGATCTTCTCTCTGTTTTGCTGTATTTGCTTGTAAAAACTGAAATCCCAAACTGGTATGTAAATATTTTGACTATATAGAACTCCTTACCATCTTATGTGTAGTGCTGCTGTGGGGGCAAATGTTTTCTGAACATCCAATAATAACTTAGTGAAAGTGTAACAGGTCCTGTTGTGATGTAGGAAATGTTTAATAGGACAAATAGCAAAGATGTGTTATGTGTAACTAAATTAAGGTCCCATCAGGAATGTGTCTTCTTGATTCCCAACCTAGAAAATAATTGTAGTGGGAGGCCATCTCTACCAAATCTGCAAAGCCTTCATAGTGTTTCTCCTCATCTGTGTTGGGAGCTGTGACATCTTTATGCATGTCAAAATTTGGTGCATTTCTTACTGAGAAACTAGATGTGAATGTTTAATTACTTCCTGCTAGCCTATGCCATTGTGTCTCCTCATTTTCAGTCAAAGTCTATCTAAACCTTCCAGCTGTACCTGAACTGATTTTCATTGTTGGAATATCCTGTATCTCTGAGATCAGCATTTGGGCTTTAACTTGCAGCTGTTACTGAGGTGCTTGAAACATTGCTTCACTCACTTCAAAGATGTTGATCTCCCACTGTTGTCCTTATCTCATCCTTCAAATTCTCCTATCCAGTTAATAACTTTTCATTGAATATCTAAGAGATAAGTAGAGTTCTGATCAATCTACAAGCTCAGAACAGCCATAGTATTGCTGGTCTAAGAAGCTTTCTAGAAGCTTTTTCCTAACCCACATGTTTTCTGTCTGGATTCCCTAAAATGAGCTGCAATATACCATGCTAGTGTCTTATTTTTAGTGGTTCATGGCTTTAACTTTTTTTTCCCCCCCCCCAGGATGGCCAACTTGAGTTACATAAAAAACTTCAGGCTCTGCAGTTCAGTGAAGGATGAGTTGGGATACTGTCTAACCTCAATTGAGGCTGCAATAGAATACATACGACAAGGCAACCTCTCTGACAGATCAACAGTAAGCTACTCTTAAAATCTCTCAAATGTATGTTTGAAAACTTGTGGTTCTGTGTCCCATTGTGGGTGTAAATCCATCCAGAGGATACAAATAACTAACATAAGAATTCCCTTTTTTGCTTTAAAAAATGAGTAGAGGTGATTACCTGAAGCAAATGCTAAATTTACCTAAATGAGTATTGGTATTTAGTTAGGATTTCCTTATACAACTTGATCATTGTAACGTTTTTGAGGAACTGTTTAAATGTCAAGTTTGCCTCTTCATATGATTAGAGGAGAAATTACAGGACTGTTTTCTGCAGATGAGTCTCCAGTTTGTTTGGTGTCTCCTGTTTGTACTCTACCATGGCTGGGAAAGCAGTGTAGTACATGAGGACAGGCATAGCTTAAATTTTTGTGTAATTTTTAAAAAATTAACTCTGCTAGCAGAATGGAGGTAGAGTATGAAGATTTACTAAATAATTCTAAATTGCTCTAAGAATTCCATGTGTTTGCAGTGCAGGTTACAACACTGCAGTAAATTGATGGCTTGGGGGGAGTGCAGGGCTGTGATAAGGTGGTGCTTGAAGGTCACATTTGGCTCTTGGGATGTCTAACCTGGCAGGGGCAGGAAGTTTGTGGATGCATGAGAGATTTCCTGCTGGGCAACTAGACCTGCTGTCAGTTTGGTCACATCCCTGCAGGCCAGTCAAGGGTGATGCTGATGTGACTTGAGAAACTTCTATGATTTAAGAACTTTGTAGATTATTTAGTCAAGGAATCCAGTCTTACCACTCCTGTAAAATTTTCTACTGTTGTAAAACTAGGTTTTCCTGAACTGATGTGGAAATCAAAAGGAGTGAACTTGGAACAAGAGTGAATTCAATGTGTCTCAGTCTGCCCAACTGCAAAGCACTGGAATAACTGCAGGGGCTAGAATAATGGTTCAGTGTGCAGGGCTTGGGATGGGACAACCTGGGGCACAGTCTTAAAGAAGAAGCACTTCAAGTAACATTTTTGGCCTCTTGCTATTTTTGGTTTTGCTTTTCTCTGGGATTTTTCCATGAACCTGTTATGCAGGTTTGTTTTGTACACTCAAAAAAAAACCCTGACACTTTCATGTTGTATAAAGAGAGAATGGTATTTCTTGTCTGTAATGCTGTGCTGAATTATTAAAAAAATAAAAATGTTAGTTTAAAAGAAACAACCTGCTATATGCTTTTGCTTCCTGCAGTCACTTGGCTGTCATTCACAATCAATATACAAAGAGCAAAGCTGGTGGTCTGAATGGAGAACTGAAACCAAAGTAGAATTGTCTTCCACAACAATGCCAGCAAGCTAAAAAAGAATATACTACTCTTAAATTTTTAGAATAAAGACTGTTTTCTATTAAATGCCTGATCCTATCCCTCTTGATGTAGCTAAAGTGTTTATACTGGGATTGCTTTCAAGTGATTATACCTGAAGGGCCACTGCCATTAAGGTACTAGATTGATTTCTTTGGGAGGCACCTATCTTGAAAGACAAATTATGTATTTGAGAAGTCTAAATGAAGACTTCAGTGTCTGCACCATGAGAAGAGCAAGCTCTAAGTGTTTCTGCCCAAACTTCAGCTGGCTCAGCTCCAGACCTAGAGAACTTTCTCACTTGAGGGTGAATGTGCAACACAAAATCCTCTTGCATTGCCATCCTTGGAGTCAGCCTGGCTGGAAGGCAGCAGAACCCTGAGGATGAAGTGGGTGACAACTTGCCCTCAACACAGCTGAAAATGAAAGAGCCAGAACCACCCTTTTCTCCAGTGTAGATAAAAGAGAGCCTAGGAGGCAGGAATGGAAAAAGGGTAGTGAAGAGGTAGAGGAGCATTGTTCTCACTTCATAAAGTTACCAGTTGAGATATTTCCTTTACTCTCTGGTAAAGGAGATGAACTTTGAAGCAGTAGCAGCTGTCATCTTGCTGCTCTATGATTTCCTTTTCCAGATTGTGCTGGAAGGGGGTGTGGGATTGAAGGGAGCAGGAGCATTGCTATGCCCTGGGGCTTCATTACAGCCCCTTGTGGTTATGCTTAATTTTATAGCTGGCTTCAGATGGAGCTTCTGGCAGCTGAGTAATGCTGCTGTCCAACCCCTAATGAAGCTAACTCCACAAAGAAAACTCAGCAGGGGACTAATGTACCCTGTGGGATAATGGGCACGTTTTCACCCTCATGACAAAGTGAATTGCACTTAGGATGTTTTTGCCAAATCCATTCCCCCAAGGTCATGCAAGTCTCTGTGAGACACTTTGGTTGTGGGGAGGAGAGGAGGCTGTAAAGGAGGAGAGAGTCAGTTCTGTTTTCTGGGAGTTGTCAACCTTGTTCAATTAGAATTCCTAATAAGTATTGGATGCTGCTAGTGTTCAGTAAGATTCTGTAGTTCAGAGGGCTGAAGTGAGGTACAAAAGGAAAGGGAGCCCTAGCCAGCCATGAGGGAATAAGCAGAATTTTGTTTCATGGATGGAAAGAGCTGTAGATGGGGAAATGATCCCTACTCCCCCTCCCCACCAAACACTTTATTAGCCTTAGTTTGTGTTCAAGACTTCCTCTCCTGGCTTCTGCCACCTCTGTTTGCTGGAAGTCATCAGTTGTAATCTGTGAAAATGGCTTTGGATAGATCATTACACAGGTCCACTCACAGGTACAAACAGTTCATTTTTCTATACAGAGTAGTATTAGATGAAAAGATTAATGTTTGCGTGTGTATTTTATAGACAACATATACTTAAAATACCTGACAGGCCCACTCAAAGCAGTCTGTTTTATAAAAAAATATAAATTCCTGCACTGCAAGTAAACCTGGTACAAGTGAGCTTTGACTTGGAAGGCCCAAACTTGCTTAATGCATCAGCCAATATCTGTTTGTTTTGTCATTCCATATTTCACTATTGAAGCCGTGTGGTTTCACCTGGGCTCTTTTCATTCTGATTTATATAATAAATATATAATATTGCTACATTAGGGTTGCTGTCTCATGTGACTCTCTTAAAATAATGATTCCACTTGGGGAACACTTCTCTTGAAGACACACACTGTGGAAGGTGCTGTACTAAAACTACAGTAGTTCTTGCTAGTGGTTGCTTAGATTCTCCACAGTGAAAGTATAAAGCTCTCTGTGAGCATCCACACTAGAAATTCCAACTAGACATCAGCAATTTGTACCAGCAGTTAAGTTTTTGATCAAATATTTCTTAGGGAAGTTACTCCTGTTCACAGTGAGGAATCTGTCCAAGGAGACTAGTGTTATATGCCTTGTAATTCTGAAAAGATATGCTTGGGTATCTTCAGCTGAAGTACTTAGATTTTAAAAGATTGGTGAATATTTGTCACCTCTATGTATCTAAATACAAACAACTTACTGTGAAGTACAGATGGAAACTTTTATCTCCAGACCTCACAAATATGTTTTAATGACATTTGCTACACACTTAAGGGTTTTTTTAGACAACTTTGAGAGGTGTCTGTGTTGATCTTGAAACATGAATAGTCTAATTTCTAGAAAATCTGAACTTAGCTGATCTTGTTTATTTGCAGTTCATTACATTCTTAAACTTCCTGCTGACTTACAAATGTTGAGTGGAGTCAGACTCGTTTTACTCATTTACATTGTGTTGACAGACTTTAATTGCAAAAGCCGCAGCCCAGATCCTAAGCCATCAAAGTTTACCTGATACATGGGTGTGTATCCTAAATGCAGTGGTTTTCTGTTTTATGGAGACTGAAGTCTTTCCATTTCTAGAGAGGGAGTCATTACCCAACAACAGCATCCCTGCCAACCATAAGGAGAACCAACCATGTGCAAAGGTTTCCTTCTGCATTCTTAGAGTTTTCTTTTGGTGGTTGTTTTAGTTCATGGGAGGGTCAGTGCTGCCATTTCAAAATCTGACTCCATTTAATAATTTTCACCTGGTGTTGGAGGCATTTATACTCTTTAGTGCATCCTGAAGTGTATCTTCAGCTGTCTCAGAGAATGATGCAAGGGTTGCACTGCATCTGCTCAGCCCAAACCAAGTAGGAAATACTACACAAATGAATCTGCTGCAGAGCCATGCTTTGCCTGGTGCAATCTTTCATTTTTCAGCAAGCAGCAGAGAGTTCAGCAATTCTTGGAGTCAGAGTTGTATCTGGGTTATCTTTTTCAGTAGCCACCAGTAGACATGTTTGACATGAATTTGTCTTAATTTTTCTTCTTGAGAAAGCTCTGTTGTACCTCTTACAGTACATGCTGTCTTTGATATATATTTTTTAGTTTTGCTCTGTTCTTTTTGAGATGGTACAGCCATAATTCCATTATTGTTCAGTTAAATCACAGCAAATTTCAGTAAAGGAATATTTTGGTGAACATCTACTTATAATTTCTGTGAGTGCACAGTCTTTTAAGTCTCAGAATCTTAATTAAACTGATTCAGATTTCACATGTCTGATAATTCATACATAGTAAATGGAGCATTTAATATTTTTAGAAGTTAATTCCGCTGTTAAGGTACTGCACTTTGGCCTGTAAATGATTGTAGAGATAACCAGCCTATCTATTTATTTTCAGGAATCTGAGAGTCTGTGTGACAAGCTGCTCTTAAGACAAAGAATGAACTTGTTGTCCCAGATGTCTGCTGCCCCAATAGACTGCTTGTTTAAGGTTAATAACTTTTATGGCAGAATATGTATGTATTTGCATATCTCATTTTTATATCTCTCCCTTTCTGCAATTTTCTGGAACGTAAGGAAGGGTTAATGACATTAGCATTGTGAAATGTGTTTTAGTAGATGCTAAAAGTATCTTGAATCTGGTACATTTCTGTGCCAAAGCCTTACTAACTTAGTATAATCTTACGGATTTCAGCACATGTTATATGAAATACAGAAGCAAATGAGAATGAAATGCTACTGCTGTTGGTATTGTTTGGCCCATTTAAAGCACAGATGTGATATTATTATCTGGTTGTGTCTCACAGCTTTTAGTGCTTGAAATTGAAAGAGTTTTGTGAAATAATTTAAATGTGGTCACCTGACAGCTACTTCATATTATATGTTAATCTCATACTGTCATTCTAAAAGAATTTTGCCTATACAAGGACACAGAGAAGAGCTTCTAATTATATGTGTTCACAGCTTATGGCTGGAGACTTAGTAATTTTATAGAGATGTTTTTGCACAGAGGGAGCTCAATTTCATGATTGAGTCTAAAGAGAACAATAGGAATTGTTTTAATTTTTTTATAGAAAGTGAAGTAAGCCAAGAACAGTTTCTTTTTAATACTGAAATGCCTGTTAAGGGTTTTTGTGCTGTGACATTGTTCATTTCTGCTTTCTAATGCTTGAATACATCTTTCATGATCAGTTCCTTTCATTTTGTGCTTCAGTAAATTACTCTTGGTTTTTTTTTTTTTTTTTTTTAAAAAGGGGCCCTTAAAATTTTTTCCCCCTTCTCTCTTTTCTTGGTTTTTTTTTTTTTTTTTTTTTTTTTTTTTTTTTTTTTTTTTTTTTTTTGTTTTTTTTTTTTTGTTTTTTTTTTTTTTTTTTTTTTTGTTTTTTTTTTTTGGTAGCATATTGCTTCAGGTGATCAGGAGGAAGTGGAGCGGCTGCTAAGTCAAGGTGACAGCAATAAGGACACTGTACAGAAAATGTGTCACCCACTCTGTTACTGTGACAAATGCGAGAAGCTGGTTTCTGGGTGAGCACTCTTCATCCCCACTAATACACAGAAAGCTGAGTAGAAACCTCTATCCAAGATTTGCTTCAGAAAGTATGCTGCTTTTGGTTATAGAGGAATTTGGTAGCACTTCAGGATGTAGTAGACAGCATATGTGTATGTGGTTTGAAAAAAGCAGAAGAAATATTGGGAGAATACAGAATCCTTTGGAGCCCACCAGTTCTGTGATGGAGCCTGTGTGTCCTTTGGGAAACGTGGTGTTTCTTCTCTGGAATCAAACTTACAGATCTGGGACAAACCCACATTTCTTAATGAAATGTAAAGCTCTGTATGGAAAAGTTTCTCAGTGTAAAAGGATAAAAAGGTCCAAAATCAGCTTTTTGTGATCCTTGGCAACTTTCCCCTTTCTCTTCTCCTTCCCACCACCACCTGGGTAACTGAGCTGCTTTCAAATCTTTGTGTTTTAAAGGAAACTGAATGACCCTTCCATTGTCACCCCCTTTTCCCGAGATGACCGGGGCTACACTCCACTCCATATAGCTGCTATTTGTGGTGAGTGGGCTTGCTTTTCTTCACTAGTGTTTCCTATTCCTAATGCTTTGATATCTATATGTCAGCATGTTTTCCACCTTTGCATTAAAGTTGTAATTTGCATTAAATTGCTTCTTTGCTGTTGAAACTTGGCTAATTCTATCTAGGCACAGACTGAAGATATTGTACATTCTTTTAAGTTCAGTTTCTTATGGCTAAGTTATTCTTTGTTTGCTGGCTGTTTATTTTTGCTGTAGTGGTTACCACAGCAGTGCTTTGTTCAGCTCTGAAAAAAGTAAAAATGTGTCATCAGTCATGTTTTAAAGGACTGGTAGATTGAGAAATTACTTTTTTCTCTCCTGCAGATGGTTATGCATAGTACATCTGCAATACCTGTATTGTAATGGTCATGATGTAATCGATCTTCCTTTTATTAGAAGCTGTATTATTTTCTTAGCGGGTGGTTTCTTATTTATAATTTCTTTTTTTGTTGTTATATCGAATCCAAATATTTTCTTTCGTTACTCACAGGATACAAGTATAGTTTGCTTTTAGCTGGAGATTCTTTTATGGGGCTTTGACCTTGAGGAATCTGTAACAAAAAACCCCAAATACCAAGGCAGTGAATATGCAGTATATGAAAACACAGTGTGCAGAGATGCAGGGTATCTTGGTTTACAGTCAGTGTTGGAATTTAAAAGTAGGCGTGTTCTTGTGCAAAGTTTACTCCTTTCTTTGAATGCTTTATTTTCCAAGGTCAAACTTCATTAGTGGATTTACTGGTAGCCAAAGGAGCCATTGTCAATGCTACAGATTACCATGGTTCAACTCCACTTCACCTTGCCTGTCAGAAGGGATACCAAAATGTTACAGTAAGCACAACACCTAACCTAAATAATAAATACATGAGTCTTACTAAGCTCTTCTACCGTTACTGTCATTTAGATCTTCTGAGAAGCTTTTGCCAGAACTGTGTAAGCTGTCAGAATGGAGCATCTTCCATCATTGCACTTTGCAAGCTGTTTTATGTTTTTCTTACACTGCAAGGTTTTCAGCCGTTGGTAGTGACCAACTGACAGCTATGCATGCCTGATAATTCATCCACTTTATCAGTACAAATGCCCAGTACATAACACAAATGGAGAGCATCTCTGCTCTTGCTTGAGACAGAACAACCATTGTAGTCACTGGGCTGAGTTAAATGACTTCACACTGTGCTTAGGATAGACTGTGTAACTACAGTAATTATTGTCTGCTTGAGTTTAATAGATGTGATATTCTTCAATTAGCTTTGTAGAAATTAAGCTGTGTCTTCACTTGCATAGGCTCTTGAAATATGAGGTAAATGATGCAGTGAATATATTGCAGTGTTTGCTGCAGTAGAGAATTCATTTTTTTCAACTAAAATTCTGAATATGTAAGAAGAGACATTTTAGTTTCAGGGTAGGGCACAAGCAGTACTGCAATGCCAAGAGGATGGTGTCTGAAACAGGAGGCATAGCCAGTGTTTCATGAAGTGCTTCATCATGCCAGAACCCTGAAGGAATCTGCAGAGCAATAATTGTTTGTACATTAATTTTTTAGTTACTTAAATGCCTACTTTTGTTTTTCTTTTAAGCTGCTTTTATTGCACTATAAGGCAAGTACTGATGTTCAGGACAATAATGGAAATACTCCACTTCATTTAGCCTGCACTTACGGTCATGAGGATGTAAGTAATTGTTTTGTAACAAACCAAAGGGGTATTCTAATGGAATGGAATTAGACTGATGCAAATTTGCACTAAACTTACATGTTTTAAAAAGGCAATAACAATATTTGAAGGCTAAACTGTTTAATGCTCTAAATTAGGACTTTATTTGGTCGTTTGTAGAAATTTTTAATGTGAGTTCATATTAAAGAGAGCAGTACTTTGCAAATGTAATTATTTAACTCTTTATTTAATGACACTGAGCCACTAAAGCCTGCTCTTTAGGCAGTGGGCTACACGAGCAGCAATAAAAACAAACCTTTTAGGATTGTGCCTGTTATCTGAGCTGAGAGACAACACCATAATTTATTGATAGCTTTCCATTTCTTTCCAGTGTGTCAAGGCTTTAGTGTACTATGATGTGCATTCCTGCAGACTGGATATTGGCAATGAGAAGGGAGACACTCCTCTGCACATCGCTGCTCGTTGGGGCTATCAAGGGATCATAGAAGTGCTCTTGCAAAATGGGGCAAACCCAGAAATTCAAAACCGGATGAAAGAGACTTCCCTACAGTGTGCATTAAATTCCAAGGTATTCCTCATTACCTTCCAGCCTAATTTCCTTCTGGTGCAACACCACAGAGGTGTAGATGTTCACTGCTAATAGGATTTCACTATTAAAGAGAAAGTGTGTGTTTCACTCTGAGGAAGAGGGGTCAGATTTTAACTCCAGCAGCAGGAATACAATCTGTGGGACAGAACATGAACTTGTAAATGGGTATTTTAATCTGCTCAGTCATAATCTGTTCCTAAGAGTAGGTTGTCAGCTAATTTGTGTTTCAGTCTGTAGATTCTTCTTTAAGTGGAGTTACATTGGTTCTTTTTAATATTTTTGTGCAGATTTTGTCATTGATGGAATTAAACTACCTAACGTTTGAAAGAGGACAGAGTGCTTCTGAGGTAACAGCCCATGCAAGTTGCTGAACTTTTTCTTGCCTATGCTTCACCTCCTTAATTTGGTATGTAACCTTCTCTGGGTTTTTGTTTGATTGATTTTTGTGTGTTTTTTCCAACTCTAAGTCACCACTTAGGTCTCCTCAGCACTCAACAGAAACTTTCAGCAGAGGTTCATCTGTCTCAAGCCTGTCATCAGCATCAACGGATATAAGGCAAGAAGAAGGAAAAAACAGTTATAAAGAGGTAAGACCAAGGTATAAGGTTTGACAGTTAGCAAAGGGAAGGAAGCTTGAAGAGTGATATTTCGCCAGTGTTTTCAAGTGCTTCTTCAGGAATAGCCTTCTGGCTGGGTTGGAAAATGATAGCTGCTGTCCTCAGGGGCTTGTCATCTCAGTACCTGAACACTTATTTTTGTATGGTATCAACTGCTCTGGTGGTTATTTCTGAGGAAAAATTGACACCATCTCTGAAGCAGTTATTTATATTCATTGAAGTTAGCTACATAACTTGAGAATCTGTTGAGATTTACAAAATTGCAGTGACAGTCAGTGCCCCAAGGACCTGGATGTCCTGTCCAGGAATTAAATGCCATTGTTAGCTTACAAAGTCTGTCAGGGAAAAGAGACTAATACAGGCAAGCTGGCAAACAACAAACTGGAATGTTCAGACAAGCTTTCAAAATAGGCATAGGGATCAATTTTGTAACAAGTGAAGAAGTACAGACTATATATTAGATATCTTGCATGTATGTGTTTGCTGCTTTTGCTCTGTCCACACCAGATGGCATCCTCTGAATTTTTTCATGTGGGACTTCAGATCCATACTTTCCATTATCCCTTCCTAAGATTTTCATACCATCACTCATTCTGATGCTTCTATTTATTTTTCCTAGTCTGCCTATTCTTCTTTTTTTCCAAATTGACCTCCTAAGTGTGTTTGTTTCTCTCAATAGCACCACTACATTCAAATTCTTTCTTTTTGTGAAAGGATCTTCTCTTGCCAAAAGTTTCAGTTTTCTGAAAATACTGAAGAAACACAAAGATGTCAATTTTAACTGGCCAATATGAGTTCTCTGTGAGAGGCTCAGTGTAGGGCTGTACCTCCCTGTTTGTGCAGAGTCAAGCACGGTAAATAAGTTCTCCTTGTAGACTGAGGATTTATTTTTCCTTAAAGGAACAAATTTATCACACCCAAGAGCTAAAACTGCAGTTCAAACCAGGGAAAAAGATTATAAACTGCTTACACCTTAGGTCCTTGGGGTCAATGACCTTCTCTGTAATCCAGCTTTAGCTCATTTCTGTTTCACCTGGGCTCCCTGCTCAAAGAGGCAAGAGCCTGATGCTGAGAGATCTCCGTGAAGGGAACGCCACTGGAAGTAATGGGAAACTGATATGGTCAGTTTGCCAGATTTCAAGGTTTGCACCTTGGATTAAGGGATCCAGTCAGACCTTTATTAATCAAACTTAAATGAGCCAGTCATAGTGGCTTGCTTTTATGACTTAGAAAATTGAAAGAGCCAGGATTGTAAATCTGGGACTTGCTCTGTTGGAACTAAAATCTCCATGCACAATTTCTGTTCAGCAGCTGAAAAACAGGGCATGCGAGTGAATTGTAGTAGATTTGTTTCTTCTATTTTTACATTTAAAGGAAGGTACTTCTGTTCCGTGGAAGAGTGAGAAAACAAACTGGAAAGATGGGGAAGTGCATGTAGCAGACATTTTGCCCTAAGTACTCTTAATAAATTATCTATAAGCTGCATAACAGATATTGTACCACTGCTGGGGCCTGAGGCAGTTTTTAGTACTGTAAGGAATTTGTTATTTTTGGAAAGAAATTATCAGAGCTTGTGGGTCACTGGCTATTACTGTTGGGCATCTTGTATGGCATGAGAGGACTCCTGAAAAATCATTAAGACCTTTACCTTCTCCAGTGACATTACCCTGTGTGATTGGAGGAAATTTAGGGGAGGCACAGACCTCCCTGATATATGTAATCCATTCTAGCTGTAGTATGTGGAAAGGTTGGGATTCAGCTCACCCACCTTTTGGAAGACAGTTTTCTTCATTTTAGACATCTATTTCCCCACCTTAGTCAGTGAAATTGATACTTCCAGAGAGGAGTTATACTCAGAATGCTTAGTTTGACCTGAGTTGCACTCAGGTGTTATTTGTTGACTGCATTCTCTTCTGTAGTTACCAGAGAGGGAGTTTAAATGACTTCCTTAGATTTAGACAGCAGGCTTTTAGACAGTCAAAACTAAGGCGGGGGGAAAAAAAATGAAAGAATCATGGATTCTGCCCTTAGTGACCAGTGCATGACTTCAAGGGCCTTCATCCTGTGTTAAAATGGTAGTAATAAAACAAAACTTAGCAGCTTTCCTAAGAAGAGATAAAAATGTAGAGATTTAATCTGGCCTCTGATCTTTCAGCTGTTTGTGTGTCCTATTCTTCATCTGAAACCACAAAGAAAGAGATCAGAGCAATAAAACGCGAACTTCAGTCTCATTGTTCCTTGTTTGCCTTGCCAAACACCACGGTCACCCTCAGCAAGGTGTTCATTTCTAGCTAAAGACTGCAGTGTGACTGTAGCTGTCACTCCATGACATCTTCGACTTGGAAGGCGTTCCTTACCATTGAAACAAGTGCGTGTACAGAGCAGCATCTTTGGTGATTCTAGCACAGTGCTGGAATAATTTGCTATAATGCTGAAACAGACTTTCACAAAGCTTATTAAATGATTCTTCAGCGCTCTGCAGAGGCCAGGTGAGTGGTGAGAGGACTGATGGACTCTACCTGCCCTTTTGCTGGCACCTTTCCCATTCCTATCAGGTTAGATCTCGACTCCTTCATGTGAGAGTAGAGAATTAGAGGAGGAGTGGGGAGACCATCTCCTTCTCCTGCTTTCCCAGGCAATCTGAGGGCTCAGGAGCATGGCACCAGTGCACTGCAGAGCACCTTCCATCTCTTCTTCCCTCACGGGTGTCTCTTCCCCGAGGGCAGAGCTCGTGAACAGAAGAGCACCTTCACCAAGCAGTGGAGCCCAGGCATTACCTGGCTTGACCTTACACTAATTGGGCTAATGCTGGTCCCCTGAACAACTCTCTGAGTTGGACACTTGGCTTTTGCTAATGCATAACCTTTAATATTTATATCTCTCCAGATTTTAAGTATGAAAACAAATTTCATACTTACAATCGAGTTAGATTTGTAAATGTTTGGGTTTTAGCATAGGAATAAAGCAGCAATCTGCAGATGTAAAGGGAGCAATTGGAAAGCATCTTTTTCATCTTAAACTGTTGTTTCTCAAGTAGCACAATAAAACCTGCCATCCTTTGTCCTCCTGGTAGCATAGATTAGCTCAGCAAGAGTCCAAACATTTTTAGTGTTTATTAGGATAGGAATTTGCCTTGAGCAGGGATTTTTAATATTAGATTCACACAGAAATGCACAGGGCAGCTGCTGCATAATAATATATATCAGCTTACATGGCTTTGTTTGTGGGTGGGCCACATATCCTCAATTTAGATAAGTACTGTTTAACTAAGCAAGTCAGAGATCGTCACATGGCCACAGGCCTTGTACAGCTTCTGGATTTCATAAAGGAAGACAGTTTTTCCTTTAAAACTTTATCAATAAATATGAAATGGGCCAGCAGTAATCCTGCTGCATGAGCTTAGGAGGTTAGCAAAGGACACAGGATTTTCTGTGTTCTGCTTAATACCAATACTAACAATGCAAATAAATTATTTTCTTCATACATAGGTGGAAAAACTCCTGAGAGCAGTTGCTGATGGAGATCTGGAAATGGTGAGTGGTAATGTGGCTGTTGAATATTATTGAATTCCATTTTATGTCATTAAAATTGAGAAAGTTATTTGTAAATAATACCAAGTGGAGAATGCTTTGGGTAATAATCTCATATAAAGAGGAAATTTAGGTGGCAGTAGTCAGCACAGAGACGTTATTTGTGGGGCTCACAACAATCTGCAGTTTGGATTTCACTTCAAATAGTTGATGGCTATAATAATACCAGTTTCAGAGGTGATGTTCTGTAATTTGTGATATCACCTGTCTTGACTATTTTTTTATTATTGCCTTTATTCCTTAAAAAATAAGATGCTTCTAATGTCATTCTATTGAAAAAATTGAAGATGATACAGGAATCTTTAAAAGTTTTGCTTTTGGAAAGGTGTATAAGGCTGTAGATTTCTTGATTGTCTTGTAGTTCACAGAACAAAACCATAAAGCTGTGTGAGAATGCAGGTTTGCTCTGCTGGGTGCATGTTCTGAAAAATCTGTTTGGGTTTGGTTTGTACCAGGAGTTACAGATGCCAGTGAAGCCTCGCACAGTCATCAGAAAATAGAAAGCCCATGTCACAAAATATGTGCCATGTTAATACTGTTTCTCTCATGTTTTATATTCCAGTGAGATGATGGAAATAATTTATCAGCTGATAGAGCAAAGAACTATTCAGTTGTTGAGTAAATACCATTATCCTAGTTTACAATGTGATTTAATGTAAGTAATTATTTCCAAGTCAGCCCTTAAGTCATTTCAAGAAGCAGTAACATGTACAGTGGTGATATTTGCCATCTTCCTGGCCAGTGGGAAATGTGAATGTATTACAGTTAACTTTTCACCCACTTTGTGAAAACCTAAACTTCATCAAGAAAATTAAATATAGTGCTATTAGTTGCTGGAAAATTAGTGTCTAGCACTGTTTAATAGATACCAGCAGTGAAAAGCATACAGAAGTCAAGTCTGTGCATTCAGATGACAGAATCACCTTATCATTTGTGGCTTTACTTCCCTCATTACTGAAGTTCATGTAAAGCTGTTTGTGAAAAGAGAATCATCCAACGGGATGGCAAAGGTTACAGATTGCATATCTATTAAAAAACCACGAGTATTTAACAACTCTGACCTTGTTCTGACAGCCTGAGGTCTGTCTCCATAGGAACTGCCACAGCAACCAGGTCATTAGGGCTGCTGTAGATGGCTGCTGTGACAGCCAATTGAGCTTTGCAAGAGGAAGCTTTCAAAAAGTGCTGTGAAACTGGAAGGTTTAAAAAAATAACAAACCTTATGACATGATGGGCGTTGTCTCAGCATCACTATGGGATTTAGTGCTCTCCTGCTCCTCAGCATATCCAATGCAAAGGAGATGCGCAAATCCACCACAGAAAGAAAGCAAATCTCGTCTGAAATAAGTATTGTGGAGCAGCTGGAAGGTTGGCATGAGGGTACAGAGACACAGAGTGCTCGGCTGAGGATTCCAAAGGGTGTTACTCAGCAATGGAAAGGACCTTTCAGGTGACAAGTTACCTGGCAAATGAGACTGTGGACAATCTCCTGAGGTGGTTCTCTGTGTGTCTGCTTGAAAGCACAGTTAATATATTGATAAAAAGACCTTTAAACCAATAAAAATGTCTATTGCATTGTAATTACAAAGAGGTGTGCACAGAATTAGTGTGTTCAGGTTGTTGGGAGACATTAATATCAGTTTGTTGGGAGCTGTGCTTTGGATAAGGAGAGCAGCAGTACTGGGCTGTCACAGAAGGAGGAGGAAGCCAATTGTGAGACTCTTGGTCTGTCTGCAGGGAAAGGGAGAAGTGAACTGACAGTTCTACTTACTTTAGACATGTACAGATGTAGCAAGTAGTAAAGCTTTGCTGAGCTGGCCTTTCATTAACAGGCAGGCTTGAGAGATTTCCGTTACTGCAGAGAACAATGTGGAATTTGCAGGGAAAGCAAATTCTCTGTGAAAAACATCCCTTTTTGGTCTCAATTTTGTTATCATTCAGAATCAGGTATATGGCCCTTAATGGCTGTCCGGGGATTTTGTAGCTGCGTGTGTTTAAGTGGGTAGGACATGAATGTGTTGGTTTCCCAGAGCTGCCTCAAGGGTGAGGAGCAGAACCTGTGGCAAGTCTGAGGGTAAATAGAGTGGGAGGAACCCCTCAGAAAATCCCAGTGTCCCCATTCCCATGGACTAGCAGCTGTAGAGCTCTTGGCTTGGACCAGTAGAAATGGAGACTTAATACAGTGACTGCTAATTCTAACATGTCTTTAGTGAACTGTAGATTAATGAAGTCCAGGGTAGAAATGTATTTCTTACACAGCTTTTCTTCATTGCATAAAATGGAATGTCAAATTTGTGTGTCCTAAGCATCACTGTTTGCAGATTGCACATGAATGCCCTGAGTCCTAAGATTTCACTGAAGGGCCTCTCTCTCAAAACTGAGGCGTTGCACGTGGAGGAAAAAGTGAAACTGTCCAACTCCTGGCGAGGGACAGACCTAAGGAAAGTCAGTGCCCACGCAGAGTTTTGGGTATCAGTTAAATGTTGTCATCCTTGTCATTTCTTGTCTTCTTTAAAGCAAAATATGAAACAAAATTCCCATTGATATGAGCTGGCACAAATGATCTGAGCTAAAAGGATTTGGAGGGTTTGAGAGTGGGTGAACACTGAAGTTGTGATTAGGCAGCAGGAAGTCATTTATAATTCACTTCACTGCTGTACTTGGAGAATTTCCTAACTGCTTTGTCAACAGTAACACTTGATTTTTAAATTTGGCATGTGGGCAGCTGATGCCAGGAGGTAGCTGTGTAGTCTCCCTGAGATACTCACAAGTGTATGTTTGTCAAATCTGATTTGTCTACATAGGCAGGTTTATTAGCACATGGAACCTTTGGACTCTAAAGAAGGACTTGCTTTTTATGCCAGGTCCGTTATCTCTTGGAATGGATGGAAGAAGACTTGGAAGATGAGGATGATACAGCCACTACATCAAAACCAGAATTCTGCCATCCATTATGCCAGTGCTCAAAATGTGGGCCAGTACAAAAGGTTGGAATGTTCATTCTGCAAAAAGAGTAATTTATATTCTTGTAATGTAAGTTTTAGCTCCAGGGAAGTAGCATTCATATTGCCCAGCACCTGTCTCTCTGTCTAAAAAGTAATTAACTATACACAGGTCTTCACAGTTCACCTGACGTTTTAAATTGTTCCTTTTTAATTGAACAGTTGGAAATTTTGGATACAGGAACAGTGTTCATGAACTTGCTCAGTATCTAATGGAGTGAGAAAGCTTCACAGTTTGCTTTCAGGATATGTGGAGTGCTGTCAGGAAGGTTTGGACAACTTTGAATAAACATCCTTTTCGAAGCCTCTGGTTCTCTTTTGTGGTTTACCCTGCTACCTGGCACAGCATATCTACTTACCTGTCAGTAATCAGTTTAGCAAGGAATACCTGCTAATCCCATAATCAGTGTAATGCTGATTAAGTCCCTTTTTTAATTTCATGGCATCTTTTCTACAAACCATATCTAAAGCCTCTTCAGAGATGAAATTACAAATACTTTCTTTTCAGTTGTAAAGATTTCCTTCCCCCTAACTTACCACACTGTAGAATAGAACGAGGCTTTACAATGCACTCTTTTTATTTTTCTGTTATTATTTTTTTTAATAAGGAACAATCTCAGCTTTTTGTAAATAGAAGTTCTATTACTTGTCTTCCAGGAGGTGTCTGAAGGTGTACATAACTGGATAGGTCATTGCAAAATAAACCAAAAGTACAAATTTTCAGTTTATTGGCTACTTTGGGGTTAACAGCACTGTGAGATGGCTTAACTTCTAAATTCCCCACTGCCAGCACAGGTTTGTTTTGTGCAGGCTGAGAGTGTGCTGTTGTCCTTAAATGCACATTCACACCGTGCTTTGTTCTCTGGTCAGGGGTGTCCCGGTGCCCTCAGTACAGAGATCATGTGCTAAAGGTGCCAGAGCCTGAGTCCATAAAGCTCATTTTATTGCTAACAGGGGAGGGAATAGCATCTGGTGTGGAATTTACTTGCCTGCTGAATGAGAGGAGGAAGGAGCTTTTTAGTTAATCCTAACCCCTGTATTAGGCAGGCACACACTGAAAGCAGAGAATGAAAGGTTGTCCACCACTGTAAATGTCAGGCACCCACAGTGTGCAAGAGTGACAGAGGATGTTCTGTACTGCTGTGTGAGCTGTCCTCCAGCTGCTTTCCTGATCTTGACTCCCCAGGGCCAGTATTGCTTCCAGATAAATGAAATTAATTTTAATCTGTATCCTTATTACCTCAAGCTTCGTGTAGCATTAAAAGGTGTTCAGTGTCTGTCTCAAAGAGCACAAATGTCTGTGTAAATGAAGGTAACTCATGAACACTGACTCATATCCAGTATGAGCATCCTAACAGCTGTATAAAAACTATCAGTTCTACTTATGTTTCAACCTATGCTGCTTTAGCCTCTTTTTAATATCATGAATACTTTGCCTGGAATTTCTCTCTGGTAAGTTATCGTGTTGGAAGAAATGAGAGGACAATAAAAGTTGTTTTCTACTGAAAAATATTACCAAGCTGCTGTGCTTTACTGACTTTTTCTGAAGGCTTCAAGTTAGGCTCTGCAGCAGAAGTTCTTGTAATGTCCATCTACCTGTTTTGTATAAACTTAGCAGGTATTTGGCTGTTTCTTTAGTTTAAACAAAGAATGATAATTTTTATAGTTTTATTGTGTATTTTCCTCAACAGAAGTTCACCAAGATCTCTGCCAACGGCCTCGGGGTGAACGTTTCAAACCAGGACGGTTTCACCCCTCTGCACATGGCTGCTCTGCACGGCCACTGCGAGCTGGTGCTGCTGCTGCTCAAACACGGGGCCAGCGTCGGTGCCAAGAACGCCAAACTGGCAGCTCCTCTCCACCTGGCCTGCCAGAAGGGGCACTTGCAGGTAACTCTGCCTCTGCACAAAGCTCTCTAACTCTTGGCCACCAATGAAAAGCTGTTTGAGGAAATGGTCAACCAGACTAAACCAGTAACAGAGAAAATGAGTTTGGCGATTCTGGTTTTTTCTTTCTGGAATCTCCAGGTGGAAAGGGGAACTTTGAGCTGGAATTGTTTCAATAGACACCTTTTCTGTATAAATGGCTTAAAATACTGGTTTAATGCAAGTGCTGCAAAAAGTTTCTGTCGTACTTCAAACACTTTAAAAATCCCTTGTGCAGCTGAATCTTCTGTGTATGTTCCTCTGTATCTTCTTCTCTAGGTTATGTTTGTATCTTGGTATCTTCAGTAGCCACACTATTAAATAGTTACTGTATTTTCAACTCAGGTAAGTAGATCATGAGCCGAGTGGAGCTCTGAGGTAGCAGAGGACTCATCCCTCACTTCAAGTCAGGGAAGCAAAAGCAGTGAAGGAGAAGCATGAGCCCATGAGGGGAGAATAACAATCATGAAAAACAGAGGCAGCCAGCCTAATGGGAAGATGCAGAAAAGTGGAAAATTAGGGTTTTAAAAATAAGGAGCTGAGGAGTGCAGGAGGGAAAAAAAGAATTGTGAAGATGATGGGAAGACAAAATGCTAGGGAAGCAAGGAAAAAACAGTACAATTCACGCTTGTAGGTTCCTGAAGAGTAGTTCATGGGATAATTAGAGCATAAAGAACTTCCAAGTGTTGTGATGAGTTTGGAAAAGTCCAAAGGGTACTGCTGCTGCAGTGGTTTGGTTTTTGTGTTTTATTAAGTTACTAGTTATATTTGTTTTTCACATACTTTGAGTTTTATTTTCTGGCCTTTCTTACAGTTGCTTAAATTTTGCTTTTTTAAAAGTGGGTGTTAAAATATGAGAATTTGTCTGATAGTAGGAGTTGTTTGTAGTTGCTATCTGTTTGGCAGTGTTTTCTCCATCCTTTTTTTCTTCCATCTCTTTCTCAATCTAGATTTTTAAAAAATGGTTTAAAAAGGAGTTGGGAGGGCTTTCATGGCATAGTTATGGTTTTCTGGTATCTTAAATGAAAAAGTTGTTGCTTCTTTCAATAGGTGGTAAAGTGTCTGATGGATTACAATGCTAAGCAAAATAAAAAGGATATTTATGGAAATACTCCCTTAATTTATGCGTGCTTGAATGGTCACTATGAGACGAGTGCCCTGTTGTTGCAGGTAAGAACAGTGAAAACAGAATGTTCAAATGGTGTTTCTTATGTGAAAGCTGTGCTTAGCCAGTACTCAGGATCACTATGTTTAGTTATGCATTTCTCTCAAAACTACTTGGGGGGGAAAAAATAAGATTGTTTGTTAACTCATTCCTTTCAATCCCATCCCTTCACAGATTTTAATTAGATAAATATTACCTTACTATTGTACCGGTAGCTGTTCTTACGAAACTTTTATGTGGCAGGTGTTGGGTTTTCTTGCTTGGGATTCTATCACATAAGGTTGGGGGTTTTTAAAATATCTCTTAAGCTTGGAATATATAATAGATGCAAAAATGAAATGAGCTGATGAATGAAATTGTGGCTTTGAGATGGGGAAATAATGTGACCACCACCAAGGTGGGTTCTTGTTGCTCTGGTGGTGCAGATGCCTCTGTACGTGTGCAGCTCCTGTCTGTCCTGTTTTTCTATCGCTGGTTTCCCTTTGCTGTGCAGCACGGAGCTTCTGTGAACCTCTGCAATGCCCAGGGCAGCACAGCCCTGCACGAGGCCGTGGCGGGCAGGCACGAGGCGCTGGTGGCGTTGCTGCTGCAGAGCGGGGCCCTGCCGCACCTGCGCGACGAGCGGAGCTGCAGCCCCGCCGACTGCGCCGAGCCCGTGAGTGCTGGGGATCTGCTCCTGGGGCAGGAGAGCAAACACACACGGCTGCTGCCACTGCAGCCTCTGGCTGCCTGGACTGCAGTCAGCACTTGTGTGGCATAGAAAGACTAAGATGCCTGTTCGTTGTACAGCGTACGAGTGTTTCCTGTGGCCTACAAAGCCGGCTGTGTTTCTAGAATAAGTTATCCTAGGCGAAAAGGATGAGTCTAGAAAGAGTGAAAGCACAGACCTAAATAAAAATGGCATTAAAGTCTCTGTAATGGCAGAGAGAGCAGAAGCACTGTTGGATGTAGGCAAATGAACACCTTTCACTAATCAGTTGCACTGGCAGCAAGGTTCCCTGTTCCACTCACCATCTTCTGCTTTTTGAGCAAGGCAGAAGAAGCCTTCTGACGCCTTCTATCTTCTAACTCTGACCTTCCCCTTCATTAATAGCAATAATATGTAATATGAAATGATACAGAATTATTTAGTCCTTTAAAGGATTTGCCATGTGGTCCCTATCTTAATGTGCTACAACAGTCTCTGAGATATAGCTTAATGGCCACAAAATTGGGTACTGAATCAATTTTAGTATGTATGTTACCATTTAAACTGAAATTAGCTTAACCATAAATAATACAGCTTAAAATAAGAGGTGAAGACTCCAATATCATCACTGCATTACAGTGTGACTTGTGGAACACTGGGTTTTTTTCCTACTCAGAATGACACAATTTCAAGTTTGTTTTTATAATGAGATATTTTTGTGTGTGTTGTCTTGATTTGTGGAAGCATTAATTAACACCCTCTGCACAGACTAAAATACTAAATGTTTTTCTTTAATAACGGTGAAAATGGAAACTCTTAAAATCCAAGAATTCAAACATCATGAAGTTGCTGGAAGCAGCACCAAGCTGTGTCCCCACATCAGCAGAGGGAGAGAAGGAGAGCGAGCAGCACCTTACTGTCAAGATAAGAAAAAAAGGTACCTCTCATAATTTCCACTGCTATGAATAAAAAGGGATTTAAGAATTCATGGGTGACTATATCAAATATTTTATGTCATTGTTTTACATTTAATAATAGAACAGTCAATTATTTTGCGTATTTATGATAGGTAACATCTAAACACCTAATATACTATAACTACATGCAGCAGACTTTGTATTATTTGCACAGTTTGCAGAAGACTTTGAGCAAGTGACAGGAGGTGGCACAGCACATGAGGTGCAGGAGGGCCCCATTGCCTCAGGGAGGATGAATTACCATCCTTTTATCTTGCAACATTTAACTCTGACCTTCCCCTTTTTTAATAGCAGTCACATTATATGTAATATTAAATTAAAATCATTAAATTAAAATATTAAATTAAAATAATTTCACTCCTTAAAGGATTTGACACGTGGTCCCTATCTTAATGTGCTTAAATAGCCTTTGGGATGTAGCTTAATGACCACAAATTCTGCCTTCTCACCCTCAGCTTCTGATCTGCTTTATCCACTACTCCCCTTAATGCTGGCTCAGAAGTTTTTCAGGTGAATTTTCAAGTTCACTGCCCTGGAGTGAGGGGTGTAACAAAAGCTGTGCCCCCTGAGCTGGAGAGCTCCGCAAAGCAAAGGACCTGCTGCCACCGGGACTGTGGAAAGAAAACAAGGAGGCTGGAAAACAGGAATTAGGAAAGATGAAGAGCAGGAATGCCCATTTCAGCATCCATGAGTTTTCAAAAGAACTCTTGCCTTGTTCCCTCAGAAAGATTGTCTGGTTAATAGAAAAGCACAATTAATCACAGCATGCTGACGCCTAAAATTGAGACAGTTCTTTCAAATATTATGAGAGTAGTTCTAAAAGAGCAATGGAAGATATGAGTAAGTAATACTAATGAAGAGGTGGTTTAGCATCTGTGTGTTAATTCAAGTTTGTAAAAATTGGAACTCAGGGCCTCAAGGTCCAGAATTACAGTCTCTTCAGAAGCTTGGCCAGTCATGCTAATCTGATGAAGAATGTTTACTCCTGCAACTTAAAAATTTTAAAAATTTCCAAAGACAAATTGCTACTCTGATTTGAGACTTTTATAGTTTTACTGTAAAATTTAAAATCAGAACTATGTTTTTTAAATTCCTAAGTGTGACTCAGTTGTAATTTTAGCTACCTGTTCTTTTAAAATCCCCTCCAGTGCATCCTAAGGCCTGTGAGAAAGCTGATGATCCCATAAGCAGACAACTTCAACTGGTCCAATCAATTAACAGATTTAACAAGTAAGCAGAGAAGCTTTCTCAGAGTATGTTTGTTGTTTCCCATAAGCAAAGGAGAAATCCAGCTGCTAATAAAGCCCCAAAGTGGGTCAGTGGTGGTTACACATGACATGGTGGTGTGACTGTGGGTGTTAATCCTGCAGCGCTGGCACGGTCACATCCCCAGGCAGCTGTTCTGGGCACGACGTGCTTCCTGGGGTGCTGAGGGAGGGCTTGGAAATGTATCTAAAATGGGGTTTGCACTAATACTTGGCGTACCATCAGTTAAGTGTTTCAGAGCCAGACTGCTTAAAAATTCTATAGTGGTGTTCACTCACTGGCTGCGTTTTGCTTATTATCTTTTTAAACCTTAATGTATAGTTTGTAGTAAAATACAGGGAATACGAGTAGGTTGTAATTCTGGAAAGGTGTTGTCAGGGAACAGCCTGTCTCTGGTGAGACAGTTCCACCTTGTGGAGCTTCTGAGAGAGAGGCTTTAATGAAAGGCTTATGTAAAGATCTTTAATTCCTTTCATTTCTTTAGAGAAAAACATTTACGGAGAACAATAACAAGAGATAAAAGTGTCCCTAACTTTGACTATCACTTACTGCACCAGGTAAGTGGAAATACTTGCTCAAATTATTCTTATATGACAGGAAGTATCTTGGTTTGCTCTGCTATTGCTCTGGGTACATGTAAGAGGAAAGTTTATGAGTGGTGGTTGTGGAATCACAGAAGTTCTGACCTGTTTGCCAAATTGCTCGTTTCATCATTGTTCAGACTTCAGTGGTGCTTCTATGACACCTCTTAAAACACTTCATTCTTACTTTTAAACCTCTTAAGCCTTTTACTGCAGGTTTCATCTCTATCTTGTTTTCTGTGTCATGCCCAGCAGAACCTAGGTCTGAAAAAATGTGCAGCTTTTCAGAGCTGTAGCCAAGCAGGGCTGCTTTGGCAAGAGAGACATTCTTCAGTAGATTGAAATTAGGGTTTGCTTTAAATCTGCTTGTAAGAGGAGATTATTTGCAAGGGTGACAGCAAACTGCATTGTGAGCTGTGAGAGAAATACATGTGATAGATTCACCTCTGCTTGGGGTGCAGTGACACCCCACACCAACTGCTGGATGCTGCCTTCCCCCAGAGCTTGTGCTCCTTCTTCCTGCTTTGCACTGGCTTTGACTCTCACTGCATCTTCTGCTGAGCCATTTCAGAACCCTAAATCAAGTGAAAAACTGACCTGTCCGAAACAAAACAGTTGTCACCAAGTTAGTCCAGCAGCTGCCCATCATTAGACTGACACAGCCTTGGAAATGCAGACTCTGCTGCTGGTGTCCATCTAGAAAATGGGATACTGCTCATTTTCCTACAGCCCTTAGGAGACTGAGTATTTGCCAAAAGCCTTGAGAACACTAAATTAATGCTATAAAGCTGTAATAGTTTATTCACTCTGTTAAATTATAATATTCCACTACTTAAACTCAGGATTTAGATTTTATAACTGGATCACTGAAAACAGTATGTCCTGTCAGTACACAGGTGTCAGAAAACTAATATATAACCCTGATACAGAGCACTCCAACCCTGTGCTGTTGTTGAGTTCATAGAGCTGTGCCTGTACAAATTCATGAATCATACAGCTGTGAATTGTTAGTGGGTTTAAATGTCCATAATCTCTGTCTGCAGTTTTTTCAAGGTTGTTGCCATTGTTTCAGTATAAATGCTACTTTCTCCTTTAGTTCTTGTCTTAGAAGATCTGGCATTGGCATGCTTGGATTCTCTTTATTTCTCTTGGTTATTTTAACATTTGCAGAGTGGCCAATAATCAAGGAGAGCCACCCACTCTGTACGGGAAAAACAGGAGCAGGTGTGGAAATGGAAGATAGGAATAGTTGGAATGACCAAAAAGAGGCACTAAGGGCGGTGGGGAGGATGAGTGCCCCTTCCCTGCCTGGTAACCTCTGGAAGCAGGCAAACACTGCCTGTCTTCAGCAGTGCCTGTGTCACCCTGTCTGTTATTACTTCCACGTTTCTTAATAGTAGAAGAAATGGCTGTTAATTTCAAGTGCACTGAGACTTGCCTTACAAAAGGTGTTTAGAAGAGTTGGGATGATGTTGAGATAGCGAGGTGAAAACAGGCTTTGGAATGTGTTATGTTTTCAGGTCTAATACTGATGTGTGTGGAGCTTGGGGCAGGTTGGCCTCTTCTTTTGTCCTATGTAGCCCAAATAGAATTGCTCTCTTACACAGTATGCTATTTGAAATCTTGGCTGTGTTCTCAGTGTAAAGAATACCATGAAACTAACGTGATAATAATGTTCAAGAAACATCGTATTCATTTTACTTTGTAATGAAGGAAGTAGCTAATGCTTTTAATGTACCATTTCTCTCTCCTCACAGATGGCTATTAAAAGCTTTGATAAAAGCAAATTAAAATCTGTTGGCACAGTTAAGGTGACTGACACGGGGTGCAGTGGTGAGTTTGTGGAAGATGATGACACAACAGCAGCTCCTCACAGGAGTAGATTAATGCAGCGCAGACACACGGTCAATGTGGCACTGCCCGAAGAGGAGCTCAGTGACAGTGGCTCATCCAGCCCTGCAGATCCAGGTGTCTCACAATCACAGGACTCAGTTTCAGATCACTGACAGAGAAGCACGAATTTGAAGGCCAAAGCTGAGGAAATTGGTGGTGTGAATTTCAATTGCTCTTCACTGTGTGTCAGAGATGTCGGTGACATTCACAGAGTTCAGAGCAGACACAGGACAGCTCTGCAGCACAGCTGGAATGTTCTGGCACTTTGGGGACTGACTGTTCATGTTGGAGGTGACCACACAGCCAGATCATTACTGATCTCACAAACAGGGATGTAACGACGAGATGAAGACACCAAAATTACTTTCCTATTCTATTTAGCACTTCTTAAAAAGCTCTATGTAACAGTAAACCAAATGAAACCCTGTATTGTATTTTTCAGCCACCCACTTTGTTTTAAAAGTCTTTGAATAATTTTTGCATTTTCAGTTTTTATCACTACATTCAGAATTAAATATAAATATATTTATATATATAAAAAGATATATTGGATAACAAGGTATTTATTGCCAGAGGTAATTGAAATGTCTCTATTTTTATTGTAATGTGACAAACCATTATAGTATATATTTCTGTATATTTCAGTAGCTGGGCAAACAATAGTCCATAACATCTGCATTATTAATGTGAAGGGATGTAATCCTTGCTAATCTCTTAGCAATGCTCCCTGTACTGGAGCTGCAAGCTCAAATTCTTACAGAGGAGCCAAGGCACTGGGGGAAAAAGTAGAGAGCCCTTGATTGGACTTGCTGTTCACAGCCTAATGAAAAAGCAGAAGCAAGCCTGTGCAAGGGCACACAAAATTGAGTTGTTTTTCCCCTCCTCTAAAGCAAGTAATGCAAAAATGCACAAGCATTCATGACTCTGAACCTGGGCGACATCCACAGGCAAAACTGCTTAGGAGCCTGCTCTGGACTGCTCTTAAAAAAGGTGAATTTCCTTTAGGAAAGGTACTTCTCACACCGGTGAGCACTGGCTGGAATAGGCCAAATCCTACCCCATTCCCAGGGGTGATCACTGAAGAATTGACAGCTCACAGGGAACTACGAAGTGGCTGCTTGGATTTGAAGTTCATTTTTTACTGTTCAGTTATGGAAGGAGAAGGTGTAAATAGCACAAGCCAGGCTTTGCAGTGCAGTATTTTTTTATTCTTGGCTCATCACATCCAGCTTGCCTTTGATTTCATGAACTATTTGTATAGATATTTCTCTTTCTTTTAACTGTGGTATTAGTAAACTGCCTGGCAAAATACAAAGCTGGAAGAGAGTGGTAGGTTTTTCAGGTAACTTTTTAATCTAAGAGGTAAAATGTCAAATGACATTTGATTTGAGGGTAATGTGTTTATTTTTCTAATAATTTATGAGTTCATCTGATTTTCTGATGTGCCTTGGATTTGTGCCAAATGATGGAAAGAAAAAAACTAGTAAAACAACTCTTGAAAATGCTGGTTTTTTCTTTGAGTGCTTTTGTCCAAGCATTGAGTCAATTACACAGATTTCCTTGCTTGGTTTTGCAGGCATTTGAAGACTTTACCTTGTCTGATTGTAAATTGAGGGAGGGATCTCTTGACTTCCCTTCCTCCTAGCGTTTCACATTACTTTATTAGGTTGTGTTGCTTTAGATTTATGCAGAGGTGTACAAAATATAATTGTTAGTGAAGCTGAGCATTTACACATAACCTCCTTTTGTAGCTCTACCTTCACATTTAAAAACTGGATGTTCAGCTACTGCAAGTCAAAAGACACAAAAGGAAAGAGATAAAACAGGTTTTTCCTTCTTGTGACACTATAAAGATGGCCCAAAGTAAGTCACTGGTCCTTATCTGTAGCAAGAACAACCCAGATACTAAAGTTTAAGGTAAAGTAGACTTTCACAGATCCAATTTCCAAACTCGAGTGAGAATTTTGTTTGTTTTAATTGCAGTATGCATTTAACTAAATTATTTGTCAGATTTACTGACTATACAGATGAGAAAAATCAGTTTACCACACCTTGGCTTCAAATTCAACCAGGTCATTAACTGGAAGAAATCTGGCACACTCAGGGTATTACTAAAGCTAAGGTATCCTAATTGCATACACAGAGAAGCAAAATGCCCAGTCTAGACCAAATGAAACAAAAATAACAACTGTTTAATATTTTTAACCACATTCAGACACGATGAAAAACACCCACTAGTGCTCACTTGAAACAAGTTTATTCTGTTCCAAAAAACACTGCAGCTGGAATCGTACACGATCCTGTTACATTATGTCAGATAAGGGGGTTATGGTGGGAGAGTGTTTATCAGCACATTACAGTATTCATCCTACTGATTTCCATAACCATATTCTTGAATAAAGGTACAGCACAAGTTCAGTTTTACTTTATGCATGCAGGAGTTGCAGAGTTTAGGAAAATGATTTTTTTTTTACCAGGTAAGAAACACTCCAGCCATTTGATAAGAGTGGAGGTAGTTGTAAGAATACACAATACCAGGTGTCTGAACAGTGCTGTGTATTACACAGTTAACTTGCTTTGTTTGAGATAGCTCAGGAACTCACAGGGGAACAGTTCAACTGTTTGCTGTTAACATTTCTTTACACAGACTGCATGATAGGAATCTCCTGATCCAAACACTGTTTTGATACCTTCATTTTTAAATTTCCAGTAAGGACTTGACAGCCAGCAAATGACTGGACAGGCATCCTTCAGGGGCTCAGGAAATCTCCCTTCTAGCACTTCTGTGACAGAGCCCAGAGGCAAGATTTTAAACTCTGAGTGGCTGTTCCCTGCTTCTCACTTGGCTCCTCCTGTGTTTGGTATCTCCAATAGCAGCAAGTTAAGTGTGTGCAGTGGCTGAAAGCAGAGCTTACAGTGAGTAAGGGGCAACAAAACATTCATGCTAATGAAGCCATGGGGAACCCCACACTGCTCAGGCCTATTATACTACAAAAATTTAAGTTATAAAATCCCCCTTCTTAGATTTATTTTACAAGTTCATTTGTTGGCCTTTTAAAATAATAAAAAAAAAGTCAAGAAGCGTAAACATTTTCAGATCTTGCATTCTGCCTGCTAACAGCATTTTTCCATATTGTTTGGCAGCCTTACAGTAGTATTAATAATCATCCTCTTCATCAGAATCCAATACTTTCCTTCTGTTGAACTAAAATGAAATACATAAAGTGAAAATTGAAGGGTCATGGTAAATCCAGGCTGGCACAAGCCTTTCCCACTCCATGCACGTGGCAATGAAGGCGCTGCCTGGGCAGAACATCCACCCCATCCCTCAGCTCCCGCCCCCAGGCCCTGCCTGGCCCAGTGGCACAGACAGAGGCGGGGCAGGGCAGTGTCACACACCACACTGGCCCCAGGGCAACACTGCAAATGTGCCTGTCCATAGGAGTGCGCTGGTTGAATGCCAGCACTCCCCAGGGCAAATACAAAGTTCTACCCTGCACTGGTCCCATACGAGCAATTCTGCTGCTCCGCTTTACAAATACATTACATCCGGGAAAGAGAACTTACCTTCACTGTTGTTTTCTTTTCTGTTTGCTGACTCACTTTTTCAAGTATTTCTATCAAACCTGGTTCTGATACCTAGGAAAATGAAACAAAATGTGGATAAACACACTCTGAGAGATTCCTACTTTCAAACAACTGAATCACAATTTCCTTTCTTATAAAAGGTTTTTGATGGAATTATTTGTCTTTAGAAGAGCTCAATTGCCTTTTCAGTTATTTAATTTACAGCTATTGGAAACATCCTTTTTTTTTTTTTAGAGTGAATTTGGTTTAAAAATGAATATATGTGAGAATTAGAGATACTCACCTTTCCAGCTAGCTGTCCAAATCTTGCCATCTGTATAAGGTAGTTCTCTACTGCTTTTGCTTTGTCTGGTTTCACAAGTGCTAAATTGCTTACTGCAACAAAAACAGGCTCTGTTCATTTGGGTTTAAAACATTCTCAAATACCTTCACCAGTAACTAAAAAGTGAGAAATGTCCCTATGAAACCATCTTCTCCATGCCAGGGTCATGAAATAAATTGAAAAAGGCATTTTCATTTATGCCAGGTACAAGACAGTTATATTTCTTACTTTTAAATATTTATTCCTGATTAGATTAACCAATTTTGACTCACTACAATTCCTATTACAATATAAAAAAAAATACTTTAGCATAATTCACGTCTGTTATCCCCTCCCCTCCAATCATTCATATTGTCAGCTGAAAAGCTGTAAGTTTTCTCAGCAACAATGGTGTTTCTCTAGTCTGGCCTCTGTACAACAAACACTTTTGAGGAGTCCCTTGGATAAGTATTTTTTATTAGAAAGTTACTTGGATACTCACATCTTGCTCGAGCTGCTTGATCAAGAACTTGAGCTAAAATAGTATTTCTGATCTCTGCTTCCCTATAAGGAAAAGTGAACCACACATTAAAAGTGGAATTTCAAAAACCTAAAATAACACGCACAGAACAGCAAACTACAGAAGACTTTTGATTCATGGAAGTGACTTCCTGAGGCCACTTCAAACCTTACATTTACATGAAGTCTTTTACAGCATTTCCTGTCCTGGGCAGCTCTATGTACATTGAAGTTACACAGCTGGCAACATTTCCAAGAAATCAAGGTGGAGTTTCATCCTTACACCTTCTCACTGCTCGCGATTATGTCTTGGAGACAAAAGCTTGGATCCTGCATTCATCCATGGGGAATTCACCCCCAAGCACTGCATGGTAGAGCAGGCACAAGGAATAGTCCATGCAATTGCAAAACCAAACCTCATTTAAGTATTTAGAATTTTTCACTAAGTCTTGATATATTTGCACCGTTTGATGTAAGTATCTGCAAAACTGGAGCTTTAGTTTATGCAGACTTTAGATAATACAAACTTGGACTGTGCAAAGTCTAGCTCTTCAAACATTTGCTTACAATTTTCCTCTCAGCACAAATACTGAACACTGTTCCCACACTAAGCTCCAACACAAGTAGTTTTGTTTCAGATTCTTAACTGCCACAGATATCCCAGAAAAATCAAATCATCTAGGAAAGGCTCTTCCCACTGCAGTAACAGCCAAACTCATCACTCAGACAAAGCACCAGTTTGGGAGTTCTGCCAGCCTTCAAGGCTTGGATCATAAACTCCTACCAACCCAAGAGCCAAGGATTCTGCCTTCCAGAAGCAGGTGACAATGGGAGTGACAATGCTTCCCCAGACCACCATATTGTATCACTACGGGTCACGAGGTTACTGCACTCAGGCAAGTCCCCAGTGAAAATGAGCTCTTTCCTTCACACCCTCCCACCCCAGCAGGGTTCAGACAGTACAGTCACGCATGGGAGCCACACCTGGATCAAATCTTTGACATTTCAATTTCTTTATTGGTGGTTTTGTCAGCAACCAAACAAATGCAGGGCAGCATTCCAAAGAAATTAAATACTAAAAACAAACAAAAACAAAAACCCCAAAAGGTTAAAAATTACTAGATGCAAGACCAAAATTCAATAGTCTTATTTATACCTCTGTTTTGCTTCCTGTTGTGATGGATCAGCAGAAGGATCCTAAAGAAACAGATCAGAGTAAATATCACAATCCAAAACCATTCCACTCGGGACAGTAAGTTAAAATATTCCAGCAGCATCAACGGAAGCTAAACCTGCCTGCTAAACCCGCCTGACCGTGGATGAGATCCTGGAAATGGGAATCTGCTGCCCTAGCAAATAAATGTGCCACACTCTGCTTTCTTCACAACACAGTAATGCCAACAGTGGGGCGAGTGCTGCTACTGGATCTATCCACTGACTCCTGTGGCTTTGGACAGGAAGAGGCCTTCCCCTTAGGTCTAGGATAATAGACTTCCCCAAGGCCCAGAAAACTGACAAAAACATTATAAATACATTAGAGTAAGTTAAGGATAAGTGAAATGAAACATAACACATTTTCAGCATGGCAGCTGAAATCACAGAATCATAGAATCATGGAACATTCTGAGTTGGAAGGAAACCACAAGGATCATCAAGTCTAATTCCTGAAGCCAATGGAAAGTTAATGAGGGGGATTCTACAAGAGTTGGTTCCTGCATTAAACACTAGTAAATATGAAAAATAAAAGGGGGCAAATTTCCAAGTCACTATTAGTGATGACTATTCAGAAGCAAATAACAAAAAATGGGGAAAACCTGAACTTTATATGGAATCTACGCCTCAGGTTTTATAAGCAATATTTAAAAGTGTGAAAGCAGGATGGAAAACCATACAGACAGGAAATGGGGCTGGTCAGAAGTAGGGAAGATCCTTCACAGGAACAACGAAACCATCACTTCATATAAATCCATACAAATATCTGCAAGGGGTCTCAGAGGGTGGTGTCTGACTCTTTTCAGTGGTGCCCAGTGACTGGATGAGGAGTAATGGCAGTAAACTAAAACACAAGTTTCACCTCAACACGAGGAAGACCTTCTTAGCACTGAGGGTGGCAGAGCACTGAAACAGCTGCCCAGGGAGGGTGGGGAGTCTCCGTCTCTGGAAACATTCCAAACCCACCTGGACGTGTTCCCGTGTCACCTGCTCCAGGTGACACTGCCCTGCTGAGGGCTTGGACTGGATGATTTCCATAAATTACTTCCAGCCCTAACAACTGTGTGATTCTGTGATTCAACTCTGACAACTGAGATGCCTGGAAAGGCTAAGAAAGTAATCCATGGAACAGTGAGTGGTGGAGGGAGGGAACGCTCGTGTGCCGAACCTCCGAGCGCAGCAGCGGGAGGAGCGGCGGGAGGTGGCGGCAGGGCCCGGGACTGCGCTCGGTACCATTTCCAGCCAAAGCTCCGGGCACGGCAGGGCCTCTTCCCGCTTTCCCCCAGCCTCAGTCACGCAGAGGCCTCCCCTCTTCCCCTCCAGCCCCCGAGGGGTGCCGAGAACGGTCCGGGCGGAGAGTGGGGCGCTGCCTCACCCCGCGCTCGGCCCTGATCCATCCCCGGTCCCTCTCACCCCGTGCTCGGCCCTGATCCCCCCTGTTCCCCTCACCCCATGCTCGGCCCTGATCGCACCCGTTCCCCTCATCCCATGCTCGGCCCTGATCCCTCCCGGTCCCTCTCACCCCGTGCTCGGCCCTGATGCCCCCTGTCCCCTCACCCCGTGCTCGGCCCTGATCTCGCCCAGCCGCCGCTGCCGCAGCGCTTCCAGCTCCTCGTCCGCCATGGCTGGGACCGCCCGCGCCAGGCGCTGCCAATCCACCTCCGAGCTCTGCTCCCGCCGCGCCGCGCCCACGCCAGGAGAGGCCAATCCACCGCCGATCCCCGAACCCGCTCGGGAGTGCTGGGTCACCCGGAGCAGGGGACACAGGGACGGGTCCAGCTGGGTTTGGGATGTCTCCGGAGAGGGAGACTCCACACCGTCCTTGGGCAGCTGTTCCAGTGCTCTGCCACCCTCAATGTAAAGTTCTTCCTCATTCTGAGGTGGAATTTGTGTTTTAGTTTACGGCTTTTGCTCCTCGTCCTGTCGCTGGGCACGCCTGAAAAGAGCCTGGCACCGTCCTTGTGGACGTACCGCTATGGATTGATGAGATCCCCTCTCACTCTTCTCCAGACCCAGGTCTCACAGTCCCTCCTCATAAGAGAGATGCTCCAGACCCCTCATCATCTCCGTGGTACCTGCTGGACTCTCTCCAGCAGTTCCTTGTGTTTCCTGAGCTGCCCCTCTCTGGGGAGCTGCTGGCGTGAGGAGTCGGAGCGGGACGGGGTCAGCGTCGCTGTGTGTGAGGGCACGGCGGGACGGGCATGATCCCGCTGAGCTGGTGGAAAACCGGGGCTTTGCTGTGTCCCTTTGGGCCAGTGACTCCACCAGCGTCACCTGGCACTGGTGGCCCGGGCTCTGTGTCTGCCACGGCTCTGCCATTTCCTCTAAAAAGCAGCCGTGGGGACACGATTTGGTCAAGCACGCCACAGATGCAGCTGGGAGCGGAGCTGCCCCAAGCTCTGCTCGGCTGGAGCTCCTCCAAAGTGCCTCCCTGTGCTGTGCTGTGCCCATCTGCTCCTCAGTTCGGTCCACAGTCAGCAACTGGGACTGAAAGACATCCTGCCCCTCAGCCACAGCCTTGTCTCTGGAATCAAATCGGAAAAACAAAAACTTGAACCACCCCCCCTCCCAAAGCTGACAAAGGTACTGGCCTTCATCAGACTGGATACAAAGTCACTCTAATAGGGTCATAAAAGCAATCCAAATGTTACTGATGCGTTCATTTAGTAGCTTCAATCGTGTTAAAACAGTAACTTTGACATTTCAAATTTCAGCCTTCGGTGTGGGTCAGTCACACGTTAAAGGCTGCAGGTTTTCCACTCCACTCGTACTTTAGGATTTAATTTAATCAAAGAAAGAACACCAAAAACTGTTCTACCAGCACGAATAAGCCACAACTTCCTCAAAACAGGGCTAATAAAGATGTATTACCAAATATTTTTTTAAGTAACAAAATGTATCATGTGCTTGTTCCTTTAGCAACTCTTGAAGTGAATGCAGATAAAATTAGTGGAGTGGAATTAATTTTCTTTGGATCATTCCATATTGCACCCTCCAGATGGATCGTAGGAGCCTGTCCATCCTGCCTGAAAACCTTGCATCCATCCTCATATTTTGAGAAGCATGTCAAGACCTTGATCAGTTGAAAATCAGGGCTACTTCGGGAGCACGTTTTTAGCCGCTCTGAAGGCAGGATTTGGTTTGTCCTTCCCTATTGGCACCAGAGGGAGCCCTTGTTCTACACAAGAGTATTCGGTGCTCATCGTTAAACCAGAAAACAAAACAAAAAAATCGGTGGTTTGTTGGTTTTGGGTTTTTTTGTTTTTGTTTTTTTGCCGTGCAGTATGTTCTTCCAGATGAAGCTTTAATCTATATCGTACATCTTTGCTGCTGTAAATTCATGCTCCATTATACCACCATATGCTTGGCTTTGCTCTGAGAAAGCTGCAGTAATCCTAATACTTCATTTCGCTTTATAGATATTTGTGTTGCGGGTTTCACTGCATATTGTTTGCTCACACACTTAAAGGTTATGTCTTAATAAGTTGTTTTGGATGAGTTTATTAGCAGGGAGCTGGCAGCTGATGAGATTTTGTGTTTTAAGAAGGTGTCATTTTAGTTATTGTCAATTACGAGATGAGGCTCAGGAAGCAAAAAGGGAGAATTTGGTTCATTAAAGAAATCTGGAGACAACAGTGCTTTAGGTTGTATATAATTTTTGGCTAGTCAGCTGCCTGGTTTCTTTTTCAGCTGCTCAGAGGTATAGATCATTTCCTCTGCAAACTGGGCAGCTCTTAATGTGAAAGTGTGAAAGGATAGGCAAAGGTTTTTCAGAACCAGTGGAGTTGTTTATAGCGTTCAGAACCTGTAGTTGTGATGCAGAAATAGTGGATTCCTGAAAGTTCTGGACACATTTGATCTATCCACAGAATTCCGTGTGTCATTTATATCGATGAAGGGTGGTAAACAGAAAAGAGATGCTTTAAAAAGACTTTTTTCTGTTTTTTCAAACTTACACTCTGTATTCTTTGGGAATGTCAGGTGTCAAAGGTGCTCAGGACAAGTTGGTTTGCAAGTAAGAACACACTGAATGTGCATTAGTAATTCAGCAGTTATCAGGGCTACCTGAGATATGTAAAAATCTCCAGGATATCACTTTGAATAAGCAGGATCCTTCACAAGTCCTTTGAGACTCAATTTCAGACACTAGAGGGCTCAAGAAATGCTGCTCATTTTTCCCCCCAAGGTTTTAATCACTATAAATGGGTCTTTCTTGAAGTAATGCTCATATTGACCTCATAATCATCTTCATAATGACACCATGTTAGACTCATACCAGAATACATGAAAAAACTAATGAACAAAACATCTCCTTCCTCAAGCAATTGTAAATAAAGCAAAATACCTACAGTTGTGAAAACACTCTGAAAACTCTGTGTTTACCACTGCTCGTTGGAAGATACACTGGAAATCCTTGCTTGGTGAATTCCTTGCTTGATGAACTCCTTGCTTGATGAAATCCTTGCTTAGTAATTTCTGGCCTAAATTAAAATGTTAATAAAAATTAACCACAGAAACATTGCTATAAAAAATGGCAAACATTGCAATGCCTTCAAAATAAGTGCTGCAGGATTTTTCCACCTTACAGAAACTGAAGTAAGACACTTTAAAAAAAAGTAATATTTTAAAAAAACCTGAATTCAGAGTTTGATGTGAAAGAAATGAAGAATATATATGCATATTTCCTATTTTAGGATTGCCATCACTCATTGATTTGCTCTGCTACACAAGTGTGAATAGTTACTTCAACCTGGCTGAAGCGATTAATGGGATTTTTATTGCTGTATATATGCTTTTATGCCTTAATAAAAAAAAATCTGTGTTAAATGTTTTTCCTTTTGCTTTATCAAGAAGTAGAGCATGAAAGCGCTTGAGTTTTTTGGCTAAAATCTTATACTTCAGGTTGTTCATTCTCCTTCTGGGTATTGTACTCGTGCCCATGGGAAGCAGCTGTGTGTAATGAGCTGGAGCACAGCAAAGCCAATAAAACAGGAACTCTGCATTATCAGCACATGTATGAAGTGAGGCTGGCCAGTGCCTTAAACCAACTTCCTGGGGGGTTTTTGGGGGACTGTGATACTTTCCTCTGATAATATTTTCCGTATTGTTAAATTTCTACAATATTAAGCAATTAGTCATTTATTTGTTGGTTTGGTTAATGAGGAGTGTTGAAGGTATTGTTTTACTGACCCTTCTTAAAGACTTTTTCCCCATATTTCAGGTTCAAAGTAGGAACTTGAATGGGACAACTGTATTGACAGTTCAGAAGCCCTTGCAGCAAGGGCTCTCTTAGGAGATACCACTGTCTGTAAAGGAGATGCATTAACCCTGCAGCTCTCTCCTAGGTGGTGAGAATGTTCTTGCTTTAGTAACAGACAGCAACTAGTGCTGGTTTCTTACTTATTTCTGGAAATGACACAGGTATGAGATGCACTAGATTTTTTTTTTCATTGTTAAGCATTTATTGCATTCCAACTATTAAATTCTTCTGTAGCCTATGGAAAAGAATCTACTTTAAACGGTATGGAACACTATTGGTTCTAATTATTTATTTAAGAGACCATGGAATAAAAGATGCAAATTAAAAACATTGAAGTTACCCACTTCACCTCACTGTCTGTTTCCCCTTGAGGCTGCTGTTTCACTGAGATGAAAAGAGAGACAGAGGAATAAATGGAGGGCAGATTTCACAGAAAGCAAGAGAGGGAGGTGATCAAAAGACTGGAGCTGGGAAAGGAAAGGTAAGAAAAAGGAAAGGGGTAAAAAGTAATGCTTACTTGTTTTACTTTTGTTATTTGCCTTTGCTTAGGTCAAGGTGTGGTGAGAAGGTCTGAGCTGAAGATCCTTGGCTGTTCCACACCCCTGTGAGCTGTTCTGGGTGAGGGGAAAGGAGCAGGACAAAAGTGAATATTGTAACTGTATTATGAGGAAAGCAGGGGATCTGCTGCCTGAACAGTCCTTTACCTGCAGTTATTTCCAACAGAATTAAACAAGAGGCAGACTGACTGCCTTCAGCTTGTCTCACCACACTTTCATATTACATGAAAGAAGAATCCTTCACAGAGGCATCATTCCTCACTGATTCCTTGGGCTGTACAAACAATAATATTTTCTCTGTATCCCCTGTACAGCAGCCATAAGCTTTGGTTTCCAAATCTCTGGACTTAATATGCTTGACTATTTTTAACATGTAAAAGCTCGAAGTGTAAGTTAGTTAAATCAGAATATCAGTTTAGGTTTGTATCACTGTAGAGCTTCTTTAATTTTCAAAGATGAAGATGAGATAATTACTTTAAAGATGGTTTCTGCCCTTGTAGGTAGTATATTATTCTTTATTACTAACTAAACCACAAAACTTCTTATAATAACTGTTCTGACTGACATACTTGCTAATTGTGTTGTACAGTAAAAGACACCTCAAGTGAACACAGACACCAGTGTGTGGAACTGTCAAACTGTTTGTAGTTATTTAAACAAAACTATTTTCAAAGGATTGTTTATAGAAGCCTCTTGTAAGTACCTTTCTGTTAAATGTGCTGATGTGTGATTCTTCAAAGTTTCCTTCCTTCTACCTAGGAGCAAACCCCTCTCCAACCCAGGAAGTCTCTATGGAGGAGTGTTACACTGGGCACTGGATCTAGGTCAGTCCATCTGTGGCTTTCAGAGCTACTGGCCTTGGCAGATGTGGGCTCCCTGATTTTGTAGTGAAGCCTTTGCATCCCAAGCCATAGGGCTGCAGTCCAATCACATGCTTCCCAGAGCTGGGGAATCTGGAAGACCAGGCTTCTCAGCAGCCCTTTAGGCTGGGTGCTGGTCAGATCACCAGAAGCCTGCCTGGCGTGTGCTGGAAGCTGGGCAGAATGGAATCAGATACATTTTCTTTGCCAAATCTGCACATTCTGACGATGCAAATTGTTCTTCTGATCAGTTTTGCTGAGGTGAAAATAGTTTGGGTTTCACACCCAGAGAAATGTGATGACCAAAACAAAAGATACTGAAGTTACGGAGAATTATGTTGTAAATAGGAAAGACAAGCAAGAATGAATGGATTCTTTATGTTTATTGCATGCATACAAATAACTGAAAAAACTTGGATCAAAGTTTACTAAAATTTAGTGTTGGGCATATGTATTTGTAGTGTTTTATATATTGAATGTGAAAGCAGCAGTCTGCTTCTCACATAGACATTTTATTAAGGCAGTTATGGGGATGGAATATAGTTTTGAGAAAAATGAGTTTTTAGAGAGTAGGATAAAGTCATGCAAAAATCATTATTAAAAAAAATGTTAAGCAACCCTTTCTGTGTCAGTCACAAGTCAAAATTCCGCTTAATAGAAAAACTTTATCATGTGAAAACTTAGGATGTTTAAGAAAAGCTTTTCTGTGAAGGTTTTCAAACTGTTCACTGACATTATTAATAATGAATTTATACTGGTAAGCAGTGAGGCACCAGCCGGGGAAGAGGCAGTATACCTTTAGAGAGTGATTCAGAGACAATTGACTGTGACTGGGTAGTCTGATGTCAACACACCTCAGGTTTTACTTTTTGATATGACTGTATTAGCTGACTATATATAGCCGATTTAATTTGATTATAAGTCATGTAGGAGGTGTTTCTGGCTGCTTAGGTATGTCCATTTAGGGGCATATTGTAAATAAAATATTTGTTCTAACCTTCTTGGACTTGTATATAGCACACCATGCTTAACAGCAGAAAGGGTCTTCCAGCTGGTTGAAATAAACTGGAAAGTAATTGTTATAAAATACTGGAAGATACTGAAAATGTCACTAGCTTTTCCCTTTTGGAGGAAGAATTCTGCTTTTAGCATGACAGAAGGTGTTTCTTGCACTGATTTCAGTGCTAGATTCCAAGAAAAAATTGTGACATAGAAAGCTGCATAAAGAACTAGCAAGGATTAGACAACAGCAGCTGTACTTCTGAATAATTTAGGTTTAATTTGCAAAATTATACAGGAAAGGATTATCACTTGTATTTGCATTTGAGAAAATGGAGCTACAAGTGTTGTTATAAAAAGTGACAATGTACAAACTATCTAAAATCACATGGGGGCTGTTGTGTCACTTTGGGCTGGATCCTGCAGAGCTGTTTGCCAAGGCACTTGTAGAATCCTGAGTGGGGAGTAAATAGTGTAGGAAGAGCTTCCTCTGTCTGGATATGCAGCAGAGCAGAGCCCTTCCTGAAGGTTTAAATTTGGGCTAGAGAGTAATGTCTGTCAGGTGTACCCAGTGACATATACAACATCTTGCTCCAGAGGGGTCAATTAATTCTGTTACAGTTATATATTTACAGTTATTTATAGTAAAAGATCCTAGGGGACTTCCAGCCCCTTTCTTCTCCTGGAGAGCCAGATATTGAGTATGTGGTAGTCAAGAGCACTCACTGCTTCAGGCATATTTGCCTTTTGATCAAAAGCAAAGTTGATTGTCCCACTTTTCCCTAAGCCATCCTGCTCTTCAGCTACAAGGTATATGTAAACCAGGAAGAATGCCTTGTTCTTCTCTCCTGCCTCAATATTGATGCTGCAGTCCCATAAGGTTAAGGCAAGATTTTCCTCAGAATACTTCCTGCTCGTATTTCAGAGGAATTCTAATTTGTAAACTGCAAATTCTGCATCAAATGCTTGTCATGATCTTTCTATAAACCATGATATTTACATATAAATCAGAAAGATTTACAACTTACAATTCAGTTATTTCCAAACATGAATTCATAATATTGGCAGAGATTCTGATTTTGTCTTGGCCTTGCCACCATCTGGTCACACAGGTGAAGCTCAGTGACCAGCAGGTTGGTTGTACTTGATGCTGTGTGAGATCAGGAGATATCTGTGGTCATATGAGCTCTCTGGAAATGTTGCTCACCTGCACTTCAGGCTCGCAAGGATCTGTGCAGCCTGTGAGCCTGGGCTGGAGATTTATTCTCAGGTGTGTGTGTCTACCCTGAGGGTTGTAAGTCCTGGATTTTGCAGAGAGAAAAGAAGCAAACTTCAAGTTACTGTAATAAAAGACATACACAGATAATTCAAGGCAGCACCAAGAAAAAAAAAAAAATTCTTGCTTTAATGCAAGAACTGGGAAGAACTGGTGAATCTTGACAAAACCAAATTTAGCAGTAACAGAAATAGAGGAAGCTTCTGTAAATGGGAGAATGGTCTGGAACATTCAGAGAACCCTGATGGGACCTCAGAGAGTGGTGTTCAACAGTCAGGAAAAGGAAGCAAATGATGTGTAAAGTTTATTATATTCTAGATCTCAACAAACTTGTGAAGTAGAAGACCTGAGGAGCTTGTACTGTAAAGCCACCGTGGTCAGGATTTCTGGAGATGGGCTGAAGTCAGAAGGATTCTGACTATACAATATCCAGGGCACCAATTTAGATTCCCACTAATTTGTAGAGTTGGTAATAGGATTAGAGAGTCTGAAGTATTTGTCTACGATTATTATAGGGCAGTGAACTATAAAAATCAACATCCTTTTATTTTTTTTTAACAAACAATGGCATAAAGTCTCTGTTAAAAAAAAAAACAAACAAAAACAAGCAAAACCTTGTGCAATCTCCCAGTTTCCTGTCTACATGCTGATTAGAATAATGTAGGTTGAAATCTGCATTTGAAATCATGAATGAGGCTCATCTTTAGTCTGTTAGATCTACATGTGCTAAAATAAATCATCTGTTGAATTTCTGATGCAGAATATAGTAATGTTCCTGGTATATTTTTACAGGTTTTTACAGTGGGAAACCCTAGTGGGTGTAGAAAACAGAGCTCACTAAAATGATCTCACAAAATTATTTGATCAAAATTTGATCAAATACTAGTTGTATATTCCGCATAGTATCCTACTAGTTAGGAAACTCTTGGAAAAGTTCCTTTTATCTTGGAGCCATGTAAATATTTGTGACCAAATTATATGTTCTTCCCATTCCATTCTTTTTTGCCCTTTGCTCTGTACATAATGCACAGACCTCACAAATTTTCTATTTTAAGACGAAAAAAAAGTCCCCCCAAAGATAACATCCCATATAGGAGGATGCTTTTATACAGACATTCCAATGTGAGGCATAAATGGAGAGAATATATTAATGGGTGAAGCTGATGATTTGTATCTCCTTAATTACTTGCAGGATGAAATGGAGAAGGTCATCCCCCATTGGTAATAGCAGAGCACTTGGAATTTTCACACTCAGTCTCCCTAGGCTTCCTACTTGATCTTGGACTGCCAGTTCCTCAAAAAGGCAACCAGATTCTCTAAAAGGCTTACAGGAAGGCACAGCATTGTGTTTATGAACTTCTTCAGTCTTGAGTGGGATATATAAGGGAAATGAACTGTTTTATAGGAAATGTAAACATTATTCAGTCTCATGAAATTTGAGTAATATGACTAATATAGAGTATCTTTTATTTTTTTGCTTTTCCTTAATCTCAGAATGATTCTTAATCTTAAATGATTCATATACTACATAAACACAGCCAATTCTCATTTTATATTGTGTTTGACTTTATTCTTGAAAGCACTGATCTGTTTTGAAGAGGAATTGCATAATCTAGTAATTTTGTCTACAACATCCCTGATTTATGTAGTCATAACATGGTGAAATTTAGTTTTATTGGGTTTTTAGTTTTACTCAAAAAAATCCAACACATATAAATAAACGTTGGATTATATTTCTTTATGGTTATCACCAGAAACATTCTTTAGTCTAGTTACATTTCACCAAGAATTTTTTTACTTTCGCAAACCGGGAGGTATTAGGAAACTGATTAATTGTGACCAAAGATGTGATTGTAGGTCAGTGGCGGTGCTCAAGTACAAGCTGAGAGCATTTTAGAATAGGTAGCTGTCCAGAAATCAACAACAAAATGTTTTCAGGGAACACCCGAATGCTGGGAGAACCTGTTTGACATGTGACAGACTGCAGGACATTACCTGTGCGCTGATGCCCGCGGCGAGCGGACGAAGGACTCGGCTGCCGGGGAAGGTGGCGGGCTGGAGGAGGTAAAGTGAGCGGTAGGTGATTACATCAGCGGGATAATTTGGGCAGGTCACGCAGCGGGGACATCCTAAAGCAGGCGCACGGGACGGTTCGTTCCGCGTGAACTCGGAACGGGGGAAGGCAGGGTGGGGGCGGGAGCGGCCCCGTGTGCCCCGGCCCCTCCCCGCCCGCCCACTGCGGGTAGCGGCGGGCAGGGCAGGGCAGGGCCGCCCCGGGCCGGGCAGGGCGGGGAGCGCTGCGCACCCGCCCNGTGCGGAGCCCAGCGCGCCGCCGGCTGCCTGCTGCTCTGCTGGGCTCTGGCCGCCGCCCGCGCCGCTCCGCGCAGGACACCCTCGTTCGACGGGCACGTCGCGGAGAACCGCCCGGCGGGCACGCGGGTGCGCGGGCTCAGCATCCCCCTGACGCGGCTGGGGCCCGAGCCCTGGTGCGCCAAGGTGCAGGGGCGCCGCTGGCACCTGCAGCTGCTGGGCGAAGGACACTCGCACTTCCAGGTGTCTCTGGACGCGCGCACGGCCCGCGTGTGGCTGCGCACCCGCCGCCCGCTGGACCGCGAGGCGCGGGCGCTGTACTCGCTCCGCCTGGGGCTGTGCTGCAAGCGCTGCGCGCCCCACGGCTCCGCGCCCGCGGAGCTGGCCGCGCTCACCGTGCGCGTCCTGGACGACAACGACAACGCGCCGCGCTTCGTGGGTCCCAGCTCCGCGCAGCTCCGCGTGGAGGAGACGCTGGCACTCAAGTCCCAGGTGTGGCAGGCGCGGGCCGAGGACGCGGACGCGGGCGCCAACGCGGAGTTGCGCTACTTCTCCCTCCCGCGCAGCGCGCATTTCTTCGTGGTGCCGCGCAGCGGGAGCGTGGTGCTGGTGCGCTCCCTGCTCCACCTGCGCGCTCCCATCCCGCTGCGCCTGTACGCGCGGGACCGCGGCCGGCCCGCGCTGCTCAGCGAGCCCCTGGAGCTGGAGGTGCTGCCGCAGCCCAAGCGCCTCCCGCNGGCCGCGCTGCCGCCCGCCGCACCCCTGGCGCTGGCCCTGCCCGAGGACGCCCGCCCGGGCACCCGCTTGGCCACCCTGGCCCCCGCGCGCTTCGCCTCCGCATGGTTCGAGCTGCTGTCGCCGCCCGTCGAGGAGTCGCCGGTGCGCGTGGATCGAGAGAGTGGCGAAGTGACGCTGCGCGCCGCCCTGGACAGGGAGGCGGTGGCCGCCTGGGAGCTCGTCGTCCGCGTCCAGGAGCGCCGAGGTGGGTGTTAGACAAAGTCTTAGACGAAGTAGGGGTCTTGTCCCGTCAGGGAGTCAGAGGACACTTTGTCCCGAAGTGACAACAACATCTAACGGTGGTTTAGCATCAGGTGTCATATGCAGTTATGTTGTGGAATGTAGTTGTGGAATCTGGAAATTATTAATATTAAAACAGTGGAGGTGACAAGAAACATTATGTAGCTTAGGGAAGGTGGGCTGTACAGCTGTGTGAAAATGCTTGGAGCAGTAAGGCGTTTAGCACAATTTAACTGTTTCACCGGTTAGAATTCTTAGTTTTTAGTGAGTGACTGAGGCACAGCATATTAGGTACACCAAGCTTCTTCCACACAGGTATTTGTTGTTAAAATGTTCCCTATAGCTCTCATCCTGTAAGTGCCTAACTTGAAGTGTGCAGCTGAAGCCAGTGGGTTTTGAGTCGTTATTAAAGTTGAGCATGTTTGACTCACAAGCATGATGTGGGGTTTTGCAGGACTGGAACCTTTGTGTTTAGGTAGCTGTTCTTTTTAAAAAATATCTCAGGAGTTCAATGTGCACCATTAAAAAGGCATGTCTGTGATTTAAATTGTCATTGTCATTTTTCACAAGCTCTTACTCAAGTTAAATGGAATAGTGAATTTAATTTACTGATTACACATACTGCTTTTTAAAATTTTCTTTTCCTTTTTAATTGTCGTCTTGGTTAATATTTTTCATCTATGAAAATACAGATTAGTTTAAGCATATTTTTAATTTATGAAGGGTGGATATCTCTGCACATTTACTATGTCTTTTTTTTATTTTCATGTTACTTGTGATTGTAACAATGTTCCAAAGATTGCCCAGAATGAGTATTCTGGAGAAAATCTTATCAGAAGAAATAAGTTGGTTGGCCTGATTTCATCTTGGAAAGGTTTAGGAAGGGTCTGGCACTATGTGACTTCTAGTGGTTGTGAAAACGATTAACTTCTCAGCAGTGCAGCTGCTCAGACTGATTTCCCTTAGCCACAGAGCAGCGCAGGCGGGAGAGATGAAAAGCTTCCCACGCGATTCCTTTCCCTTATCTCGTCTGTTTTCTGACTGAGGGGCAGCCCATAGGAGTGAGAGGCAGTTTATTCCTTGGTGTCTGTGAAAGCCCTGGGGATGCCTGCAGGGTTCTAATTAGTGCTGACAGTTTCAGTGACATGGATACTTCCCCCTGTGAAGCTGGCGACATCAGCAGCTCCTTTCACTCGGGTCCTGAGGAGCAACTCTCAGATCCTTCTCTCCTTCTCTCTGGGGTTTTGTCCTGGCTGTCGCTGTCGCGTGTTGGTGTCAGTCACTTGCACTGGCTTTGTGCAATGTTCCAGCTTGAGCTTTGGCTGCAAAGCAAGAGCTTGATAGATCCGTTTCCAAAACACAGCACTTTCTGTGTCCTACCCCCGCTACTCAGTCTTGAGCAAGGCTACCTGCCAAGGGGAATGTCATTACTCTGAGGCAGTGACAAAATCCATCGGGTCAATCCGAGTGTGCTGCTGGGATGTTCACCCACTCTGTCATGTAGCTCAAGTTTCAGCCCTTTGTTGGTGTCACAGTTCCCTCTGTCACGATCAAGATGATGATGTTAGAAAAGTGGTAGCTAATGTTGCCCCCGGTTACTGCTGGTCTCACCTTTGTGATTGTTTTTCTCTTATCTAGACTGAATATAGAAGTATGAGATTGCCTGGAACAAAGCTTGTCATTCTGTCATGCCTGAGATTTCACTTCCAAAGCAATGCTTGCTAATGGAGTTTAAAAAAATCTGAAACAATTTTTAACTTAATTTCAGGGATTTTTTTTTTTACCATCATGTAGTTTCGCTAAGTAGCATGGAGCATTTTCCACTAGCCTGATAAATTACTGCTGGTGGTATGTAGTAGTAAGAGACTAAATCTCTAAGAAATATGTAGGATTAAGTTCTGACTCTGAGGTTAGGTAGACAGCAATTAATTGTGGACAGGCCAAATGCCATACTGTGGATTGTGGTGATTTTAAGTTTTGTGTTTTAAAGGAGACTAAATTCAAAATACATCTTATTAATACTATTGTTTTCATCAGTTAAAGGTTAATAATAACTTGATACCTACAAAACTTCAAGCTGCAGAATGCTTACATACTCATTTTATAGGAGTTAAAATACATTTAACTTAATACTTTGAAGCCGATTTAGAAAGTTCTATCTCTCTCCTTACTTGCAATCCAAACTGCAGTAATCTGAGAAAAGATAAGCAAAAAGAAGGGGTAGGAGAAAGAGAAAGATGCCTAGCATAACTGTATGTTTTACTTAGTCTGAAATAGATGGAGAATATTGCAAAAGCTCCATAAGAAAACAAAGCATTTACAGAAGTGAACTTTCAGGATGGTTACACTGAATTTTGTTGTGAATGAAAGTGAAAGTTCAGGTTCTTTCTCCAGTTTATTTACTTTGCTTTTAACGTCTGTGCTCACTTATCTTACATTACACATAACCATTAACATTCCAGTAGCTGTGGTTTTCTGGTATTAGACCTTATGATATCAGATATCTGTTTATGTTCAGGTGGTAGAAAGTTGTATTCCTTCAGTATTTTTTTTTTTCCACTTTCCCCTATTCTTGCTGCCTGCTAAATGAGAACTGAAAATGAACCAACAATTAATTCTGTCATTACTCTCTTCTTCAACCCAGGCAATGATGTCAAGGATAAGACAAGATGTTTAAATACTTCAGCATATAAAGTGTAGCCGCTTTTCTCTTATCTTTTCAATGTGATTTATTGTGATTCATTTGTAATGGGCACTTCATTACCTAAAGTAGTAAAGAGTGCTTACAAGCATTGTGCTACAAGTAGTCCTAATGCATCTCTAGGAACAATAGCTGACTTTTTTCTTTTTTTTGCCTGATGGAGAATTCTCAAAATAGTAGAAGGAAGATGGGTATATGGTCATAAGGCAACACTGAGCAGTTTCTTCCTAGTTTGTGACAGCCCTCACTCTTTAGTTCACAAATGGGACTTTGTAGATGTCCTGTTCCTGAGTTATTTTTTTTTTAGAGGAGTACAAGTGGCATGCAACAGGCTGTATGTTTGTTTATCTTTTTCCCCTTCAGCTAAATTAGAATTTTAAATGCTTTTCTGTTTACCTCCTCTTGATTCGGTCCTGGTTGATCAGCACAGCAGTGTGTCCAGGGCTGGTGTTCCAGATGCAACCAGACCTTTAGCATCTTAATATCCAGGTATTTTCCACGTGTTTGTGCAAAGGAAGGGTTTTCTCTCTCTGAGTTGCATCTTGTTGAAGGTGTGAGTTAAGTGAGCTTGCTCCACTTGGCTTGGCAAGTATCTACCAATGTAACACACTCACTCCTCACTACCTGGAGTATTGCTTTGTAGACCATAGGCTTTGTGCTGGTGTATGTTTTCCTGTGTCAGGAGCAGCTTTGAGGGGCTTTTGCAGCATGAGCAACTGTTCAGCATTCAGGATGGAGGTTTTTTGGCAAAGTTGCAGTTGAGCTCTAAGATTTTTGGTAGTGATGTGCACAAATCACTACTATAATTATTGTCATTACCAGTACATTACATTCTCTGGTTACTTTGTGACAGGATGTATTTTGGTTATAAATGTCATATTTTTTTTAAATCTAGATGGCAAAAATAATCCTTTTTTTATCCTTTTAAATAACAATTTTGGCTATTTTACTGCTATAGTAAAATTAACTGCAATCTGTAGAGGAAATAATATATTACTAGCTCTGTTTATTCACTGTGTATCTCTGTGTTTTTTTGATACTTTGTAGACTTAGTTTTATCATAGTTTTTGTTTTCTGGAGGCAGTAATTGCTCAGTAGAAAGTAGCAACAGAAAAATCTGGACCTACGCTGCCAAGTTCTCTCAATGGAAAGGATTCTGCAGTACTTGTGGAGCAGTAACAGTTTCGGGGCCTGGACAAGAGAGGAGATAGTGCCTTGATTGGTATTTCAGCTTCAGGTGAGCTCTTATCCAGCCTGGACTTGAACACTGCCAGGCTGGCATCATCCACAACCTCCCTGAGCAACCTGTTCCAGTGTCTCACCACCCTCACAGTAAAAGATTTCTTCCCAGTATCTAACCAAAATTTGCCCTCTTTCAATTTCTACCCATTACTCCTGTGCTTGTCACTGCAGTTCCTGGCAAAGAGTGAAATTGAAGTATGGCCTAGCAATCTGTATGCTTTTCAGAATTAGCAAACATTTTATCCAAAAGAAAATAAACCAAAACATGAACTTTACAACCCTAAACCAAAGGGAAGCAGCAGGAAAACCTCATATGTTAGTTTGAGCCATGAAAATCTAACTAGAACTCCAGAATTTCAGGGCTTAACATGTTTTTTGGCACATGGTCCTTGAGGAGGAGATTCCTCTAGTAACCTCACTGATCGCTCAGCCCTGAGTTATATTCTTCAGTTAACTTTGCCTGGAAGGACTGACGGTTATGCTCACGTTTTTTGTGGCATTTCAGGATTTTGTCCCGTTCAATTGACTGGGACACAGTTTATTCTTCACAAAAGCATAATGCTGTTTTAAGTTTTTACCCAGTGAGCAGAAGGTAAAATTTCCTAGACTGTCATACACATTAATATTTCAACATGGGGTAGCATTTAATTTGAGAAGGAGCCATTATTATTCCATTAGTGCTGGGGGAAGTGCATTAAAGATCCCGCCTCTCTAATCCTGCCGTCTCAAGCTCCCTTGACCTTACTTGATCCATGGGCATTAGCTTTGTAATCTCCTGTCGTTCATTTTTTCTTATCAGAGGATTCACTGAGGGCGATGTTTGACGTGCCTTCCAACAGTTAACAGCAGTCACTTCTATTTTAAATATATTTGTCCTGTTTAAATCAACACAGAGAGTGGAGATACCGATTTCAGTAATATTTTCACCTTGACGGATTTCATGCTTGGAAGTGAAGGATCGTCTGTTTTAATTTTATCTGAGGCCTTAGTCCCTTACTAGCTGTATTGATTCTAGGGGGATCATCCCTGAGAAGTAAGTAGCTTCTGGGTGATGTTTTGCCTTTTGCATTTCTTACTACCTCCTTCATGAATTACAGCTGTTAACAGTTACACTTCAAGCTGAGCTTAAGTTGAAATCATCATCTATTACCCAGCAGATGGGTTTCATTAAACTATAGTGGGTTTCATCAATTAAGTCAAAAGAAAATGTGTGTTCTGTGTGCATTCAGGACAGGTATGGGTGTTTACAGGCTTGGAATGTCTGAGGAAGCTGCGAAGCACCATCTTGATGTTTGATCAGTCTGAATGTTTTGAAATTATCTGCTTTCTATTCCAAGCAGTCAGATTAAAAATATCTTTGTGAGACTGTTGTGACTTGAATACCAAAGCTGTTTAGATCTTCTGGCTTTTTATCATCTCAAACATTCAGTTTCTGCAAAAGAAAAGAATTTTTTTTCCCATTTTTTTTTCTTAAGATCTCACTAAATTTCAGCACAAATTTGACAATTTGATAGAACTAGTAAATTACAGAACATACAGTCCAGGCTGGATGGGGCTTGGAGCAGCCTGGTCTAGTGGGAGGTGTCCCTGCCCATGGTAGGGAGGTTGGAATGAGATGAGCTTCCAACCCAAATCATTCTGTGATTCCATAATGATCCAAGGAAATACAGCAGGTTCTGGTGGTGAGGCTACTGATTGTGGTGGCATTTATACCTTTTCGTTTTCTTTTTTCCCCCTCCTTGCACATGAAAAACTACAGAGAAACGAGCTGGATTTTCCCCAAGATATTCTAAAGAAAATTTCAAGAGAACTTCCCATCTTCCAATGGCACAGTAGCTGCTACTGCTTTAGCCAAGTTCTCTTCTTATGATAATACTTTTTGGCAATCAGTAGTAATTCATTAAGACACATGTTTTTTTTTTTATTTAAGGATGTCTGTTGTGATTATTAATTTGCAGTCATTATTTCACATCTGGGCATGCTTGGTTTCCCTGATTGCCACCCTCTGAAGATTAGTGCCACACTGAGAAGTCCCTGATAACATGGTTACCACCTTGAAGTCTTTTAATTGGTTATTTATGTTAATGTCCTCTCTGCCATGATCATGGGGCTCCTCTGATGCTTTCTTTACTTTTGTTTTCTGGTTTGCTTGAACTTCTATTTTAAAAGCCATATGATGGTGGGGCGCAGAGACATGCCAGACTGTCATTATTCTATCTGCAAAAAAGATGAGGCATATTGGGAGGGAACGTGGGCTGTCCCCAGCTTGAGCCCATCAAAGTTATCTCTTTAGAAGGTTTATGTTTTATGAATGAGCAAACTACTGTACTTAAAAGTAGCCCATCATATACCTCAGGAATTTTCAGAAATGACAGTAGAGAAATGTTTGTGCATAATTGTCCTATTTTTTTGAAGGATATACAGTAGGACTGGGTACAATAACCAGTGGCTTTTATCTCATGTTATGGTATGAGAATGGGAAAAGAGATTTCTCCTGATTGCAGCTAGAGGCTTAGGGCATTAAGATTTTTTTTTCTGAAAATGTATCTTCCCAAACTCTATGTCAGTAGATACTTTACATGAAGATATATTATAGAGTGAGGTTTTTAAATAGCACAGTATGATATTTGCAAAGAGTCTTCAAAACTTCGATATCCTCTCAACCAACTCCAAAATATTTAACTTGCAGTAACCCATACAAAAAACACCTGGGTTTTCAAAAAAGCATTTATCTGTTTAAGGTAAGAGTTTTAGAAGTGGGAGCAACTTAAAAAAAAACCCCAAAACCATAAAGAAAAATACCAGTTTGAATACCTAATTTGCTGATGGATGTAGGGCACTATGTAATAGCAATAGTAACCTCAAGGCTTGCAAGACTTTTAACACTCTCATAATCTCCTTTTAAAAATAAATTGTAATGACCTGAAAATGCCAGGAGCAACTTAGCTTCTCACCTATTATTGTTTAATCATGATAATATAATACCTCTTCCCTCAGTACATTCAAGGAATGTATAATGTTTGTCCACAATTGTAGAGACATGTTCAGTCAACTCCATATTCTCTATTGTCAGATTTTTAAAATCAGAATGTCTGGCATTGTCAGTTTTATCAATTACACTGATGCAGAGAAGCCTACATTTTTCATGAATATAAGGATTTTATTTTCAAGTCTCGTCTTATAGAATTATCCACTGGATTTTTGAGAGAAAAGACAGTCATATAATCCTAATGCAATCAGAAGTCTGAGAATACGTTGGATTTCACAGATTGACAGCATCTTTTATAATTTGACATGACGAAAAGAGATGGGTTTAGAGGCAACTCTGACCTACAGTATTTGAAATTGCAGTCAGACTATTTCAGCAGGCATGATTTTCCAGGCTTGGTTTAACCAGAAGAGCCTTCAAAAGTTGCTGTTAAGCGAATGATTGAATATTAAAGCCTTTGCCTCCTTCCTGCATCCTTGGTGTAACATTGTTGGTAGCTAGGGGAGTATTTTTTTCTAGTTGCCGTATGAAATGACAGGATTTATCAGATTGCAATATCTCTCTGCAGTCAATGACTCTTTATAACCAGCTGCAATACCACATTGGAGGAGCTGGTTCGTGTTACTTTATGTTAAAACCCCTTCCCAGAAAATTAATGGTGAACATCACAGAAGAGTTTTTTCAGATAAACCTGGATTCAGTAAACCTTTAAAGAAGCTAAAGCAGAAGAGAACCATTATCCCATCAAGATACTTGATTGCTTTTTGCAATTTTCAGTATGTTGTTCAGTTTTGACGAGCCTTTAACTTGGGCTGTCCCCAGGCGGTTCATGTTTTGAGAGGGCTTTACATTCCTAAGTTCCTCTATATATCTTAAATTTGATGTGAGAAGTGTAACCCAGTCTTCAGAGTATATGAGTATTAAGGCTTTTTCCTGTTTTTGTTTGTTTGGTTGTTGTCGTTATTGCTGTTTAGATGCTTTAGAGACTTTCTCTATTTTTTTGGTGACTTATTACCATTTATTTCCATTTTACTATAATTAAACTTCCCAATGAGGTGTTTTTTTTTTTTTTTTTGCTTGTTTGTTTGTTTTTCTTTCTTTTCCCAAAGGATGAAAATTGTGAGTGATGACATACCATATATTTCCTGTGAGCAGAAACTTGGGCCAGCTAGTGTACTGCCTTACCTAATGAGGTTGGATCTTAGAGCAAGGCAGTATAATAAATCCTTATGTTTATCAGTTTTCAACCACAGATAGGCATGAAAAATAAGCACTTATAGATAGATACCTATGATGAGGTTCCAGCACTGGATTATGAAGATCGATTTTGGTGATAGGGAATGAATTTCAGTGCTGCAGCTTTTGTCAGTAATATTAAGTTAAAAGGAAGTAATTCCAACTGGAGGGAATATCAGAGAGAGAAAAAAAGCAGACTTCAGGATGAGCTGCCCTAAGAAGGGTTTTTGATGATACACGAATTGACTCTAATAGGGAATTAAGCAGCTAAAGTAGGAAAAACCTCTGGACTAGAGTTTATAATTTTAGTTTTAGTTTTCTGTATAAATTGAAAAGAGAGCTGTAGAGAGGGCTTAGATTTGATACTGTGTAGGGCAAATAAGTGGTGTTTGCAAGTACATGGGAAAAGCAATCTGCTTACAGAACCTGTTTTCATTAGTTCCCATACTGAAGAAAAATAAGAGGAAAGATACTTTCCGATTAAACAAAAAGATTATTTTACCCTTTGAATGTGAAGTGTTATTTTCTATATGACTTTTAAGAATACTGATTTTTGACATAAGATGTCCCATTGTTATGTTAACTGTCATGTTTATGATCAGCAAGGGCCATTTTGTGTTTTATCTGCTCTTGCTCAGTATCTGTGAGAAAGCAATTTAAATTTTTCTGTTGTCTGAAGCTAGGGAAGAAAATCTGTCAAATGCAAAATCTGTATGTGTGCCAACAGTCTAATTAGCAGAAACATTCTTTGAGTAGGATTTCTTTCGAATGGATGACATTGTGTAAGATATCTGTGGTGTGCCTGGCTTGAAAGTCAAACATCTAGCATTTAATATTGAGGCAGTTCTAATTGGTATTGTGTTACACACCAGTATGAAAATTCTTTTTGGGAAAATGAAGCCTGTGTCACATTCCTGACTCGGGATCTCAGTAGTGGTTGACTTGCACTGCTGAATATAGTGGCAGGTATCTCCACTGGTTGTCAGGGCTGGTATTGGGAACAGATCATTTCAGCAGAACCTCTCTGTGTGTTTGTAGGACTTAACCCAAATCCACAGAGGATTATCAGTTTTAAGCTGTTTTTGCTAAGATTTCAGTGGAATTGTAACATGCTATGTCTCCCATGATGTAGTAATATTACTGCACATATACTACTAATAAACTACTATTAATCATAATATATGAAAGCAGATGCATAATAATGTACTGTTACTATTAATAGACTGATGTACATGTAGAGTTAATATCTCTGTAAGGTACATATGGGGGATGTTTTGATGGAAGGAGGCATTGAGACACCTGAATACCATAGAGAGGTGTATGTTTCTGAAATTTCTTCCATCCACTGTCTTGAAGCACGGATCATTTTCATAAGGGAGAAAATTAATTGTATGTACCTTATTAAAAATGAGTTGAAAGTCTGTTTTAAGGTCCATTCTGCAGGCAAGCAGCTGTGTGAGTTACAAAACCCAAGAGACTGCCTTTTGTGACGTGTGTCATGGTAATTACAATCAAGGAAAAACTTCGAAATACTTGCTCTGCTAATTAGAATGTGGAGTTATGCTAAAAAAAACACGTTCATGAACGTGTACTTTGAAATCTTTAATGCATTGTCCTGCTAGACATCCACATATTACACAGACACTATTGTTGCTGTCAGTCTCTTCATCACATTCCTTGTCCTCTGGCAAGTCCTTGTCCAATCATGCTTCGGTGGACACCCTGATGTTGTTTCCACAAGTTGTCAGGTCACATTTGTAGGTCTCTGCAGGGAGGTACAGTCCTGTTCCGTGTTTCTTCTGTAGTGTTCCCTTTGATATATGGTATGCAGTCTAGGGAAAATTTACTTGGAGTCATTTTCCTCCAGACTGCCTTTATCTATGAAATCACGATGATTTATTCAGCATTTTTTCCTATGAATCAGATTGTCTGGGCTTGATGGAAGAAGATAATATACCAGTAAGGTCTGTAGGATCTTATGCAGTGGAAATGGATGCTGGTCAAGAGAGGCACTTAAAGCCTGTCTCTTCCATTACCTGCACTGCAGTTCCTGCTCACTGTCCTAACAAAATTCTTAAGATGATTCACATTTCAGAGGCAACCAACATATTGCTGGAAGCTTTGGTCTTGCCAAGATGTCAGAATGACACTAAGGTCTCTTAACTTTTAAAACACAATCCTGGAGGAATATGCCCAAGTCCTTTGAGTTTTGAGCAATAAAGTTTCCTAGAGCATGTGAGGATTGATTTTGGTCCTTACATATTTTTGCACAGTTTTCTTACAACTATTTCTCAGTTACAAATATGTTCTAAGTACCAGCATATTAATTTTCAGTGAATTTGCATTGGTTAAGTGACAAAGGTGGGATTTGTAACCAGGTTTAATACTACTTCTTCAATAAAAATTAATTATTCTTCAATTGGAACTTAATTTTTGATAGAGGAATACGTGCATGTTAGGAGTTCTAGCAGAATTTGAACCACAGTGAGTTCAGGCATTGGTTAGAAGAGTGATTTCCAGACTCCAGAGAGACAAACATCAGTAACCTCTCTACTGCTAGCAGGGTTACCAAGGTAGCATTCAAATCCTCAATAGGTCTTGCTATTACAGGGGCAGATTTTCAAAGGTTCTTAACTCAGCTTCTAATTTAGTGCTGCTACTTTAAGCTCACAGTACGCCCAGGCAAACTAGGCTAATAGTGGGTATTTACAAACTTGGGGCAGCTTCCACCAGAGCTGTTCTTTTGAGAAGAGACAGGCAACTTTGACATTAACTTCTCCCTTTTGCAGCTACTCTGTTTGGACTCTTTTTAGTCAAGCAGTCACTGATTGTACTTGGCACTTCCCATTTAGAACTCACCCTGGTGTGTGTCAGTCACTGTGGTGTATTTCAGCCTTAGACCAATGCCCAACCTGTTCCCTCTGCAGTTTCTTCAGGTGTCTTGGACTGGCTGACCTGGGACTTTTGGAACACACATTCTGACATGAGACCTTTATCTGAAACACATCTGGTACTATTTAGTGTAGTAGTGGGAAGTAACAGCCATGCTGCTGCTTTTGACATATTTGGGGTTTTTTAAAGGTTTTTTCATCTCCTTTTGGCTTTTTTTTTTGGTGTGAAATGGAGAAAGCAAAGCAGCAGCTTTCAGAGCCTGTCTGAATGCTGAAGGGAATTGTACCTGGGTGGCTACAAGGAAAGTGCCAGAGCAGAGCAGGCAACCGTGCTCTCACCTCAGTGTCAGCTGTGTTTTGTAGCGAGGCACTTTGAGGTTGTCTATGGAAACTTTGGCTTCACATGCCCTGTTTTAAAGAACATCTCTCCAGAGAAGCTGAGTTGAGCATCCTTTTACTGGGCCTCCCAACTCTTCTGTCTGCAGAGGTGCAATAATACATGACACACACACAGGCTGGCTCACAGTCAGGAAGATTTTGTAAGACTTGGATGTATATGGAAGTGGGAATTCTTTCCATGAAAATGTCAGAACATGTGTCGCGTGTATCCATGTTCTGCAGTGGTGCAAGGCATGTTTAATGGGCAAACCCAACACAAGTTCTTTTTCAGGAAACTGATCACTTCCCTGATTTACTATTTGATAAATTAGATTTTGGGTTTTGCTGTAGGCACTGTTTTTTCATATGTGCTACCATAAACTGATATTGTATTTCCTGGAACACTTTGAATCTTGGTACAGAGTGTAATTACAAAGAAAGTAATTTGGATTTAACAAGTTACTGTCAATGCACTTTTTGTTGCTCTTCAGAGAAACAAAAAAAAGGCCATGTACTCACAGATTTAAAATTCAGATGAATTAATACATTTTTACAAGCCTCTGTGACGAAGCCTCTGTGATTGTCTTGGGTGACTGCTGACTTTTTTAGTAGTAGAATTTACTGGGTAAAAATAGAATGTACTCAAAAGTCGTGATGGATTAAGTCTCAGGAATCTCAGCTAAGAAACTTGTATTTGACTTTGCCAGTCACAACACCGAGGAGTTTTCTTTACAACAGTCCATGAACTGGTTGTTCACAGACTGCAGGTTCTGATACCAAACGTGCCACGTGCTGGCAGACAGGAGCTTCTGAGTATGGAAAGCTGAAGCTGCAAGAGGTGGTACTTCTGTGTGAGTGAAGGGATAATGTCAGTAAATGCACTCCTCAGACAAAGGAACAGATTTTAGTTGGAACATGGATGTTTTTTGGAGAGGGATGTCATGCTGTAGTAGACAGGGAGAATAAATACAGCAGTTCAGCCTAAGTGAACTTCCTGGGAGAACAGGCCTCCTTAGCAACATAACACTGTCTACAAGATTAGATATTTTGGCAGCATTTTGTATTTAAATACTAAGTTCTTTATATCATTAATTAAATTTAAATTAAAACTGATAATTTTAGATGTTCATTTTTGTATGTTGTTTCAATTCCTGTAGAGCTGTTTTGGAAATAAATGCACGTCTGTATGTTTTCATGTGTGTATAAATAATAAATCAACACTGAAATCAAGTATTAACACTGTCAACTTAAAAACTTCTGACTTTATCTCCATTATTAAACTTGTGGCTAGGTCATGTTATAAGTGTAAATGGCTGTTTTTGCCTGGGCCATGTTCGAGGCTGGAGCACAGTGCTGTGCCAGTGCAGTTGTGCTGCCTTTGGAGCCGCACAAGGGGTGAATGCATCACTTTGCTGCAGCCAGAGGCGTTAAATATGGGCTGCAGGAGCACTCAGCTTGGCTTCTGTAGCAGAACTATTTACAAGGTCAGTGCCAATCTGCTGGAAGCCACCAAGTTGTATTCATACTGTGCTCCGTGATATTATTGATAATTATCAGTTAAAAAACCCCCCTTGCTCCATCAGTATCTCATGTGTCCTTTCTGCCACCTTTTCAGCAATACCTGGCTGATACTTATTACTTGTTAGGAGCTCTGCTATCTCATGGGTTCATTTAATAATGGTAATTTTTTTTTTCCCCTCAGTTTTTAAGGATCTTATGTTGTTGATTTTAAAAAAAAATTAATAGTTCCATTTTGTGGTGGTTTGTTTTTCTGGATTTTGATTGTATGGATTTAATAGTATTTAAACTTAAGTAAAAGTGAAAATGATACTAGGATTTCAGTGAAATTTTTAGAAGGGCAAATCATGGTTTAGGGTAGATTGGTTAGAAATTTTTGGCAACAAGTATTTCAGAGCTGCTGTAACTTTGCATAAATGAAATATTTGATACTTTTTCCTTCTAAAAAAAAAAAAAGTAAAAAACTTTTTAGAAAGCAGGTCTTTAAAGTTTAAAAATTTAAGAACGTATGATTTTTCCTCCAAAGAGATCTTAGAAGAACGGCGTATGGGTGGCCCCAGTCTTGCAGTTCAGCAGTACTTGTGCTGTTTACTTCTTCCCCACATTGTGTCTGGATGCTGTTCATTCCAGAAGAACTGAAAACTCTTAACTTTTTCTGCATTACATGCCGACAGTATTGCAGGAAGTGCACACTCAGGTAGTGACAGGTTCTGTTACTCTGGCTGCCATGAAGTAGCTAATTGTTTCTTCCTTGTCCTGTGACCATTAGGGAAGGATTGGTACTTGGTGCACGTGTCACTTACTGTGACAGATGTGAATGACAACGTCCCTGAATGGGCCATGGAGCCCTTCCCCTTCCTGGCTGTGGTTTCCCCCGAGGCTGCAGGAGGTACTGAAGTGTACAAGCTGCTTGCTGTGGATGCAGATGAAGGGATCCATGGAACTGTGGAATATTTTCTCTTGGAAGGTAAATGTTAACACTCCTATTCCTGTGTATTATGCCTCACTATTGTGACTTTCTTGTCTTTTATCCTCAGCTTTATTTTCCCTTCCTCCTGCAAAAGGTTCATAAACCTTCAGCTCTGTGTGTGAGAAAAATCAGCTTTTATTGATGGTATGGGCAGATTTCTTTGCACAGTTGGATTCCTGCCCATATACATCCCTGGGGGAAGATGGGCACTGGAGCAGTCAGTGGTCCCCAAGGCTTTGGCAAGGGGATGGCAATGGGGACTGCCAGTTGATGGGACAGTCTGTGCAGGAGTAGTTTGTTGGCTGGAGAGGAGGGTTAATGTTCCTATCCCCTGCAGGAGTCATGCTTCTGATTAATTTGTAACAAACTTTTGGAAGTCTAGATTGTGTAAAGCTAGTACAGACTCAGTGATAATTTTTTTGTATGTCTCTTAAAAGAAATTTTAGTAGTAGATCAAAAGTGTCTGAGCAGAAGGGGAGCAGCAGTACCTCTACAGAAGAGAATTTTCTGGTAAGGGTCAAACAAAAGCAAAGTATTGGAGGATAAAAGAAAACTAGAGAGAGACTATTTAAAAGAGCCTGGAGTGACAGGACAGGGGGGAATGGCTTCTCACTGCCAGAGGGCAGGGTTAGATTGGATATTGGGAAGAAATTCTTCCCTGTGAGGTTGGGGAGCTCCTGGCACAGGGTGCCCAGAGCAGCTGTGGCTGCCCTATCCCTGGCAGTGCCCAAGGCCAGGTTGGACACTGGGGCTTGGAGCAGCCTGGGACAGTGGAAGGTGTCCCTGCCCATGGCAGAGGGTGGGATGAGATGAGCTTTAAGATCCCTTCCAATCCAAACCATTTTATGATTCAATGATAAAGAAGACTGATAATTGTCCTGAGAAGTGAAATGCAATTTTGAAATGCAATCATGAATGTAATGACTGATTTCTAAATTCTAAACAAACTTTTGAACTTTAGTGTCCATGCTAATCCTAAGCCAAAGCCAGCTTAGGAATTGATACCATATTCTCTTCTTAATTTTAATCAAGTGAAAACATTTTTGCTGAAAAGAGTTCATGGATTTGTTCTTTTCAGGTGGTGAAGACAGATTTGAAGTTGAGAAGGACACTGGCTGGATTAAAACAACAGGTTTGCCATTGGTGAGGGACAAGGAGTATTTGCTGACCGTACTAGCAGCAGATCAACTCGGAAGCAGAGGGTCCCCAGCCTCTGTTTCTGTCATTGCTGGATTTCGACCACCACAGTTCACCAACATGTCGTACTTTGTGTATGTTCCTGAGAGTACTCCACCAGGAGAATCGTAAGTACCAGCTCAAAATAATGCAGTGAGGTTGTGGTTTTGACTCCTATTTGATCTCCCCAAAGCCTTGGTGTTGATTGTGAATCATAAATAGATACTATGAGAAGCAATTTAGGTCTCTTGCTAGAAGTGATGCAGACACAGTGTGATGATGTGTTTTTTAGTCACCCTTTTATAGGTAGAAGTGGTATTGAATAATTGTGCTTTCTTACCTTTTGAAATGATATGCAAAGGATTAGTAGATGTTGTTTGTGTCTTAATTTTCAAACAAAATGCAGAATTCAAATTAGTACTATTGCAGCATGAAGAAAGATAACCTGTGCAAAAGAATACATTCATTTTATGTGTCAGATTTGGAGAAATGCCTTTTGCACCAAGTGAAAATCTCCTGTCTTCATCACAATGACAACTTGAGCAAAAATGAAGTACCCACAGAACTTGTTGTTTTATTTCTCCATTCTTTGTCTAACCAAGTCAATTGAAACATCACAGAAAATGTAAAATAAGTCCATCTGAATTCTCAGTCCCTACTTCTCCAAACTGTTTTGTTCTTAGAGCAAATATTTTGTCTTCCACTTGAATTGAGAATACTTCTGTCCAGTCAATGTGTTCTTTCTGTGACAACCCAACTGTTATTAATATTTCTATTATCTGTGGTGTTACTGTTCAGTCTGCAACATTCAGTTTTACAGTGTCTAAATAACCAAGGACTGTTGAGATAAAAAAAAATAGTAATAGTAGATACAAAGTTTTTCTTTAAAACTGCAAAAAAATTAAATTGCACAGGCATAAAAGAAATTGAGTAACTGCAAAATAGTGTAATGTCTAACAGGTACCTGCTGTCTTGGGTTCAATAATGTTTAGAATTAAAAATAAATATTATTCTTAACTTTTTAATCACTATTTTTAAGTTTGCACTAGTAGATTAGTCAGTTGGTCAAATGACTTGGTAATATCCAAAAGGAATGAAGTATTTTGTGTGGCCTTTACATCTGAAAGGGTTTGAATATACACAGTGAAAGTGTGAAAGCTGTTACTGTGGTGTGTTAGTCAGAAATGGCCATGAAAATCCATTTAAAATGCTAAAATTCTCATATTTAAATTGGACCAATTACTCAAGTATGCAGGAGAACAGAGTTGCTGTCATGCACTGGATTTTTGGGTTTAGGATTTCCCAGTTAGAGCCTGATTTAGGGCTGCTGCTGAGCAGAGGAACATTACCAAATCTTTCTCTTCCTTTAGTCTGCCTGTAATGCCAATAAGCTACAGCTCCGTGGGCGGGCTGAGCCAAGGAGATACAAAGACAAAAGAGGCAAAAAAGTTTTCAGTTGGGTTGTTAAATGTGCTCCCAGCACGGCCTTGAGATTTTCTGTGCTGGCAGGAGAGGTGGCTTGACCATGCAGCCAGGGCAGGGAGTTAGAAGGAGGGCAAAATAATTCCTCTTGGCAGGAATGCAGTTGTGCACTGGCTAAAACTTCCTGTGATACCTCATCATAGGAAAATACGGGAGAGACCTAAAGGGAAACAATGACCCACAGCGATGTTGTCCATTGGTTCAGTAGTGCACCAGAGGAAAGTGACAGTACAGCAGCATGGAAACACAAGGGGGGAAAACGGAGTTTGCACAAAATGGGTTTGTGTTTTGTGACAGTAATTGTCACAGGATCATGCATGTTGGTGTGTTCTGGGAGATGGAATTCTTCTTAAAAACCTGCCTGTTAAGGCAAGAGACACTTGAGGAATCAGTATTTTGGTTTAAATCCTTTAAAATTACTTAGTTTTGAATTTCTTCTTTTACTTCTTACTGTGGGTGTTTCCACTTGAAGGCTTTAAATACATCGGACTTCAGTGGAAAAAAGACAGTGCCAGATGAGCTAAAAATATACGTCCAATGTAAGCTGTAGCACACACTGCTCTTAGGGCCTGGCTTTTATCCTTTTGCAGTTATCTGTTGGAATTTTAGGATCTTATGACAGCAGCAAACTTACTGTGCTGTTATTAAAACAAATCTTTTTCATCTTGCTTTATCTTTTAGTTTCCTGCCTGAAAACCATCACTGCCGTAGAAGGAAGTTGAAGTAGGCAAATTCAGCTGCAGCAAAATTTAAATCCTCTGTTCCTGCATTTTTAATCCTTACTGTGTTCTGCTTCCAAGAATTGTGTCTTTATCTGTTTAACCCCAAGGTGATAGAACCACTGTGTAACAAAATGCTTGAATTTGGTGTTTAGATACAGCTGTCACTGTCTGCATTGAGGATACCTCTGAGCAGAGCTACAGGGTTGCACCATCATTTCTGATATGCATCGCTTTTGTCGTATTTTTCAGAATATTGTATTATGTCCTTGAGTCCTCTCTTTTTATTTTTTTTTTAAATGCAGCTTTCTTACAGTCTCTGCTGTGTCATATCAAAAGAAATCCCTGAGCTACAGTTTGCTCACTAATCCTGGGGGTCTGTTCAGTATTGATCAGGCAACAGGAGAGATCAGTCTGACTCGGAGTGTGGATTATGAAAGTGACTCCCACCAGCATCTTCTTTTGGTCAGAGCAGAGGAAAACCAGGAGCAGTTCAGTAGTGCTGCTGAGGTAGGTGTTCCCCTCCGGCAGCCTGGGTGCATTTCCATTTTCCTTCATCCTTTTGAATTCTGTAAAGGAGTTCCCATTTCCCCATGCTGGCTATTCAGCTGTCCATTTTAAAAGTCTCTGTCTGTGGGGAGATGTTGAGGACTGGTTTAGGTACTCTTTAGAGTTCACTCTTGCAGATGCTCTAAAGGTTATTTCTGAGGGATCAATGTCTCCTCTCATAGATCCCTCATAGAAATGGATGTGGCTAAGCCAGACACGAGGTTTTGTCTTCCTCTACTTTCATCAAGTATGATGTACATTGGAAATTATTCAACTCTAAAACAGAAGCAGGACAAAGAATTATTTGTTTTATATCAAGAACACAAAGCAAAATCGTAAAACAAGAAAGTAATAAAAATTCACTGATATTAAAAGAAGATGGCGCATGGAATTTTAGAAAGCTGTTTGACAGCAAAAATATTTCTAAATATAGTTATTACAGTTATTTGAATTCAGAGATTCACTGAGCTAGGAAAAGCATGCCATGTGAGTTTGTTCCTGCTGCAGGAAATAAGATAGGGAACAGGAGACAGAATTATTAGGATCAAGTGTGAGGACACAGGGAGACAGGGAAGCAGTATGTCAATGCAACAAACACTGGCTGTAGTACACCTCCTGATAGTTTCTGTTGATCCTTTTATGTACTACAAGATGAAGAATGGTAAAATGTGACTCAAAAGAGGTTTGTGAGGTGATTTTACAAATACAGTTAGCCTAGATGTAGTTTAACTTGTACCTGCTTTACACTGCTAAAACCTCAAGAGCTGAGAGAGCAGCTCTAGTTCATGCATATCCGCTCTGTGAGGCTCGATGGAATACACCTCTGCCTGTTGCTCTGTAATGCAGAGTGCCTCAACCAACTGCATGAAGTGCAGCAGGATCAGCCACCATAAAGGCTCATTTACACAGTGCTGTTGGGAGTGTAAACTCTGCAGCTGTGGGCTCATCCTTGACACAGGAATAAGAAAGCATTTGTAAAGCTGTTAGAAGCAAAATTGTATCTCTTGCTTTACCCGAATCCCAGAATATCCTGAACTGGAAAGGGACCCACAAGGATTGAGTCCAACTCCTGTCCTGGCACAGACACCTCAACAATCGCACCCTGTTCCTGAGAGCATTGTCCAAACACTCCTGTCGCTCTGTCAGGCTTGGGGCTGTGACCATTCCCTGGGGATCAGTTCCACTTATATCTGATTTGTGCTGCTGCAATTGAATTCAGAACTTGGTCTTGGAGATTTATACTGCTAAAATGTAATATGCTTGGCAGTAGACTTTTTAGTGTTACAAATCACAGAAGCATTGTAAGATAAGATAATGGAAAAAGGGTGCTTGGCAAGCAGATGGTGCCTTTTCCTTTAAATTAGTAATAAGGAATAATCAATGGAGATGAAGGGTGAGTGGGAAACATAGCTGCAGGGTCAGGGACTTGGCAATTCCTAGTGTCTTGGAATGTAATATTTCAATGGCACTCAGCAGAAAAAGAGCCATCTAAGAAAAATGTCTTATTCTATAGATGCTGAAGACTTCAAGGATGTTTTTGGGAAATTCTTCCACACTATATTTCCAGAGCAATGAAGTTATTCCCTTGATTCGCTTTGCTGTTTAACATTCCCCTCTTCTCCATTAAGGTTTTGGTTGTAATCACAGATGTGAATGATTGTGCCCCCGAATTTCATCAGTCGATTTACAGCAAAGTCGGTGTTCCTGAAACAGTTCCTATGACAACTGCACTTCTCCAAGGTTAGTGCTCCTGAAACCATTTATTGTGTTCACTGTATTTTTCTCCCTTGCATTAGTTAGAATTCAGTTCAGAAAGTAAAATTGCCTGTCCCAGCGTGGGTAGTTGCAACTCTCTGACGGTAAATGGCACCTTGTAGAATCATGTCAGGGTTACTTACTACTGCCACAGCCCAAACAATTTTGGGGGGCAGGAAGGCAAAGGGAACATATTTTCTTTGTTGGATTTTGAAGTAACAGAACTTTGTTATGGTTGGTATCATAGCAGGAGGCTCATTGTAGCAGTCTTGCTACATTTCTTGGAGGAAGAGTGTGATCCTGGATCAGAAGTTATGGACACCTCTGCTCACCTTCTCTGCCTGTCTCTGAGAGTCCTGTGTGGGCCTGCTGCGGGAATTCTGCTCTCTAGCATTAAAAGCTTTTCATGCAGTTTAGCTGTTCTATATGAGGTTTTGTTTGAATGCTTAACAGGAGGACATTCCTTCTTCCAGTGAGACCAAGAACTTGAACTTCAAGTGGTGGTGCTCTGTAAAGCATAGCAATGAAACAAATTTATGTCAATTAAGCAGCTGTACAAGGGCCTTGTATTAGTGTTTAACCCTTACATAAACTTTCTCTAAATCTGGAGAGAGAAAAGGAAATTAAACTGCAGGAAAATTGCTTTTCCCTGGTAAATAGGATTTTATAACCTCCTACTGTTCTTCTTAGTGATTTATCCTGTGCTAATGGTAGTTTGTCAGTTACTGTTCTGGTAACTGTGCTTTTAGCATAGATTTTTGTAGGTTACGAGTAGGATCTGACAGACATGTGATGTGCATCAGTTAAATAATATATGTAAATATTCCCTCTTTAATTGCACAGTGTGTGATCTGAGTGATTTTAAGTATAGGTAGTATAGGCAGTATAGGTCAGGTGGACATGAGAATATATTTCTCTGTGTGGAAACATATTCTTGATAGTACAGGACTCTTCAAATCCAGCAAAGTCGAAATCTGGTGTCTGAATTCTCCCAGGGACTTCACGTTTTTTAAAAAATACTTGTTTTTATTTTTGGAGTGAGGGTTAGTTCACTAAAAAGCACAGGGGACTGCACAGTTTTCTGAATGATTCCAAGCACCATGTGCCAAGGCAAGTCCTGCTACAGTAGTAGTAAATCTACTTAACATTCCAATTCACTAACTTTGATCTACACAATGTCTTTCTCTTCTTTTCTAATAGTGACAGCCACTGACTGTGATTCAAAAGAAAATGCCCAATTGCTGTATTACACCTTGAGCCAAGACTTCAGTATCACTTCTCATGGCACTATTTTTCCAGCAACACGGTTGGACTACGAGCGACCTCACCATCTTTATGAGTTCATCATTATGGCTGTAGATCAAGGGGAAGAGCCCAAGACTGGGACAGCAACTGTTAGGATCCATGTGGCAAATGTGAATGATGAAGCACCTGAGTTTTCTCAGACAATGTAAATGCATATTCTTCAGACTCTGTTATCTTTTACTGTTGCTTTTTGTATTTTGGTTGGAAGGCTGATCGCAGGATGGTAACTGGCTTCGGTTCAGTCAGAGCTCAGAGCTGGACTGACAAATCTGGGGTGGTATTTTGACTCTGAGACTCAGTAAAAATAAAAAGGTAGTATATAGAAAATCTCTTTTAATAGATCTTGCACTTATATTTTTTCCAGTATGTACTGAAAGATGTGGTGCAGTCATTTCAGATTATGCAGTTCAGGAGGACCCTTCTGCCACCGAAAGAAATCAGGTAGAAAAAACAGGCAACAGAGTACTGCCATCAGCCCTCATCCAGAGACACAGGGGAATTTTGCCTTTTAATTAGGCAATTTAAACACAGAGATAGCAATCTGCATCCCTGGTTTATAGCTGCCAAAGAAAAATACTTAGATCCTGAATGACAACCGAATTATAAAACCCACAGGATAAATGCCCGTAAATGGAGTTCACTTAATTTCACTTAATCCTATGCCCTACAAACTATATATGCTTTTTTCGTCTTCTAAAGCACCTGTAAGCTCTTTTCTCCCATAGCTGGGACTCAGAAGCATCTACAGCAATGCCAGAAGTTCTATAAACTTGCACTGATGTTAGGGAATTAGTAACGGAATTTCCAGTCAGCTTCTGCACCAGCCTTCTACTCTTAAAAGTAGAAGTTGCTCAGAACAAAACCAAGGCAAAGATTTCAGTGATGCTAAGCTTGGGGTTTAGCTGAACAAAACATCAAAGCTTTCTGACAGTCCTTGCTTTATGTGAAGATAACCTCTGGCTTCAAAATCTTGTGCCTTCCTTTCTTTTCTAAACATTGCTTAGGAGATATGGCTTGGAAAATATGATCTTTTGTAATTTATTGTTGGCTCTCTCCATATTTTCAAATACTAAACCAGGTTAGGGTTCTCACTCTTCCACCAATGCCTATTTTTCATTTATTTTACTATTCAGAGACATTGAATATTTATCTGCATCTGTTCCTAATATTTTAATCAGAAGCGAGTGATACTATTTAAGATGCTGTAAACATCTCTAACCAATTGGAAACAGAAAACATAGTTTAAAAAAATCCCTGCCAGCTCTTGTACTTAAAGTTTACTGAAGAATATGATTAAAATTATTTTAAATTGCCAAGCCTTCAGAAGAAGCTTTTCTGTCCTCTGTGCAGTAGCAGGGGAGCTACTGTTGTGCGTATGCGTAGATTGGCATTGGAGTGGAATTCATCTCCTGGAGTACTAATTATCTCAAGTTTTTGATCAACTAGACTTTGATTTTGCCTTATCTTTCCTATTATGAAAAAACTTGAACTCGGAGGTAAATTTCAAACAGAACTTTGTTGAAATTTTCTATGAAACAGAATTGTTGGGAACGCAGGTAAATTGGAGCCTGTTGAGAGAGACTGTTTGCAGTTAATGTTGTGCTCTGTGGCAGGCTAATGCAAATCCAGGTGATGATGCTGTCCTTCTAGCCCTTTGTTTAACAGATTTACAGTCCAGTATAAACTCATGATTCCTTGCCATGAGCTTTCTTTCATCGCAGTTGTTCTTTATCTCAGTTATGAAATGCTTAAGGCTGCCACTCTGTTTCATGTTGTCAGTTTTTCCTTTCTCTTTTTAAAGAGATCTCCTCTGAACTCCTCTCTCCCTGTATTTCATGTAAAAAATTATCAGAATTACTGTTCATTTGCTTTCCAGATGCAGAGTTAAGACAGTGTCTTGAGGGTTGTGACTGAGCTAAACCAGAATAATTTACTTCTCTTGCTACATTGCATATAAAATTAGGGGAAGAGAAGAAGCTGTTCCTATGAAGGTTTCATTGAAAACATACATACCTTGACAACAAAAGCAAAGGGAAAGGTTTTCTGTGCATCCATTTTCTTTTCCTTTAAATGTTTTGCTATTCTCAGCATATGGCCAGTGTGTCCGTAAGCACTCTAACCCAGCGGTGCATGTGTGTCATGTTGGATACAGCCAGCTGCAGTCCTTTCTTACGGCTGAGCTTTGGGACATCGACTGTGGACAGGCCTGTCGGGTGCTTAGTCTGACCCATGCTCAATCCAGTCAGATAAAATAATAAATATTTGGGACTTTGCTAAAGCAGGGGGCTTTTCTACTCCAGAGAGCATTAAGCTTAGGCTGATAATGCCTCTTAAGAGCTTACAATGTCAGTGATGTGTCTGGACTCGAGCAGAGATTTTTGTAAAACTGACATTATGCACATATCCTCCACATCTCACTCTCATCTTAGTCCTGCTGGGGTAAAGGCTGCACTGAAAGCCTTTTTGAGGGCTTGTGTCAGAAACTGCTAATGAGAACTGCTTTACCTTAGGACATGTTTGCTTGGACTCTGTGAATTATGAAGCTCATGTTCTTTAATTTAAAAAAAAAACCAAGTGAATTTTGCATTTAGCACAAGTCTTGTTGCACAGCTCAGCTTCAAAGCTGTGGTACTGCTGGAAGTTTGCAGTGGAAATCTTTGGGGGTAGCAACAGAAAGACATGGATGGTTGGATAGAGCATCAGTCCTGTCATTTCACTGCTTAACAAAGAAGCATCCTATCTGTGTAATTCTATTAGTAAATTACAAATCTCTGCAGTGCCCTTTGAACAGATAGTTAGTAGGTGTTGTAAAGCTTAGTTCTCTCTATATAATATCCAGTTTAAATTCATAAATGGGCTTTTTGGGTTTTTTAACAGCTACAGGAGTTTTGTTTCTGAAGATGCAGGCCCAAACACTCTGATTGCTACAGTTAATGCTGTTGATCCTGATGGGGATGGTGTCACATACGATATTCTGTCTGGCAATCAGAAAGGAAACTTTGTTATCGACCCTAAGAAAGGTAATTATGTATTAGCTCTTTGCTGCTGCACACGTAATGTTGATTCTGTTGTCCTGCACCTTCAATTTGGTCTTATTATAAAACTGAATAGCATATGTTATCTTTGAAACTTAATTTTAAAAAGTGCAGGGAAAGAATGCATATGCTCTCTTATAATATTCCAAAAATGGTATCATTTCCTAAAATCTATGTATAATTGACCTCTCTTACCTGTTCAGTGTTTACTTTCAGTAACTTTAGTAGAGAGTGTTATTATAGATAACAGGTAGCTTAAGAGACAGTAACTTAACAGAGAATGTTATTATTGATAACCGTGTGACATTCCAAAATGTCAGACAAATATCTGAATAACATTTAATATAACAAACTGGACATCTGTTGTTCTTTTTTAAATGAGGCTTTTTCCACCCCCATGCTTGTGTCAATGTCCTGATTATGCTGGTGAGGAGAGCAAACATTTCTTGGCTGAACTTACCTGTGTTGTACTGAAAAAAAAATGATGTTTGTAGGTGGAATGAGACTACAGCTGTTTTATTTCAGTGAAGGCAAAATTATATAAAATCTGAACTAAAGAAGTATATTTTTCATTTAATGCTAAAATCATTCACATGACCAGTGGTATTTAGCCAAGAATACTGCATGCATGAGAAAAAAAGATGTGTGGAGAATACTTTGCAGTTTAAGGCATTTGTTCTGAAATGCCAATTTTTACATCTTTTTAAGTTCTTTTCAATAGTCACATATTTTCAAAACACGAAAAGAGAAAAAAATTCCCACCACATTAGTGTCCTCATTAGAAAAAAATAAGTGCACCAACACAACATCTGAGTAGGTTGGCATATCCCTTTAAATTAACAGGATTTATTGGCTGTTGATTGATTGAAAAAACAGAAGAGGATGTTTTGAGATTGAAACAGGCAAACACATTGAAATCCCATTGAAGGATTGAAGTAACTTAATTAACTTTGGTTACAAAGTACTTTGTATTTTGAACTGCAACCAAAATCTGAACTTAGATTTTTCAAAGCAGTAGCACTGAATATATAGGAGGGAGTAGGGTGCCCTTAGTTATTCCTTGACTTTATTTCATTGAGTTCACTTAACATGAAATTTTAATTTCAATGCAATCATGGTTTTGCAATATTAATGTTAGATTCTGAAATGTTCCCAAAAATATGGTCTGCAGGTAACTTGTAAGTGTTGAATTGTGACCCTGAATTGACTATGAGCTCCTGTATTTCCTTTCTAAATTAAAAATGGAGTTGCAGCTTCCAAGAGTTAAATTTCTGCAGAGGCATTGGCACCTGAAGAGGAACAGCGGTTTTAAAAGTGTCTGATTGCTGCAGCATTAATATATCTGACACTTCTGAAAATCTTTTTTGTAAGAAACAGATTTTTTTTCTCAAAGCATCTTAATGTTTGATTGATAGCATCTCTTAGGATTAGCTCCACAGTTTTAATACAGAAAATCATGTGTAAGTACATTTATATTTTTTTGACAATTAATTTTATAGTCTTTGAAACTTAATTTCACCGACATTAGAATTTTTATCCAAAACACTTTTGGGCTTTTGTTGCTGAATAAACCAGTAAGGGTTTATACAGTGGCTTGCAGCAGTTTCATTTCAGGAATGATGTCAGAGGAATAGTCTGTACCCTCTTGTAGCAGAAATGTGCAGGTAAAGTGGAGAAGCGTCAAAGATAACTGCTGCAGCTAAAACAATACATTTGCAGGCAAAATGAGTGACACTGATGCTGTGAAAATACTCTGTTGTTATGACAATTGCAATTATTCCTGATGAATAGCAGATGTGATGGATGGATGGTGGAGCAAAAGAATGACAGCCCCTTTCCGCAGGATCTCAGACAGCTGTGGTCTCTTTTGCTTTTGTAGCACATCTTTCTGCCGGTGCCTTTGTGTCCCACCCAGCAGGGTGTGTCCTCTGGGGAATTCTGAGAGCAGCACAACTGAGGGTTCTGAGGCTGCGCCTCTATAGCTCAGTGCTGCTGTGACTGTGCTGCAGGAAAGTAAACTTGAAGTCGTTTCAGCTGAGCTGTCCATGGCACCTGCAGCTTTTTTTTTTTTTCCTGCAGCAGATTGATGAAAGCTATTACGTGCAGGTCAGCGGAGTTGTGGCTGTAGTCTCGATTTGCTCTGTAGACATACCTGCAAACAAACCTGTTGTGATGTCTTAGTTTTGTTTTAATACGGGACAGCAGTAAAAACACCGTAGTTAGATTAAACTGCAGCAGCCTCATGGTTTGTCGGTGAACAGGTAAGGCCAGACTGTTTTGTTCTCCCGCTTGCTAGGGAGAAGGATAATGGTGATAGGTTAATGCAGCAAAAGCCCACAACCTGTTGTTTTTACAGGGCTGGTTAGACTTCGTTCAAGCCCTTTTCCTAAGCTGCAGGGGACAGAATATGTTCTGAATGTCACAGCTACTGATGATAACGCCTCTGGAGGGCCCCATCCTCTCACCAGTACTGCCCAGGTTGTTGTGAAGATTGATGATGTCAACAATAACAAACCTGTCTTTCAGAAGGTAAATATATGAGTCTCTCTCGATGGTACTGGGCTGTGTGATCAGTGTTTTAACACTGTTGGCACCGCAGGTGTTCAGCAGATGAGCTGTTCAAGAGGTGCTCTGCTTCCCTCTCTCTCTGAGTCCTGTCTGCTCCTTCTTTTCCATCCCTCCCTAAAGCTTCCAGGGTTTGCTCTGCTCTTGTGGTGGAACAGCTCCTGTGAGCTCCTGTCTGTTCCCTGAACCACTCCTTATCTCTGGCATTTCAGAGGATGAGGCCAAGTGGCGCGCTTTTGGAGATCCCGTATGACATGTGTGAGCAGGAATCCATAGGGATAGCTATCGCTGCAGTGGGTTTGTTCCAAAATACTCCAAAATACCTCTCTAAATTTCATAGGCTTCCTTTGATCATTGTATGTCTGTAACTAATGAAAGAGAGAAGAATGAGTATTTTAGCTTAAATAGTGAAGTCCTGTAAAAAATGAATCCTTGAATTTGGTTTCAGAATGTTAATCCATATTAAAAATGTGTTATCTAAAAATTTCAAGTGTTATGCTGATGGTTCAGATGTTGATGGGCAATGTTGAATATTTTGAAAAGTCAGGAACTATTTATGTCAGTCTTGGAAATCCTCAGTAACGTCTCCTTGACAAAGTTACTTTGTCTAGAAATCCCTTTTGGATCAAAGCAATTCTGTGGTTTGGGCAAGCGTATGCCCTCTTTTTTATTAGACCTTTGCTAATATAGAAAAATATTTGCATTTGGAAGCAGCTTTAACTTTTTCTCCCAATATTTTCATTATTTGGAAAGGCTCAGTGGCCTCACGTTGTGTGTTATTTGTATAACCACAAAATAGCAAGAGAAATCTGTGAATTAATCGTGGTACAGATAAAGCTTTAAGAGCAGAGCATGGGAATGCAAGTGTAGCTAAATAATTCTTTCTTTTTCTGCCCTGCTAGTATATCTTTAAATCAAATGGTAACGGGAGACTTTGATTTTTCTCTTTTTAATGATTTTTCATTCTTTTTTCCCCCCCCATCTTAGTGCCAGTATTATCGGGAACACGCTTCTGTCTTGGAAAACCAACCTTCAGGGACTGTTGTTCTGCAGGTTGAAGCCACTGATGCTGATGAAGGAGCCAATGGTATTGTGAAATACGGCTTGATGCACAGAGATGGTGTCCTGCCAGCATTTAGTATTCATCCTGACACAGGTAAAGCAAATGTCAGAACTGATAATGGCATAGAGAAACCACCTGGTAACACCGACGGAAAAAAGGCTTAGATAAAATCAGACTTCATGTTTTTTCATTTAGTATTTTGACAGCAGACCAAATAGAAACTGTATGAACTGCATGAACAAGTATTCCATGAAACTAAGTTTCGTACATGTCCAGTACTGAGCTAAAACTGATGTTTTCCCTGAAATGTGGAAATTCTGCTCTGTGGAGTAACTTGTGTGTTTTTGTCACTGGATTTTTAAAAACTAAACAAACATATTTTAAGTGCACTTTATCTTGCAGCATTGCTAGTGGCATATATATGATTTACCCAGATGACAGTAGTCTTACAAAAAGCAAAGGAACTCAATCTTAGAAGGCCAAAACTAAGTTCAGACTGAACTTCTGGAGGATAAAAGACATGAAACATTCCTTTACCCTGTACTTACAGCTCTTCAAAAGAAATATTTTTTTATAAACTCATTCTCTTGGTTTGGTACTTATCCCCTTTTTCTAAACTTAAATTTCAATTCCATTCTAATTCAAATTCCTGTTGTGGGTAGATGTCAATGTAACTGAAGTTTGAATCTGCTTGAGCAGTACATCATCAGCTGTTGAAATTGTCTGATATTGAGGTTGGATCCTTGAACCTGAAGTTCATGTTATAGGTGTACTCACCCTATTGCATTGTATCTCAATGTATTGACAGGAAAATAAACATCTGCATGTAGGATATGGCCAAATGCACAGAATTCTAACTCTTTGGTATTTAATTTGTTTTCAGGAGTTCTGACAACTGTTCAGGTATTTGATCGAGAAAAACAGAGGGAATATCCCATCACTGTGACAGCAACAGATCAGGCAGCGGAGCCGCTCATTGGAATATGTCAGATAAATATTGTCATCCTGGACCAAAATGACAATGACCCCAGATTTGAAAACACCCACTATGAATGTAATTGAGAGTCATTGGATAGAGTTTCAGTGCCCTGAGTGTGAGCGTACCCCATGTCTCAGATTTTTGGGTTTTTGCCTTTCCTGGCAGTAGAATATGTGACAGACTGTGATGCAGCCAGAGATGCACTTTGCTTGTTTAATTGCAGAGCTGTCATTCTGTGTCATGTGTGATGTAACAAGTTACAGCCTTGGCTCATAGGCCTGCCTTGTGGGGAAGTTCCTTGAAACAATAGCCACGGCATTCATACAGAGCAATTATTCTCTTATTTAAAATCCATTTAAAAGAAGTATCTTACAAGAAATAAGAACTCCAGGTTATGAATAGGATAATATGAAGTTCAGCTATGATCTAGAGCTCTGGAGTGATAGCAGCCCTTTAAAATACTCAGTGTGTGTGGCCATGGTTCCAAGGAGGAGAAGTTATACTAAACAAATAATGTCTGGCAGTTATTTCTTTATGACTTACTAAGATGTCCAAGGTGCTTTAGGGAATTAATGATCAATTTGAAATATCCTTTCCTTACATCAGATTTCCTCAGAGAGGACACAAGAGTTGGGACCAGCTTCCTGCGTGTTGCAGCCCGTGATGATGACTACAGCTCAAATGCTGCCATTACGTATTCCATAGCAAATGATGAACCAAATTATTTACAAATTAATCCTACTACAGGCTGGGTGTTTGTGAACCAGCCCATATCTCAGGTATACTGCTTGCTTTCTTTTTTAAGCTGACTATTTCAGTATATCCTGGGAGAGACTGAGGTCATGAGTTTGGGTTACCCCCTCAGGTTAAAGGATCAATATGTCTATTTAAATTAAACATGAGTCTAAGGCTTTTAGCTGCTGGGTTCATTGACTGTGAATTGCATATGAGCAAGGCCTGCTTTCAGCTGGGAAGCAGCAGCTACAGCACTGCCCCTGAGACTTGCTCTTCCCATTTCCCTGGCTTTGGCATGCTAATTCCAAGGGCTGGAGGGCTGAGGTCATAAGCAGGGGAGCAAGAACCCAAGCATAGGACTTCACTTTGTTAACAGGCAATGGGTCAAGACACAAACCTGAATGGGAATAAGTGTGAAATTTTGGTCCTGACACAGATTCCCAACTTGATATATGTTAGTTGTGGTGGATTAAGCATAGCTGTCCCTCAGGAAAATGAAAGCATAATTCGTGTCATTATCTAAATGCATGTAGTTATCTAAAATTTATCAATTTCAGCTATTTCTCAATACTTACACAAGCAGTTTGATGTTTTCACGTTTTAAAGTAATTTGTTTCGAAATGAAAATATTATTGTAGATGTCAGTCTTTAAATAGGTATTTTTAATACTGGCATTCAACTTCTAAGTAGCTGACGCACAAAAGTTTGGTAAAGGTGTATCCTTTTAATGTATTTTTTTAATGAATCAAAGAATGCTATAGACCTAATAACAAGAACTGTTCATAGGTAAGCTTAAGAACTAAGGGCTCCATAAAGTGGGGTTTTGGTTCTATTAGGTTTTAAATTTTGTGTGACATTTGCTTATGTTTATTGAGACAAATAACAAAATTTGCCAACAATCTTCAGTAAAGCAAACAGAATTTTCTATTTACACCTATTTAAATAAAATTTGCACCTATTTCATATTTTGAGTTCAGCTGCAGGTGTTTTTCTTCTGTGTTTTTTAAGTGTGCCTTTAACTTTATGTATCAATTTATTTTGGAGACCTGATCAAAACCTTCTGTAATGAAAGCTTTTTTACTGTTCAGAAGTCATCCATAATTCGAGAGATTACTGCTACAGATGGAGGCAATAGGAGCAGTAAAGTTGAACTTGCTGTAACTGTAACCAGTGCAAAAAACCAGCCTCCACAGTGGGAAAGAGACAGCTATGAAGTTGTTATTCCAGAGAATACTACACGGGATACCTCGATTTTGGTAAGGTTGGGACAGACTTGTTTGTCTGTCTATAGCTCTCAGGCTGTAGAGTAACTGAATATTGTTTTTTGCTTAAATATAGTGAGCTTTTATAAGGGTTTTGTGTTTTGTAGCTGAATATCTGGGAGAGTCAGTACACAAAATCTTTACAAATGTTGCTGTGCTTACAGAAGTGTTGATTACAGACACTTTTTGAACTGTGCAGACAATCAAAGCAACTTCTCCCCTTGGAGATCCCCGTGTCACTTACAACCTGGAAGAGGGGCTTGTTCCAGAGACCAACATGCCAGTTCGTTTCTACCTGACTCCAAACAGACACGATGGTTCTGCTTCAATCCTGGTAGCTGAGCCACTGGATTATGAAACAACAAAGAGCTTTCTGCTGCGGGTCCGAGCACAGAATGTGGCTGCAGTTCCTTTGGCAGCATTCACCACGGTCTATATTAATGTCACAGGTGTGGGAGCCATTCAGTGATATCACAGTATAATCCTGTACTGTTCTCCTTTAAAGTTTTGTAGTTTTCTATATGTGTGCTCTTTTTGCTGTTCTAGATGTCAATGACAATGTCCCGTTCTTCACTTCATCCATTTATGAAGCCTCAGTAACAGAGGGAGCTGATGTGGGGACATTTGTCACTCAGGTGTCTGCCACAGACCTCGACTTTGGTCAGCATGGTGAGGTAAGAAGGTGGGAACCTGCATCTCCCCTGATGAGAGGTGTGGAATAACTTCTGTAATGGCTAAACAGTGTGGAAATCTTCAACCTAGAAAAGGGATGACTAATAGGGAAATGTAGAATGAAATAAAGGAGTTAATTACATACTTCTCTGTGTTGTCATGTGAAAAATGCAACTAAATTAGTAGCTGTGAGGCAGAAAACAAAGAGGAAATACTTACACAACCTACCTGCAGCTTAGCTGAAATACTTGCTGTAGAATTCTCTGGTTTGGAAAGTTCTGCATAGACCTAAAATGAGATTGGATAAATTAATGGAAGAAGAGCTGTGTTAAAAGTTTTGTGAGTTGGAAATCACTTGGGATACTGATCACTTGGGATACTGCAGACTGAATCCTTACAAAACATGGAAAGTTAACACCCAAAGTGAATGTATTCCGTGTTGATTAAAAAACAAAAAGAAAGTAGATATATCCTTAGAAGAAGAGTGCAAGCTGAAGTCAAATCGTAAAAACACGTATATAATAGAGGCTAGAACATGCTCCGTGATACTGAGCAGGTTCAAATGCAGCTCATCTGTGGCTGTTGTATTTGTGCTTGGGATGTTTAGCTGAGTTTGAGTGCTGCAGCACAAGCACTGTTCAAATGTGTGCTAGTGAAATCAGGAGCTGATTAGGCAAATTCATTTCCTTTACAGATCAGCAGTCAGGGAAGTTAATTGGCTTTAGACCAGATTGCTCAAGCTGCAGTTTTACCCAGCTTCCTTGGCCCTGATGAAGCACTCGGACACAGGACTGTTCTTCCTCTCTTTAAGCACTAATTTAGTTGTGAACTATTCAACAAAAAGAAAGTATATATTAACAATTTCTTTTTAATCCCGTAGGTAACTTACTCCCTGTTACATGACAGTGGCAGAGACCACACCTCTTTTCGCTTGGACTCCCAGACAGGCTCCATATACACTGCCTCGGTGTTTGACAGGGAGGAGAAGGGCTCCTACCTTCTGGAAGTCAAATCAGTGGATGGGTCTGAGTCAGCTCGACCTGGAAAGCATGGCAAGCCAAACTCTGGTAAGAGACAGATGGCTGTGGTAAGTGTGATATTACCTGGATTGTGTCTGAAAAGAAGCTCTGAAATACAATATTAAAAGGTAATTTCCTTTTTTTTTTTTCACAACTTGTGAAAGAGTGTCTGTTGTTTTGGTTTCGTGGTGGTTTTTTTACCATTTATCTGTTTGACAGTTGTTCAACAGCTGATAGATAAATTTTACATTATGATCAAGCAAGTTTTTTATTCTGAAATTACAAAAAACCTATAGGAACTCAAATTTAGAGTTTAGAGCAAAGATGTGCCTGTTAACTGTAGGATGCAAATCTTTGGGCAGTGCAAGTGTTTCTCAAAGCACTGCATCTGGTACTGTATTCAGTCAAAAGTAATTATGAAGCAGCAATGTTCAAGATAGAAAATCCTTCTCTCAATTGATCACTCTGCTTAAATAAAGACTTAAAATGTTGTGGCTTCAGGACGAAAAGTTATGACTAAACACTGTACAACTGCCATATTAGGCATCAATTATTCATGTATTATCTGTTTAAACAAATTGGATGTGACATTCACTTGATACCCAAGTGCTCTTGAGTAATGTTGGTATATATATGGTCCACAACCCTAAGGGTTTGTTTCTGTATTGTCTGCATATTTGTCTTCATTTAATGTGCAGGCAGACAGGTTAAGGGATTGCAGCTGACAGAAGTGGCACAGCTGGGTATTTGAATCTCGTGCTCCTTGTCTCTGCAGACACGGCCTATGTGCGCGTTTCCATCAGCGATGTGAACGACAACCAGCCTGTCTTTGCCCAGAGTGTCTATGAGGTGAATGTGGATGAGGACCAGGATGTGGGATCCACCATCCTTACAGTCAGTGCTAACGATGAGGATGAAGGTAAGGCATTGGAATCACCCCACAGCTGTGTCTCAAATATTAATGAGTTGATCTCAGCACACCAAGACGTAGTTGGTGGTGTTAGAAAGGGAAATGTCTTTTTGTCTCTAGGATTTAAAACTTCTTTAAGTGGGAACTGATCAGGCATGAACATTAGTTCATAAAGGAGCTGTGAGGCACAATCTCTTATTTCAGGAGACATACATTAATGTGGGATGATAGGAGATAATTTCTGTGCCTGCAGATACAAATTTTTTATAGATCAGATCATTTTCTTACAAATGGGTGCCAATAAAAATGTCTTGGTTAACTTGAATGAGTCAGACTTGATTTCAGTGAGATTTCTTTGCTTTCTCTATGGACAGTGTAGTAGTTTTGATTTGGGGCTGTTTTATTTTAATTTGAATCTAGACTTCCTAAGTGTATGTAATGAATTTTAGCTATATTGTTTTATCCAAAAAACAGCCAGAAATTCAGCCACACATAGTGTAAAAAGTAAGTACATAACCAGTGCTCATAAAAGAGAAAGGGATCAGTGCAAGCTTCCATCTTTTCACCATGGGGCACTACCAATTCGGCTTCACTCTATGGCAAAATGCTTTTTTTTGTTGCTGCACAAGTCCCAAAGGACTGTTTTCTCAGTGTATTTGTGACGTGCAAGTAAATCCTGACTGCACTGGATTCCTCACCCACTTTGTAGGAGGCTGAGGCAAATGTGGTGAAGATGTACTGCAGAAGGGTTTACCTACTCAAGGAACTTTTAGTTTGATACTTAGACTGCCTGCAAATTTACTTTGTAGTGTGGACAGGGGATCTGATGGGATGGATATACGGCACTCCATTTCTGCCCTCTTAACAAAGTAAAAGCAGAATTATTACTTCATTGCAAAGACATATTTTGTAGAGACAAACTATAGTCAGACACACCAGAACTGAACATGCTGATAAGTAATCTGACATAGCTGCATGTTTTACAAGACCACAAAATAGTAAAATAAAAATAATATTACTAATCAGTTATTGTATGATTTGTACTTTATCTCAACATTCCATGCATCGATCTACTTCAAGAAATGTGTGTTTTCTGACGCTGTTGGTAATTGACAGGAACAAATGCTAAATTGCGGTATCAGATCACAGCGGGAAACACAGGAGGAGTGCTGGGTGTAGATCCAGAAACGGGAGCCATTTTCATTGCCCAACCACTGGACTATGAAGAAACAAAAATGTATGAGATCCACTTGTTGGCCTCTGATGGGAAATGGGAGGATTATGCAGTTATCATCATCAACATCATGAATAAAAATGATGAGGCTCCAGTTTTCTCCATCAACGAATACTATGGAAGTATAATTGAGGAACTGGATGCATTACCAGTCTTTGTACTTCAGGTAGTGTATGCAGTTTCAGAGACCATAATGTTTCAAAGAAAGGGCACAGATTACTGTGGTACAATTATGTTAAAAATAACTCAGTGCATACATATTAGTGAAGTTTAGTTTTACTAAGTTTTTTTGTCACTGGAAGAGAAGAAAGGGACTTTTGTGGGAAAAAAAAATTACAGGGATAGTAAGTAGGATGAACAGAGTGGATCATTTGTTGATCCTGAAACACAAGTAATTGACAATTTAAAGTAGCTATGAGGATATCATATTTAAAGGTCCTGTATGAATATGAAAAATATTATTTTATTACTAAAATTGTTAACATTGTTAAAAATGCACGTTTGCCTGTTCTGAATTGTCCCTGGATTTACTTTTCCCTGGCAGGCACATGTTAATACCATGTCATAGGCTTTTAAAGGAGACTGATCTAGTCTCCTTTAGACTAGAGGAGCGTATAGGACGTGATGCAATCACTGCATGTTTCATACTTTTCTATGTTTTGGTTTTTTTCAAAACTTATAGGTTATGGCAAGTGATCCTGACAGTGGTGTGGATGGAGGAGATCTGAGATACTCCTTGCATGGCTATGGTGCAGCTGATATTTTCACAATAGATGAGAAAACAGGCAGCATTTACTCACATAAGAGGCTGGACCGGGAAGAGAGAGCACTGTGGAGATTTATTGTGTTGGCTACTGATGAAGGTGGAGGAGGACTGACAGGCTTTGCTGATGTGATTATCAATGTGTGGGATATCAATGACAATGCACCCATGTTCACGTGCATGCCTGATGACTGCAACGGGAATGTCTTTGAAAACTCTCCTGCAGACACCTTAGTCATGGAAATGGGCGCAGTCGATCGTGATGATCCAAATGTTGGTCTTAATGCTGTCCTGACTTACAGGATAACAGAGAATGTGAAGAACGAGTTTGGTACTGACATGTTTAATATCCATCCCAATACCGGGACCATTCACGTGGCAGGGGGACTGCTAGACAGGGAGAGGACTGAAAGTTATTTTCTTACTGTTGAAGCAAGAGATGGGGGAGGGCTAACAGGAACTGGCACCGCCACTGTCTGGATTGCAGACGTCAATGATAACGTTCCTAAATTCACAAAGAAGCTGTGGCAGGCAGCAATTCCTGAGAGCAGTGCCATCGACTCAGAAGTCCTGCAAGTGTGTGCTACGGATGCAGACGTTGGGGAAAATGCAGACTTAATGTTCAGCATCATTGGGGGAGACCCAGATCAGAAGTTTTATATTGAGAATGACAAAGAATGGCAATGTGGCACTGTTAGACTGAAAAAAAAGTTGGATTTTGAGAATGCCCGTGAAAGACAGTTTAATCTTACTATTACTGTGGAAGATCTGGATTTTTCTAGTGTTGCAGTGTGCCTGATTGAAGTTGAAGACTCAAATGACCACAGCCCAGCTTTCCTTTCTCAGTTTATTCAGACAAACCCTTTATTTGAAGATGTGCCTGTAGGTACCACGGTAACCACAGTGAGAGCTACAGACAAGGACTCTGATTTGAATGGGAAGATTATCTATTCCATAAAGACAGATTCAGATCCTATGAGACAGTTTGTGGTTGACCAGTTTGGTCACGTGGTTGTGGCAAATGCACTGGATCGTGAAGCCATTCAAAAATACACTTTAATTGTACAAGCTTCAGATCAGGGGACACCTGCCCGCACTGGAAGCGTTACAGTTTTGATTAACTTGCTTGATATTAATGACAATGGACCAAGGTTTGAGGCACCATACATGCCTGTGGTTTGGGAAAATACACTGAAGCCTGAAATAGTGCATATGAACCATACATCAAAGCTGCTTCATGCTTTTGATCCAGACGGTGAGGAAAATGGGCCACCCTTCACCTTTTCATTGCTACCAGCTTATCAGAATTCTCTGGATTTTTCTCTTACTGACAACAGAAATAACACAGCAACTATAACAGCTTTGAGGTCCTTTGATAGAGAAAAGCAGAAGGTGTTTCACCTGCCAATAGTTATAACAGATAGTGGCATTCCAGCTATGAGCTCCACAAACACGCTGACTATAACAGTTGGTGATGAGAACGACAACTGCCATGAGTCTGGCCACAAGGAGGTCTATGTGTACAGTTACAAAGGTAAGTGCTAGCTGCATGTTACCAGATTCTGGATATTATATCAGAGTCACGAATATAGCAGAGTTTTACACATACTTTCTCTCTTACAGTCTGTTAATCGATTTCTTTGTTTACTTACTTCGAAACTGCAGCTCCAGTTCTGTAAACAACTAAATAAAGTGGAATAAGTGAAATATATTTGTAAAACTCGGATCTTAGTGTGTAAATGATTATCTACCAAAAAACTGTTAGCTGCAAACAAGTATATATTGAACTTGCAGAAAAAGCAGTATTTTTATAAACCAGTAAAATTTATTTTCCATTCATGAGTTTTCACCTACACATTAATCTACAGAAGGCATTTTGCAGTTACGTTTTCTGAATTTGGTATACCTAAATTAGTAAAAGATGTGACCAGATCACACTGTAGAAATGAGAGAATGAAACATCTAGGGTGGCTTGGCTCCAGATTTGAACCTTAAAAATCTCCCATATTGCTGAACCTTGACTGTGGAATTCCAAAGTCTCCTTCCCTGGACTTGCTCCTCTTGCTGTTTTAGAAGAGTTGAATGGATGTCCCACTTTTGTGCCAGCCCACAAGGGCCTGAAAAAATCACCAACACCTGGCCCAGATTGGTGTCCTCTTGCCCCTTTCCTTTTCTCAGTCATGTCCTTCTCTCTCAGCTGCTCTTCTTCTTTTGCTGGGTTCCACTTGTGTGCTGTTAAAATAACAGAGTAGCAATGGAATATGTGGAATTAACTCCTGATATGGCAATTTTTAATTATATTTTTGTCTGAGAGGTTTATAGAGAGTTGTATTTATGTATTATTCTGATGTTATTTTGTGCTGTTTCCAGCTTTTCGTCTTTCATGTGACATCTCCAGTGTGCTCAAATTGCCAGAACTGGCAGAAATCCTATGACAGGATATGCATTGTTTTAAGAATCTTGGATCGTAACCATCACTAAATTGAGCAGGAATCTGAAAATAATAAATGCAGTAATGAATGTGACAGAATATAAAGTGCACTGAAAAGCAAAAATTAAATGCAGATTTATTATAATTTATCTCAACAGGAAAATGGTCAACAACAGTGCTTGGGGAAGTATTTGCACCAGATCAAGATGACTGGGACAATAAAACATTTCTCTCTGAAGGAAAACTGCTCAAGTGAGGATTGTATTTCTGTCAAAATGAGTAATATTTATGCTCCTGTAATTATTTTGCTCACCATGTATTCTCTGTGTTCAGGATGTGCATAAAGCCAGGGTTATTGAGTGTGTTAAGGGATGTACCTCCTGAATGCTCTTTTTCTTTTTCACTCGGGTTACTAGGTACTAAGAAATTAATGCACGAAATATTTTTTCCACGACAATACAGGATCACACCATGATGTTGATTTTCAGTCAGATGTCATAGTTAATTTACTTAGAAACGTGCATTCTGTAAGCTCCAGTTTAAAAATAGGCAGAGTTTCTAACGCGCGCTCTCAGATGTTAGGGTTGATGGAATACAAATCCCGAATTTAAAAGCACAGAATGGAATCATCTCATCAAAAGTGGAGGGGAATTTGGTGCTCTCCTTTGATGGCTAAATTTACAATTGCATGCGAAAACCATGACTCGGATTAGTGGAGTTTTTTCTGTTAATTGAAATGTTGAATTGGACACTTAATTCCTACTTAGACATTATTTGTTCATGTTATAAAGTGAGATGGTTTATGGCATAACGATATGCTGTTTGAAAGGGAAAAAATGGATGTGAAAGTGAATGCGAATTTTGATCTGTGCTGTGACTAAAGTTTAAAAGCTTTATGTAGGCCAAAATTAAAGACTGACTTTCTGTCCATCAGCAGCCCCTGGCCTGTTTCCATGTTAAGAGGTCACTTTTCCATAGTAATGGTCATGGAATATTTCCATAATTGCTAACTAAGGACCCTTTGAGGTATCAAATGAAGATGCTGTGAGAGATTTTATACAGAATGATCCTGTTCTGCATACAGATGTGAGACTCTGGAATGATCTTTGTTGGTTTGCCACTTCCCATTACTGACCTCAGAGACTTGCCCAGGATGACTGTGCTGAACCACGTGCTTCAACTGCACACTGCTTTTGTTCAAATTTGGGAAAGGCTGAGTGGCAGCAACATCGTTTTATAGGATCTGCAGATTGTAATTTCTGAGTTAAGGTGGCTCAGGTGTCTTTCTGAGGTTGTTGGATAATTCCCATAACTTTTTGGTCCTATAAAACTTCACAGTCCACTTTGGTCCTTCATAGTTCAACATTTAAGGCCTTCTGAATCACATTACGAATAAAGCCCTCGACTTTGATTTGTTAAGATTTCCTAATTTAAGGTTTCTGTCTAGATCTTTCAGATTAAATCAGAGGACTGGGTCTTTGCTGATGGTGGATAACACTCCTCAGGGAACATACAACTTAAGAGTTAGAGTTTCTGATGGAGTTTGTCCTGATGTTATATCTACAGTACAAATCCATGTCAGAGACCTGGAGAATGAAGCCATACAAAACTCAGCCACTGTGCGTCTCTCAGGTTGGTTTCATTTGCTGGTGAGAGTTTAGATCAGCTGCTTCTCTAACTGAATGTTTATGTGGTGTAGATACTATTATATCAATACTTGATTTGCTTATCACTGTAGGGCACTTTCAGGTATGTTTCCGTATTGTTAAATAAGAAATAAATTGAGAAATTAACCTGTGAGCTCCCCGTATTTCATGTTTATCTATTTTTGAATCCCCTAAGCAGACGTCACAGCAGAGGAGTTCGTAAGGAGAGATGAACACGGCAAAACGAGACATGGCGAGTTCAAGGAGTTCCTTGCAAAACTCTTACCTGCTAGGCTGAGTGATGTCATTGTCTTCAGCGTGATGAGCAGGGATGGGAAACAAACAGATGTGAGATTTGCAGTCCGTGCTGGCTCGACCTATTACAGACCTGAGAAACTGCACGCGGAGGTGGCAGTGTTTAAAACTGAGGTTTGTTCTCTGGGGTTGTCTGTGGAACTCACCTAAACACTGAGTTTGCAGGGTGTATATCCCAGACCTTAGGGGAAAAATATTCTGCATCTACAGATAAGGGTTTTACTGCTTCACTCAGGACAAAAACACTTGTCAAGCAAGTGTTTAGTTCAAGCTTTCTCCCTTCTTTTTAGCCCCATACGTGCTGGTATTGTATGGTTGTACTAATTCCTGGTTCAATGAATACAATCACTGGAGAGCTGCAGAAAAATGGATCTCCATTGCTGTCGGGGAGATCATGTCATGCAGATATCTGTGTTTTCTCCAGTCAGTGTTTCATTGTGCAATCCCCACATCATCAGCTTGTGTTTAGACACTTAGAGTGGAGGCTTGATGCCACCCTGACAGAAATTCTACTGTACAAAGAGGTGACACTTGATAGAAAAAGTCCTGCCGGAAGGAATATGCAGGTTAGAGGAACGGTTACAACAAGGTAGGTGAGATGGAGACAACCTGTCCTGTGATAGCATTTATCTCACCAAAGGACAACTTCAAGTACAAAGTGACAGCCTCCGCCAGCTTCTTTTACTGTTATAAGGAGAAAATAGTTTTTGGATGGAAGATGTTTTCCTCCCCTTCCTGGTGTTCCTTAACTGTCCTGCTCTCTTAGCAGGTCCTGCATGCCCTCTAGCTCAGTTACACAGACACAGTCTGTCTCCACCTCACCTGGATTTTTCTGTCGTCCTGCACAAAGGCAAAGTGACACTGCTCAGCTTTTCACTTGCCCTGGCCATGTTTGGGTTTTTAATAAATGGTACATCATATGGAGAGTTTCCCCGGAGAGAAATCAGCGCTTTGCATTTGTGTGAATATGGTAGAGCCTGCCCGAGTCTGGGAATCAACAGGACTGTCTGAACTTACCACCACCCTCCATCTTGGTTTTTCTTAAATGGCTGTGTGCATTGTGAGACTCTTCAGAGTGACCAAGTAGGAAATGCCAGAGACAGAGAGTGTTCATGAAGGGTAACAACTGCTTCTTTTGCATATTTATTGAATTACTGCAACAATAATACACAAAATCGCATAGATTTCAAATATTCTCTGCCATAGTATATGACATGTGAATTCATCAAAGTGGTAACAAGAGGATTGCTTCACATATTTTAATGAAAAATTACGTTTTTATTAATTATATACCACCTTTCAATATTTAATGAATAGCTCTAGTGAGTAATCACCAATAGTTTACAGAATACCAATCATAGCTAGAGAATTCCTCCAGTAGTTTTTGTACATGTATAACTATAAATATAGGAAATAAGCAATTAGCACTGGAATTATTCATTGAATTGCTACATAAATAATATGTTTGCATTACCTCCTGGGGATTTGGTTTTACAACAGCGATTTTTATTTAGCAGAAAAATAATCCATCCAAATACTTTAAAGGAGCCAAGCTTGTTTACATGTAGCTTTTCTATAACAGTATTACATATATGTCTAAATATGTATTACAGACTCTCCACTAACGGTGCTAAATGTGGGCAGCAGAGACAGAACTGCATTGACAGGATGCATTATGAAGTATACTTTGTGCCTTTGGGGACATTGGCATCAATACGTGTTATGACATTTGAGAATATACAAACAATGGATTAAAAAGGTCAAAGTTCTTACAGTGGTGAACTGAGATGACTGCACAAGTGAGAAAAAAGTAGAAGCACTTTAGTATTTATGCATTTGTTTTGACCTTTTCAAAGCTTGTTTTTAAGATATTTACCATTTGGGCAAAAAAGTCACATTAAATCCACAGAGCTCTAGTGTTACTAGTTTTACATTTGTATACCTTATCCATTTGTGTACCATTGTGAGAGTAGTGAGGTCTTTTGCACTCGGGTTTGGGCACTAAATACACTTCACTTCAGTGTATTTGAATCAGCAAATACAGATCAAATTCAGAAGCTTTGTAACAGACACCTGTGCAAAATCCCCAGACAAGTGGAAGGAACAAATTTTGTGATAACTTTGTCTGGTGTGTAGGCTGAAGGACAAAAAGCCAGGACTAATTGAAGCCCTGTTCTTGCCTCATACTGTGAGCAGCTCTCTTCCCTCATTCTCTGCCAGTGCTTCCTTCTTCCATTTGGATTGGAAGTTGTGAACTGCAGAGTCACTATTCCTACATTACCAGACCCGTGTTTACAGTGAGGCTCTTTTTATTTAGGTAGTTGGGCTTTCAGGTGCAACCCCAATTAATAATAAAAGCAATGAACTAGCAAAGATTAATGTAGCATAGAATAAGTATCCAGTATACTGAATTGCCTGTATTTTGTTCTGGACAGTTTGACATGAAATGTAAATTTATGGGGCACAAATCATTAGACTGAATCTGAGTTGCTACAGAGTTGTCTTGTCAGGTCACCGTCTGTGGACATGATTATTGAAAACAGCTCAGCTCTGCATTTTCCTTTGTCTGCATCCTTTTGTGTGAGAGGATGTTAGAAATAATATCTGGGTGTTACTGCTGAGGAAGGATTTATCCTGGCTTGAGCTGAAACACTCCTGTTGCTATTGGGGTGCAGGGAGCTGTGAAGCAGATGTTGCAGCTCGGAAGGTGGAGTGTCACTGCTCTCAGAGCTTTGGTCCTTGGAAATAATGTTACCAGACCAATACAGATTCAACATGCTCATAGTAAATTATGTCAGCGATAAAGTTTTTAGGAAATGCTGCTGCTGTAATTTTTTTGTCAAATATTTCCTGAATTTTTCAAATTATTTTGCTTGCCTGTATAGTCAGGGATGTTACTAAGTAATTCTCAAGAAACTAAAGCACTGCATTAAGTCTCTGATGGCTTGGATTGTTCGGAATTGAAGTAAAAGCCTTCATTAGGATGGGTGGCGATGTGTTGAACTGTCTTTTCCCTTAGATCCAGTCAGCTCTACGACTGAACATTTCCCAGATCGATGTTGACGAGTGCAGGAGCGCCAACTGTAGTGAGGGCTGTACGAACCACCTGAGTGTGAGCGACATCCCCACGGTGATGGACACCGGGAGCGTGTCCTTCGTGGCCCTCAGCACCAGCAGCCGCGCCATCTGCACCTGCTCCGCCCGCGAGCGCCTGCACCAGCCCTGCTCCTCCTACCCTCGCAGCCCCTGTCTCAATGGGGGCATTTGTATCGACACTTTGAATGGCTACAGGTGAGGAAACGTGGGTCACCCACCGTCTTGCTCCTTCTGTTTCTAAAGTGTCAAGTGGGGTCTAAAAGAATCATGAATTTACTTCTGACTGAAAGAGAAACAAAAATCTCCACAAGTGCACAGGGATGTAAACCCAATGGCAACAGGGACTTTCCTGATGACCCCTAATGGGGCTGTGGTCACAGAAAGTGCATGAGTAACAAAGAAAACCCTGGGGGACACACAGTGGTATAATTAACACATCATTTTTTTTAAGAGCACCTAATTCAGTATGAAGCCATGTGTGCCCTGGTTTTTTTCTCTTTTCCAGGAGAGTGATAATAAAGGTGGGTATCAGTGTTAGCAGCAGGGATGTAGGAGTGAAATGTAGTTCAAATAATGGGTAATAAGAAGCCCAAAAAGCATTAGATAGTAAACTTGCTTTATTATAGCATCACCTGGCGTGCAGCAGTATTCCCTTAGTGAAATTAATTCCAGATAGGAATTAACCTCCCTGAGTTTACTCTGTAATAAATTGATGTTTGGTGTTCTGTGTTACTTATTTAGGGAAAAAGTTCATTGTTCTCAAAAACTTGGCCTCAAAAATACTTCTTTTTTTTGAGTGAGTTAGTATAGAGAATAAAAATACCTTTTACTCTTAGAGTATTTTAATAATTGCCAAACACCCCTGAGATTCTGCTAAAATCTTTGTTTCACTGATTTTTTTTTAACTGTAATTTAAATGCTGCACTTGCTGCATGTAAAACAAAACAAAAGTTCAACACTGGGGAATTTTGACTATTTCTTTTGTTTATGATCTTTCAGATGTCTTTGTCCTGCTTCCTTTCATGGACCAGACTGCCAGCAGACGAAGCACAGTTTCCATGGAAATGGTTATGCATGGTTTCGTCCCATCAGACCTTGTTTTGAAAGCTCACTCTCTCTAGAGTTTATTACTGTGGTTCCAGATGGACTTTTACTATATAGTGGTCCTTTATCAAATCCAGAACCTGGGAGTACAGAAAACTTCATTGCAATAGGTACTTCTGCAAAAGTGTGTGGAAAAATTAAATGTCTCTTGGGAATGGATTGCTTGTGACCAGTGTAATAATTAGACTATGAATTCTATCTTTCCATTTAATAAGGTAACTTATTTTCTGATTTGAAAATATTTTGAAGCATTTCCTAACAAGTCTTTCTCCTTTGATGTCTATTTTTGCAGCCTGCACCTATGGCTTTAGGTTCATCACAGGGTTGTAGAAATGAAGGGGAAAGCAAAACAGACAGATGGATATATATAGAAAAATAATCTGCGTAGAAAAACTGTAGTGCTATAAAGGAATTTAGGCACTTTGAAGATAGGTATTACATGAGTGGTGCAGTTTTACTTGCATGTCATTCTCACCTAGTTCGGTGAGAAAAGAAATCCACTTAAACTGCCTTTAGTCTTGGGGCGATTTTGTACTCTTTTTGAACAGACAATGATTTGATGGATGAATCCAGCCCCACATGCCACTGTGAGAAGATTCATACACAAGTAGAACTCAATGCTTTATGCTGACACATATTTAAAAGGTTACTGCTGCTCATTTTTGGTGACTTAACATACAAGATGGTTGGCATTTTATATTTTCCTGATTAATTGAAAGGTAATGTGGTTGAATAGTTCATCATTTACCTCCTTTTTTTTTTTTTTTTTTTTTTTTTTGCCTCAAGTTGCAGTTACTTGTAAATTTGAGTAGAAGATGGGAAGGAAGAAACCTGCATGCATTAATTGTTTTAGAGCACCATAAAATTGCAGATTGCTTCTCAGGAATTAGTTTCAGTGTTTTGACAGAGAAGTGGAATAACCGAAAGTATAAAAGTAAATAATATACTGAATGATTACTTCTGCTTAATAGAAGACATAGAGTCTAATTCTAGTTATTTCTGTGGTGAACCCCCTGGATGTGACTAGCAATAACCATTAAATCAGTCCAGCCACTAACTGCTGAGATACCCAGAACTGAAAGATTCTTGTAGCTGGATTTAATTTCATGTTCATGTTGTATTAGAGCTCTCTGATGGCATTCCTGTGCTGAAGATGAGCCATGGCTCAGGTTTTGTGGTGCTGCAGTTTCCAAGTCATCTGAATGTCGCAGACAAGAAGTGGCATCGACTGGAAGTCAGAACCAATGGTCAGGTCAGTGATTGGATTTTTTTCCCACATCCAGATATTTCCAATAGCATTTCCTTTTGCAGAGACAGGAGGGCAAAAAGAACAGACTGGGTAATCATATATATTGTCTTAATTGTTCTTGTAGTTTGGATGAATAATAGAAATTTTGGGAAGACCTCATTGTTAATTCCAAATCCACTGATGTTGTAATTCATATTCTGCCATCAGAGGAATATTTTTGCCTCTTTTAAGCTCTGCAGCAGCACATATAGACTGTGGACATTGGAATTCATTATTTATGCACAAAGAGCAGATATTTATTTATTTGCAAATGCAAGTACAGGTCTTGTGTAAGTGGTTAAAATACTCAGAAGCATAAATAAAGTGCAGAGCTAAGTGCCTTCTTTTGCTAAATGGTTCCATTTTGGCTTTACTGGTGATTGCAAGATGGAAAAGAGGGGAAAAACTCAGCTCTTTTTGCTTGATTGTATGCAAGAAGTAAAAGATCAAAATTTGATTTAACACGTTTATTGAGCTGTGCAGCAGTTGTTACCTCAGTAATGCTGCTGTGCTGTGCGCAGGATGTTCGGTTCACCCTGGATCAGTGCGGTGCAGCCGTGGTGTCGGAGATAGAAGGGGTTGGCAGGTGGTTGTCCACTGAAGATCGCACAAATTGTGAAATCTTCGGGTCTGTTCCACGGAGAGCAAGGTACATTCCTAGAGATTCCCTGACAGGCAGTAGATTCTAAGGCCTGTGAAGATTTTACCTGTTAGATTGATGCCAAGTTATTGACTAGGAGCATAAAAAGCATTTCCTCTTTTCTCGGACCTTCTAGGCCAAGCCTGGACCTTAAAGCACTAAACAAATTTTAAAGAACCAGACTTCCTCTGAGTAGTGTTTCAGTTTTAAGTGACAACCACAAAACACTGTGGCTGTTTTTCCTGCAGTTTTTGTGGGTCCTGTGTACCCTCCTTCACCCACAGAATTTCTCTCTGTTCATCAAGTCACCGTGAGCCTGCTCTTGAAAACCTCATGAATTTTTGGGCCAGTTGACCAAAAAGTCCTGGGTCCAGTTTGTGCCCCACAGTGCAGGGTGGACAAGGACCAGCTGGTTACAGTCCAGAGAAGAGCAAGGACTGTGATCAGCTTGCCCTGAGAGTAAGAATCAAGAATGGAGGAATTGAGGTCAGTTAACAGCAAGAAGGGAAGACTGAGGAGAGATGAGAAGTCTCAGTGTATATAAAAGAATGGTACAAAGAGGATTTGGACAGTCTCTTCTGTACAGACCCTAAAGTTCCAGTGAGGAATATTCAGGTTTTATTTTAGGGAAACACTTGTACTAACAAAGATACTTGAGCTGTGAAACAGGCAGTCCCAGCAAGTGTTCTGATGAGCATTGGGATTAAGCCTTGTCCACAGCTGCATGGAGCTCTCCTGGTCATGACAGGAGCACAAAAAAGGGGAAAAATATAAGAACAAATGAAAACAAAAGGAATTGACAAGTTCAGGAAAAAGAAAATCTGAGGACTATAATATATGGAATTCTTTGGCTCAGAGAGATGATTGGGAGACACTGCAGAGCCTGGACAAGTTTACCATGCTTTTTAGACCACATGGACCCAACTTTTAAGTTTCTGGCCCTTATCGTACACAGAACAGTCTTTGATGTAGTATTCCTACAGCCTAGGATAACTGTGCATGCACAGAGCACTTGAAGGAGAATATGGTGTCTAGAATATGACAGTTATTTCTGACTTGAGCACAAACATATCCAAAATGTAATATTGTCCCATAGCTGAGCTTTCCAGTAGGTTCCACTGTCATGTTTTAAAAAAAAATACCCTTAATTTTAAAGGGCCAACTTCTGCTCACTGACTATTTCAGAGAAAGAAGATTGCATTCTATTGTTAAAGTAGCTGCATTCTATTGTTACGTCATAAAGCCTGTGTTATTTGGAAATACAGTGTATTTATTTATTTATCTACCTATGTTTGATAAATGCACATCTGTTTTTATTGTTCATATGATTTTTAAAGGTATTTGAATGTGAACCACGTTCTCCAGCTGGGTGGTGTAAAAGAATCATTACCATATTCCTACCCACAATTGCTACACAAACATTTTTCTGGTTGCTTGCGCAATTTCATCTTGGATACTCAGGTAAGAGCAGAGTAACATTTGCTTTAGCAAAGGAGTAAACTTTTTTATTTAATTTTTGGAAGACTTCTATTATACGTGAAACTTCTGCTTCCATTAATGTATTCAATGCCCACGTGCATCACTGCAAAATACAAGAAAATTCTGGATATTTCTGTGATAATTAGAATAACTACCTTGAAAAGTTATTTCTCAATTCCAAGAAGATGTATTAATGAGCCAGGAACTGTGTGTTTGTTTATCCCCTGCTTCACGCAGCTGTTTTCCAATCTTCTTTGTGCATTCAGGGAACTTCTGAATCGCAATTGTATAACGGTATATTTATGCCAGCTGTCTGCTTTGTTAGGAGGTATTAGGGTTTTGTTGATTTCATAGTCAGTTGAGTTTATTCAAAGGCAAAACATGCTCTGGATAAAATCAGCTGAAGTCTGAATGTCAAAAAGCAAACTTAGTAACTTCAGCAATGCAGATGAGGAACAGACAGTGAAGTGGTGCGGCTATTTCTGTTTCAAAATCAAGTGTTTCTTGAATAATGTTTTTGTATCCTGAATTTTCTCTTGAAGGTATACGACCTTCAGTCTCCCGCAGAGTCCCTGAACAGCTTCCCTGGATGCACTCTGACGGATGGGAGCTGTGAGACCATGGGATCTTCTTCCTGCGGTATCCACGGGAGGTGCCTTGGAGACTGGGGCTCGTTTGCGTGTCACTGTTTGCCGGGCTACCACGGCTATCGATGTGATAAAGGTGAATCCTGTTTTTCTGTTTCATTATTGGTAGGCTGCTAAATATTACAGTGCAGGAAACCTCAAATATTTGCAGGTAACAATTGCTGAGGTGGTTTCTGATGTTTACCTTGTGTAAAGCCATGTTGCAGTGTAGTTGCCTGCGATTGTTAACAATTTCTTTTTTAACTCCTTTTGAGAAATTTCTTTCTCGGTACAGGATCATTTCTTTAATCCTGAGGGTGTTCATGCAATGACTGTATAATGACATGACTGCATGACAAAAAAAAAACGTAAAAAAAATGATTTCATTTTATTACAGTTGTTTGATTTGCATCTGTTTACACTTTCTGAATTATCTAATAACCTAAAACTTAAATATGAGTGTGCCACTACCACCTTCTGTGCAGAATTAGAACCATACAACTGGAATAAGAAATCACTGCTCTGCTGGTATCAGGAAGAGACTCTGCTGGCTTAAGGAGCTATGCTTTGGGAATAGTGAGCCAAAGTTTGTAGCAGAAAGACAACTATAAAATAGCAGGTTGTCAAATTTGATTGTGGTACTGCAGTCTCTTGTCTTGGTCTGAGGTTCTGCTTCCCTGCTATCATCCCATGTGAGCATTGTAAGGAGGAGCATTAGCAAGATCAAGTTGGGTGGGAAAATGAAGTGTGAGGGTAACTGGGGAAGCTGTGAAAATAATACAGGGGCATGTCCCCAAAGACAAGTTGTCTCACAGATCCGTGCTGTGCATCGTAATTGTTTCCTTCTACTTTCAGCTCTTATTATGACGTTAAGGGCAATAATAATATTTCCCTCTCCTCACGAGATGGTTGAAATGTTTCTATCCCTTTCAGTTGCCAAGGAGTACACGTTTGAGGCAGGCAGCCACATCCGCTACCAGCTGCCTGTCAGTGTGTCTGCCCGCAGGACGCTGTTCGAGGCCCTGGTGCGCACCCGGCAGCCCGACAGCATCATCACAACCATGCTGTCCCGGGCCAAGGACGAGCACATCACCCTGCAGGTGAGCGGGCAGCCCACACAGACACACACACACATCAGTGCCAGAGGCAGCTCAGAGAAACAGTCAGAGATGGAAATAGAACAAAAAATCTAATGCTGAGCACTAAGACTTGGGGATTTGTTTTATGGATACATACAGATCTGATGCTTTACTTGAGACACTGACCACTCAGCTGTGGTATCCCACTGGATTTCAATGCCAATTGCAGTGAAATACAGTTTCTACATAGAATAGGATGAATAGAGTGTGTACCTGGTGTCCTTTTGAACCGCGTGGGCAATTCTTCGTAGTTCCGACTCTGCCAAGCAAGGTGCCTGTGGCACTTCTAATGATGTGCTCTCAAAGTGACAACCTTTTCGTTTCATACACACCACTGAACAAGTCACCTCTTCAGCTAAGTTGGTTTGAGCTGTCAGTGTGCCTGTGATACCCCAGACTCTCAACCATTTGAAGAACCCCATAAATTTGTGCAAGAGAGATCAGGGTGAAATTACTCCAGGTGACTTAAATACTACTGTGCGTATACTGCTACCATATTTAGGTTGCCTACTTCAGTAGCACCTGAAGTATTTTTATATTACACCTAAATGTGCAGTGTAAACATACCCTAGATTTAAACAAACGCTTCAAGGTTGAAGTTACAGGTCAATACAAAATGCCACGCAATGACTTTTCTTTCTTGCTATTTGTTAATTATCCACAAGGTTGTTCAGGGACTCTTAGTGGTCTCATACAATCTGGGTGATGGAGACTATTCTGTAAGCCTTCCCTCCTACCACATTGATAATGGTGAATGGCATCACATCACACTGGAGAGAAATGAAAATGAATTTACTCTTCGCCTTTATGAAGGAGGTGGGAAGCGAGAGATTACTAAAGCAGCAGGAGTATACAAAGAGATTGTGATTGACCCCAGCAGCCTGGTCCTTGGAAACACCTACCCGTTCAATCAAAACAAGAGTTTTCAAGGTAGGAATTCTTGATCTCACTGTTCATAATATGGACCTGTAAAAATGAAGACATATTGCAGGAAAATTTGTTTATGTAGAGCCCAAAGCACACAGATTTCCTGCATGACTTTGCAACAGAGACAAATAAGCTGTTCTGACCAGGAGAAGGTACAGCAGATAATTGCCTGCAAATACAGTTGGCTACTGGACTTGGAGCAGTGATAGTCACCTCTTGCCTTGGCTGCAGAGTGTTTGTACCTGGAGATCCAGCAGCTTCTCCCAGGTGGACTGCGGATGGCTCCCTGCCTTGGATACACAGAGCTGGTTCAGTGCATGGTTCTGTCCTTCCCTCCCAAACACATCTGTCCCTATGCTGAAAGGAGTATTTCCATTTTATATGTGCATTACATAGCAACCACCAATCCCTGGTTTATTAGTTTGTATTACTGGATTTTACACTCAGTCAAAGCATTAACTAAAATTAGAAATGGTTTATTGAATTAGAGCTAAAAATCTGAATTTTTAGTAACTGAGTGGATGAGGTCACAGTGTCTGTTAAAAGCAAATCAGTTTTCAGCCTGGAAATTGAGTAATTCCGCAAAGGAGAAATACAGAGAAGTGTAAGTCTGAGATATCCATGGCAGCTCTTTGCTCTGAGCTCAGCTGGCAGCTTGGCCTGTGCCTAAACCCACAGTGCAAGTAAAGCACAGCAGCACAGCTTTTATTGCCAAGGAAGACACATCACTGCTGGTTAAACGTGCCTGGTGGCTGTGGGTCACCTCTCTTCCATGCCCTTCACCTCTTTAACCAGGTCCTAGTAAATCCATTCAAGGCAAGCTGGTCGTGTCTTCACCAGGCAGAAGTACTTCAGTGAGTAACACAAAAGTGCCTGGAGAAAAATTAAATAGAGTAGTAATTTACAACATAAGTGCGTCACAAATTATCAGAAAAAGATTGTTTTCTATTGCTTTACTAAAAGTATTCCAATAAATAAAGTTTATGATGTGAACTAGGGAGCATACTTTGAATATTTTATTTATGGGAATAATAATGTTTGTTTTTAAGTAAATAAAGAAGTCAGATGGTTGCATGAAGATCATTTTAATTAGGACAATTAATGTTGCTGCTAAGTAGCTGAAACTTTAGGGACTTCAAAGTCATAAAATGTACTTAATTAATCAAAGTGTATGTTTTCATGCTGAGGCATCACATGCATACAAAGTTAATGTCACACATCTACAGTACAAATTTTCTACGCCTGATTGAAAACTCTTTCACCATTATTTGTAGTTTGCTGTCCATACTATAAAGTTAAGCTCTAAGCTACAATTTAAAATCAACCAAACATGATTTTTACTGGTACACTGAAGAACAGAACAGGTTATCCACACAGGTTTTCCACAATATCTGGACTTTTCTGTGGAATTCACCGTGGAGGGATACATATTCCACTGACTTTAACTCAGGGAAAGAGGGGCCCTGTCATGGTTTAACCCCAGGCAGCCCCCAGCCCCTCGCAGCAGCTCGCTCACTCCCCACCAGTGGGGTCGGGGAGGGAATCAGGAAGGTAAAAGCTGGAAAATCCCTGGTTTGAGATAAAGGCAGTTTAATAGGGAAAGCAAAAGCCCTAGAATGAATTCCCTGCTTCCCACGGGCAGGCAGGTGTTCAGTACCTCCAGGAGAGCATTGCACATCCCGTGGAATGGTTACGTGGGATGACAAACACATTCACTCCAGACATCTCCCCCTTCCTCCTTCTTCCCCTCACTCTGTACACTGAGCATGATGTCACAGGCTCTGGAATCTCCCTTGGGTCAGCTGGGGTCACCTGTCCTGGCTGTGCCCCTTCCCAACCTCCCAGCCCCCCCCAGCTTTCCCAGCGTGGCCCCGCAAAAGGCAGGAGAGGCCTTGGCTCTGTGTGAGCTCTGCTCAGCGATAACAGAAACATCTCCATGTGATCAGCCTGTGTTCAGCACACATCCAAAACACAGCCCCACACCAGCCCCTGGGAAGAGATTTAAGTCTGCCCCAGCTAAAACCAGCAGAGGCCTGCAGCAACACTTGATTCTCATGAGAAACACTGGGAACCTTGATCAAAACTCAGGCAAATCCAGTAAAAAAAAATGAAGGACAATACTATGAAAGCTTAAGTAAATTCAGTCCTGGATTTAAACTTTGATAGCTGGAGTCCTTGTTGAGCATAAACTGCCAAATCTTACAGCTGCTTCAGATTATTCTCGCTGAATGGTTTTTGAAACTGTCTCTTTGTGCCTTGCTGCAGGATGTATGAAGGATGTCAGATTTAACAACTACAGAATCCCTCTGGACACTCACGGGAAGGAGCTGGTGTCAGTATTGAGTGCCCAAGGCATCAGAGAAGGCTGTTCTTCGGAGGCATGTAGGAATAACCCTTGCAACCAGGAATTTATTTGTATTGATTTGTGGATGATGCATGAATGCAGGTAATTGGTGGAAATTGAAGCACAAACCCTCCAGAATGAGGTGTGGGAAAGGGTGGATGTTGAAGTGTGCAGCTTGAGGGCTGGCCCTGGCAACTCATCAAACCCCTGGAACCACAGTGGCACACAAAGCTGGACAGATGCACAGGGAGCAGGTTATTCTGTCCTTACAGGCACCACCATCAGCTGATATAAATCAGCCTGGCCTCAGGGGTTGTGGAGCAATTTCAGCTGCCTGTCTAATGGAAAATGTTTAGAGAACAGCAGCAAATCCAGAATGTTTGTAAACCCTGGAACCAGCACAGGAGGGTGTGTGAGCTGGAGTGGCACGGTTCCCTGGCTGTGCTGTGAAGCTCGTGCTGTGCAGTGTCAATGCTTTCTCTCAGGAGGGTCGGATTTCTTACACTGGCCCAGGCTGTCACCTCTGTTTCCTCCCAGGCCCCTCCAGCTGCATTAGGAACATCCCACCATTAGGCTCAGATTCTTGTGTGTGTGGCTGGGGCTGGGGTCAGGACAGCACTAATTCCTGTTGGTTGAGGTGTGCAAATGAACACTTTACTTACACACACTTTAATGTTTACACACATATTCCTGACTGCCACTGTCCACACAAATGGAGTTTTCTAACTCTGGAAACTTAAAGAACACAGCACAGCTTGTCCTGCCTAGCCAGAACTGCAGGCCCCAATCCAGCTGTTTCCACAAGGATAATCATGCAGAAGCCAGTGGAACTACCCAAGTTCTGAAAGCCCCAGACATAAGGGTTTGAAGTTGTGGAGCTCATGGTATGGCTGCCTCAGGAAAGGCTACAACCTGTAATGATTTCACGTAACTTACTCCCAGTAGCTGCTTCAGAAACCGTGCAAAGAATGTCACCAAAGTGTGTTTTAAACTCTTCAGTGCTGCTGTTGTGGCAGCTTTTCTCCCAGTCTAATGGTCTTGTTTTCCCCTGGCTGTGTAGCTGTCCTGCGGGACACATGATCCTGGAGAACGCCTCTGGCCGGCAGTGCGTGTACACGGCGTGTGCCGAGCGGCCCTGCAACTACGGCACCTGCGTGGCCCTGTCCCCCAGCAGCTTCCAGTGCCACTGCCCCGACGGCTACACTGGGCGCCACTGCGAGATCACCCTGGCCATCTTCCACAAGGACACGGGGCTCAGCTTCACCTCCCTCTTCGCCATCTGCGTCTGCTTCCTGGCGCTCTTAGGTAGCTACGGCAACTACGTCTTGTATTACCTGTGGTGAGCTCCCGTGTCCACCCGTCCTGAGCAGTCATCGCCTCATCTCCTACTGAAAAACTCCTGAGGGACCCTCGACTCTGCCTTCATTCCTCTGCCGTGGTCCCGTCACTGATTTCTCATCCTTCTGTGCATCCATCGCTAAGTGGATCAATATTTGTGAGCTGTGGAAAGTCTCCGCACTTTTACTTTCTGCACGTTTTCACTTCATTGCTGAGGAACTGTTCAGATGCATAATTGGAAGCAAATGCAATTGAACAGCAAGAGTGGAAATTGCTACCAGATAAGCATAGTTTAAAATACTGCTGAGTGTGAAACACATTTTTCAGGCTAGGAGAAACCTACTCTCTCATAGGAATACACTGGTCAGGCAGGAGCAGGCTTTTGCATCTTACCAGTTGTGTCCCAGCTCCTAATGAGCTGCTTTTGGCTCCCTCTGCCATTTTCAGGCTTAGGCATTGGATCTCAAAAAGAAGAGGAAAACCAGAAGGGTCTTACTAGTGATGAAGGATCACATCTTGGAGTATTTCTTGTTTATTCAAATGTGATGGAAGTTTGCCTGAGTAAAGACATAGGATCCTCCTGGCTTTTAGTGTTAATGCAGTTTCATTCCAGAAGTTGTAGTGAGAGTATGAAAATACCATTGTTTTCCCCAGCTCTGCTAGATACTATGTTTGCCATGCAAATACGAGCAGGAAATTCGTGGGAAGCTAAGTGGTATCACAGCTCTTGGAATGTCAGATAGCTGAGGTTGATAATAGATCATTATGTTAGAGGAGTGCAGGACACGGACCTGTGTACCCCAGTTGAAGTCCCAACGTCATTAAATGCTGCTCCACAGAACTGTTGCATGCATTCTGTAAGAGATTCTAGTTTAATTCACTGCACTGGTAATTTATGGTATTCAATGCTTTGAGGTCTTACTCTGAGCTTTCATGGATTTTTATAGAGTTGGTAACACAGTGATACACAAGTTTCTATTTATAGAATGTTCAGTATCTGATGTTGAAGCTTGTCAGTTGTGTAAAATACACTTCAGCATTTAAGAAAAATGTTTAAATTAATGAATGCTAAGGCAAAATGTGCCTGATTTTTTTCTAGTAAAACACCTAAAGTTATATCCTCTTTTGTCTTGTGTCTACCTGTGTTTCATTCGTGTGTAGTTGTGTCTGTTACTGTCAACATGTTATTACTTCTTTGTCCCCCTCGGTAACGTATTTTCTGTGACAAAGTTCAACTCCACACAGATCAGAGACAGGACAGAGACACCGCTTGGGTCATTCAGGTGTTTAACAACTTCAAGTTGTGCTTTAAAGGGTGTTGCAAAATGCTCTTTAAAGCATCTTTTTTTTCTGTGTTTGATGTTCACCACACTGGAAAGTGCAATCCCCAGACATTTGCTGAGAAGCCCAGGGTGCAGCCATGCTTGCCCTGCTGTGCACTGGGTTTTCCTGGTGCCTGCATCACCTCTGCTCTGCTCCTGTGTTCCCACAGCCCTGCTCAGTGCCGGCTTCCTCTGGGCTCACTGGAAATCGCGCAAGGGTCTGCACGGAGGCGTTTACCATGGATCTGCTCATCCTGAGGATCTGGAGGACATCAGGGAAAACATCCTCAACTACAATGAAGAAGGGGGTGGGGAGCAAGATGAAGTAAGGATCACTGTTATGTTACACTTAAGAGGGGACTGGTGGCTCACCATGCTAAGGAAAATGTATTTTGTACTTTGTCCTCAGCCTTTGTTTGGCTGATTCAGCCCTGCAATTGGCAGATGAATAATTTGGAAGGGTCTGTACATGAGAGTGCGTGTTTTCTAAGCAGAGATAAATGCCTATCCATTTTTAATTTGTCTTAAAGCAAGTGCTCCTGAGTGCCTGTTGAAAGGAGCCTGTAGGGTGAGTTTAGCAGTAGGGCACTAACAGCTGCTGGGGTTCTTTTCGGGCTCAGGAGACACTGAGGTTCTCAGGACTCATCACTGCTGGAGCTCCAAGGGCTTGGAAGAGCCTGGTGTGCCTGTTCCTCATGGACAGAGACTGCTCCCAGCAGCAGGTGTTCACACCTCGCTCGTTAGGAAGGGGAGGTGCTGAATTGCCTCCCCTGAGGCCCTGGGGCATGTGTTGGTTGTGAAAGAACCTTTCTGCATTTTTGTGTTTCGGAGAGAAATACACCAGTGAACACCAGCTGTTTATACTTAGAGCAGAGCAGATTATACGCAAAGCAGGTATTACTAACATTCCTGCTGGCTGTTCTAAGGTTTTCACATGTCAGTGGAAGGCAGAGCTTTGAAGGAAAACTGTGGATATTATAAACAAGTACTCTTAATAGATTATTTACTGACCTATGGATGTTTTCTATGTTTTTTTTTATACAAGGTAAGAAACATCATTGCCAACTGTTCATTTCATGGATTCAAGGGGTGGTGTGGCTCTGCAGAGGTAATAATAGTCATGGTGCCAATGTGATGGGCCAAAAAAAGCCAGTGATTTAAAAAGAGTCTTACTTGTAGAGTATCCTTATTTTCTTGGTGAATTAGTGGGAACGTAATAAACACAGACATTTCCCATGTGATAACATAGACAGCTATAAATCCTGTTTTCCTTAATCAGATTAACTTCCTCTGCAATATTTTGCAATTTTACACCCAGAAGCTCTCTTTGAGGAAATCTACAGTTACTGTATGACATGTTTAATTACTTTTGGAGAGTTCTTAAAATACACTGCTTATTTTAAGCAATGGAATCAAATTAGTGACTTGATGATCTCCATCTGAGGCTATTACTCTGCCTGAAGAAACAGTGCTTGGAGTGAAGCCTCTCTGGGTTCTGTGTGCTCTTCCTAAATTATTCAGATTTAAGTTCTGGGGTTGCAGCTGAAACTTTTTAAGCTAAAACCTAGTTGTTTGTCAAGATTAAAAAAACTCAAACAAACAAACCAGCCCCTAGAATACTCCGAATTACACCACCTTAATTGTGTTCTAATGTTACCTCAACAAAAGGATCATGAGGGCACTTGGATGAGAAAATTTGATTTTTGTAATGTTAGTGCATGCTAGGGCTGTGGGGACAAGAGGTTGTCTTACGAAGGAGTTTCTGCATCTGAAATAAATAAAACTGTCTCCCAGAGAAATTAGGAGCTCATGAAAATCGCAGGAGGTTAGTGCATTGTTGAGTACACACTGAACTCAGCTGACCACCAGATGTTGTTAAAAGCCAGCTCTGGACCCAGAGTCGAGGGCTGAGTTGGGTTTGTAGATGGCCAGCTTACTTTCTGGGGAGTAGGTAAATTTTACACTGAGATCTGAATTTCAAAACAAAAACCGTACCACTGCCATGTACCATAACTAACCGTTATTCCAGAGAATGGTGAAATTTTATCAAAAATCACACTAGACTTTTGAGCTACTATTGCAGCAAGATTTAATATGCTGTTTGTGTATATCCTTTCTCACCTCCTCTGCCAGGCTTGTGGTGTCGGTGTCCAGTGAGGATAAGGTACTCAGATCTGAATTTCAGAACAAAGATTGGGGTATTTCTGTCATATTTATTTAGCTTTTGATATGAAATCAGACTTGATTGTGACCCTGACTGCGGCATTGCAGACTGCACTTGCTGCAGTCTTGCACTGCAGAGGTTGTTCCTCACAGGCTTTCTCAGTTGCATTACAGGTGACAGAGTTGGCAAAACACCCAACCCTCCAGGTGTGCACACCGGACAGACTGGCTCGGGATCATTCCTTCTTTATTCCCACTAGAACACGGACTGTTGGGACCTACAGAGAGTATTAACTCGATGTGCACGGTTTCTCCCTGCAGGACGCCTACAACATGGCAGAGCTGCAGGTGTCTATCCAAGCCAGCCCAGCCTATTCCCTCCACAAGAGGCCCGAGGCCGCAGGGCAGCGGAGGGGCCTGGCGGGTNCGCGGAGCTGGGCCGGCTCCTGGCCGCGGTGCTGAGGGAGGCCGAGCGCCGCGCCCCGCCCGCGCCGCAGGACTCGCTGCGCGTCTTCTGCACCGAGGGCGCCGGCTCCAGCGCCGGCAGCCTCAGCTCCCTCAGCTCCGCGGGGCTGGGCGACGGCACCGCCTGCCAGGACATCCACGAGTGGGGACCGAAGTTCGAGAAACTGAGGGAGCTGTACTCGCACAGAGAGGCAGAAGACCTGTAGCTCCCCAAGGCTGCTGTTTTCTGGTCTGGAAGCAAAGGTGAGGAAGTTTTCTATATTCCTGTTCTATATTACCCCCACCTGGTCTTTTTCTTTGTTACAACAGGGATTCAGATTCCCACTAAGGAGGCTGCAGGACTTGGTAGCTAGTTGAAAAATGAGTAGGAGCTAATCTTGAGACATCCTGGACATCTGCATTTTGGGATATAAACCTACTGGGAAGAATAAAGACGGAATCTGGGGTAAGCTGTCATTCACATACAGTGGTTAAGAAGTGCAGGTATTTTTTGTCACTGAAGTAATGCAGGACTCTGAGGCCTCCAGCAAACACAGCCTGAGGTGTGCTGGAGCTGAGGGAATCATGCTGGCTGTGTTCCTACAGGGAAGCATGCTGGTGTGCTGTTTCCTTGGTGCTTTAATAGTTATTTGAAGAAAAAACCCACTTTGTCTCTTTCTCGTGCAAATCAAGTCCATAGTGTATTATTTCTCTCTTGTTTCCCACACTGGGCCCAGTGACAGCACTGCTCAGTGAATACAGTGTGGGTGCCAGTCCATGGGTCCAGGTAAAGGAAGGAAGTAGATGGATGAACTGCAACTCCAGTTACACTGTGATGAAATCCCTTTATGCTGCCATACAAGTGCAGAAACTGGATTTGGCACAACACACCAAGCCAGCTGCTTACAACTACGTACTTTTCCTAAGGAAAAGGCCAGGTTTTCTGGCTACATGCCTCAAAGGGGGCTTAGTCAGGATTTCAGTAGCAAACACCACAGTTCGCCACAATTTTTCATTCCCAATGAGCTGCTGAACTGAGCCTAAACCAGCCTGAACTGTGTAATTTGCATCTACAGTTCTGTGTGTCCCTCACGTTTTGTTAAACCTCCTTTGATGGCAGCATTGGAAAAACTAACAGCAGTACCAGGGCATGGAATATTATGCTCTAAATTAATCAGTCCCTTTCCCAGACCATTTTATGTCCAGCAACTGTGCTGGATTTTTCTAAAACTTGAAAATATTTGGAAGTGAGAAGGTGCCACAAAATTATGTGATTTTTTTTTTTTTTTTTTTAAACTGAGACCACTTGTACAGATAAATGGAGTACAGTGCAGCAGCAACCCCAAAATCTTAAGCTGTGCTGTATCTCTATGTATCATATGTAAATTATATTGTAATATGTAAACTATATGTAATATGTACATTCTATATTATCAGCTAAAAATAAGAATATAACCTAGTTTCTAATAACTTGTTTCATTAAAACAAAGCATGAAACAATGTATTGTAACAGATATTAAAACTGCTTTGCTCACAGTTACATCAGTAGCTTGTTTTGGGAGGTCTGGCTTTTATTTTTATACATATATTAAAACCCATGACTAGGTGAATGCTGTCTGCAGGCCAGCTCAGTTTGCATGGTTCCCAAATGAGACATGTTCACACAGTACCTTGTTCTCACATGCATTTGTGCCACACTCTGGAAAATCTTGAGTGCACCATTAACCACTGGCTACACACTGCAGGTGGTGAGCATTTTCCTCGGGAAAACCTAAATCCCATTTTTACCCACACCCAATGGTTTTAGTTCACGGACATTACAGAGTCTGGAATTTTGTAATTTTACTGCCGCATCTGCCTGGGAGGAAGCCTTGACTGAAACATCTTGCAGTGTTCACAAGTCCAGTGTGCCAGCTCCTGTATTCCATGATCTCAGCAGTCACAAACAGGATATGAAAAATGAATTATATATATATAGGTGTTATGCACAAAAATCTATTCCTTTCCTAAAAGAGCAATAATTTTGTCTACGTACCTTGTGTTCTTACTGTACCTATGGACATGCTGTTGCTTTGGCTGGTTTTAATTTAATTTAGCCTGTAAGCTCCTTGGGGCCAACGCTGTCTTTATTTGCCTGTGAAGTGTCCTGCCTGTCCCAGGCACCATATAAATAATAAACCAGCCTTCTGTCCAGGGTGTCTCTGCCTTGTTTGTGTTTAAGGATGACTAAAGTGTGAACTCTGTTGAATTATTTCTCTCAGTTTTGATCAGATGCTTCCACAGATGTGAGTCACAGGTGCGGTGCTGCCTGAAATCTTCTGCTGGTGGGCTCAGGATCCACTTACACCCCCAAAGGACACTTTGGGATTTTCTTAGGGGGCCACAGACCAACCTACTCTCAGAGGCTGGACGTGGAGGTCTTGTTCCCACTTGTCAGAGCTCTTCCTCCATCCCTGAGAAACTGGACTGGTCCCTGGGTGGGAGTGACAACAAGCACAACTGGTGCCCAGGAGCCCTGTGGGTGCCAAACACGGGTCTCCCAGAGCAGCCACAGAGCTGCTGAGGCTCAGATGTCTCAGTGCCATTCCCAAATGTTGCTGCCCTACTGCTGCTTCCTCCCCCGTTACAGCTGTGGCCCTGCTTTGTAACCAAACATTAAAAACAACACCTCCAGAGCCTCGGAGCTGCCTCTGTACTCACCTTGTACAGAACATACAGAATAAAACAAAAGGGCAGGAAACATTTCAAAACTGCTCTAGGAACTTGTGTTGATACAATCTCAGTAATAGGACACACTCATTTGCAGCTGTCATGCCCTATTAAAGCCTAGTCTTCCTCTTTCCAGAGATTACTAATTAGTTCACTTAATTTATCTGTTTTAATTCGCATGCTGCTCTTTTAATTACTGTGCAATTGCTGAAATCATATCCTCACTTGTTCTGCATTCGCACAGACACACACAAATATTTCAGTGCGTCTACAGAAAGCCTTAGCACAGCACAGCACTGCCATGGCTTCCAGGAGAACAGCTGGCTTTCCATGGAAAGCTGTGCATGGGTCGGGGGGAAGGAAAAATATTGAATAAAAAAACCCATCGGGTCCCTAGGTAGTGGGATTTTCAGTAATCTACTACTTTTATTAATCTTCTTCCGTGTTCTTTACTGACTTTAAACATGTAGTAAGAACATTTTATTTAGTATAAAATGTTTGTAAAGGTCTGAAATTTAAATAATCTTGTGGATATTAGTATTTAATCTGCCTGCCTGTCAACTACATTAATCTTTTTGGTTTTCCCCTGTTAAAATAACATTCCAAGTATATAGCATGGAGCCAAGCCATGGGAAAGCTGATTGTCCTTAGGTCTGACCTACTGACCAGCAGGTTTAGAAGGGAAAACAGGGCTGTAAAGGAGCAGGATTAAGTGGGCAGAAGAAAGTTGAGCATTTTCTTAATTACAGAAATGTTAAAACCCACAGCCATCTCCTGGGGATTTAAAGGAGGAGCTTCTCTGGAGCCCAGAATCCCCTCTATGCAAGAACACCATGTGTGGCTCACATCCTATCAATTATATTAATCCCTAATTAACATTGGTGACAAACTCCCCCGAGCCCCCCTTAGACCAGTCCTACACGTGGGAAGCTGTGAGTGCCCTTGGGCACCACACGGGAGGCACAGCCAGGCTGGGCAGTTGTACCTCCAGCTCTGCACATCCCACTCCTCCTGCCTCAGGAGTCCCACATCAGCACATCCTTCTGCACATCCAGCCCTTGAAATGCACTTCTTCACTTACAAAGAATGCACTTTTCCGTTCATTAAAAATACCACACTTGAGCTAAAGTGTGGAAATGTGCAGGTAGGTCCCTGTTGGTCAAAGCATATAATACACTTAAAATAAATAATATTTATTTAAATGGATATACTGCCTCAGTCTACTGACCTTACTGAACATGCACTGGGTGATGACTGGCAAAAATCACGGCTGATACCTTTAGCTTGTAACAAAGGAAGCCCAGCAAGCTGTTAAAACACAAAGATGATTCTAAAAGGCAGTGATATACATAATATAATCAGCTGGAGAAGTCAAAACTTCCTGCTTTCCTCCATATGGACTTAAACAGAGGTGATTGCCTAACCCAGCCTTTCTCAACCCATCCCAACATAAAAACAAGCAAAAAAAGTGATTTTCAAATTACACAATTTATTTAGTATACAATAGTCATTACATCTCTTTACAACAACATATTATAAAATAACTATGTTAGATCCCACCAGCAGAACACTGAAACAAGAAATGGAAATACACTTGTGGATTTCAAAGGCTTTGCTCCTCTAAAAACATTCTGGCTCCTTGACAACATTTTGTCTCTGCAATCTAAAAAAATATGTAATTTACACCACAATCCCACTGATCACATCCAGCACAAAAATCCTTGTGGACACCAAGGAACACACACGAGGAGTCCTGTCCCTGCCATTCCCTCTGCTGGTTATCAGTAAGACTCAGCACCTCGGGAATGGGAGGTGCAGCCCTTCTCCCCCAGCCCCTCCCAGGCCTTGTCTCAAACAGGAGCAGGGACGAGCTGCTCCCTCTGACTGGGAACTGCTTTTGTCCCTGGGCACTTGGATTTACTGTTTTAAGCAGGCTGGTGTCTGAGTGCTGCACTCCAGTCTCTGGAATATCCCTTAGTGTCAAACCTGCCTGATAATCTCTCATAATACATCTTTCTGTTCAAAAAACCCCCAACAAACCCCAACAAACCAGTTTGCACTTGGTAGTGTCTATGAAAAGGTTAAATGTCTCCTTTGGCAATATTAGAGATTGCATTTTTGAAGCAAGTCTGTTTAAAAATAATTACTGTTTCAGTCAGGATTTCTTAGCCTCAGCTGTTCAAGTAAATGCTGAAGACAACAGGGTATCACTGGGCCTGAGAATCCCTCCCATCCACCAAAGCAAAGTTGCTGCACCTTTCCAGAAAGATCCAATTGCATTCTAGAAGAAGCCATACAGCCCAGACATACTTTACCTTTTGTGTGCTTGTTTTCAATTACTGAAGGCACTCACTGAGGGATTCACTGACCCAGGCTTGCAGCAAGAACCACCATGCATCATTACAGGCCTAATTAAAGTTTTAATACTGATTAAAATGTTTTATTATGGTATTATGTTAAACTGCAGTGGTCTCCAACCTCATTAAAGGATACAGGCTAGGAATTACTCAGGAGTTTCAGCTGCTCAGTGTAACAGCCCAGCTCCTGTCAGTGTGTGATTTAACGCAGCCTGGCTGCAGCACAGCCTTCTGTGCCAGAGAGGAAGGCAGAAGGATGTTGAACATTGTTTAATGAGTATTTACTGAATATAAAATTGTTTGAGCATGTGACATAACCATCTCCATCTCTTCGGTAATTTACCTTGGTACAACTGAAAGGGAAAACACTTAAATCATCTGGAATTGGAGCCCAGCTCAGTTGTGACAGCTAATCTCATTCCACATTTAATTTAATCAAGATGTGTAGTTTGCTATCTGTAGCACTTTAAGTTTCCCATCATTAGAAATTAATTGCAGTGGTAATTACTATAACTGAGTTATTTGCACAGGCCACAAACACTCTTACAGGTGTTCAAATGTTAATTCAACCTGGGCCTAGAGGCACTTGGTTATTACAATTCTGTTTTTCATAAGAAACAAATGATCCTAGTGGATGTCTAATTCAAGGTGGGGAGTGCTGTGAGACTTCCAGATTTCATTTCTAATTTCAATCTAAAACCAAAGCAGTGCTAAAAACACAGCAAAAGCCATGTGGTACCTTCATGACATTTAGAAATCCAATACAATTCACAAAGTTATGGCTGGTAAAAAGATGAAGGGTACAAACAAATCACAAAATTCTCAGCATTGAGGTCTGGCTTCACTTAATCTTCCATGCCACTTTAAAATACTGGTAGTCCCTGTTTTAGGATAAAGAACAAGGACACAATGATTTTGTGTTAAAATACAGAGCTTTGTTGTCTGAAATAATACAAAGCAAAGCTCTCCTATCTGAACATATTTGAAATACTTAAGTTTCCTGCTGATTTAGAGATGAGTTTTTCTTTTGTTCAATTTTGTTATCCTAGTGGGATTCACATGGGGAGAAAAAGGATCCCCTGTAGTTCAGAAAGTATATACAGAAAAGTGTTGTGAGAATCCAAACTGAGAAATTTGGATTTTTGTTCTGAGCATTTTACAAGGATACAAACATGCAACATGTATCAAGCATGCTCCAGCCTTTTTTCTCACTAGAAATACGTAACACTCCATCATTAAACACTTAATGTTATAAACCACTTTGTTTCTCATCACTAAAAATGCTGGACCGAAGATTCAAGTTTTTTCTTCAAAATTGTTTGCTTAATCCACACTCACTGACTCTGCAATCACACTCACAAGATTGGAAACTCATATCCGCATACATTCCCAAAGAATTAAAAAAAGAGGCACTGAAAGAGCACAAGGATCTGTCAGAAAGGATTGTAAGACAAAGACTGTAAGATAAAACTTCATTTTGTGACTGTTTTCAGGATTCACAAAGGTAATGCTTACTCAGGGAAGGAGTAGCATGGGCTGCTTTCACTAAATCTCTATTATTTGAGAGGAAAAATCTGAACTGCTGAGCAGATTCACAGGCTGGCACTCAGCCTGGCTCCCGCAGGCTGCTGCCTTTGTCTTCCAATCAGTAAAAAATGGAAGACAACTATAACCTAAATATTCAGAGGGTCAGAATTCATAATAAAAATGGTCCCTGCTAGCATTTATTTATGAATATATGAAAATTTTGGCAACATCAAGAATGTTATAAAAGCTAAACTGTCTAAAAAAAAAAAAAAACAACCCACAGTAATTAAACAAGAAACTGTCGGTGTAAAATGTCTTACAAATATAACCTGTTTGTAAACTTCATCTGCATTTCCTAATGTGGGTCCTAGCAGTGAATACTGAACTTGAAGCCATGGTTGGGAACGTTATTTATGCTTGGCAAGTTTGTAAACATGGAATGTTTTGTTTTGAAACACCCTGGTGAAGTGCACGGTGTAAGAAGGAAGGTTTTTTTTAATTTCCTCACAGAAGCGAGGATACAACGAAGGTTTCAAATCAGGTTCATTCTCTCCCAAACCATCCATGATCTGCAATGAAATGGAAGAGATGTGTGAAATGTCTTCAGCCAATTCACAGTTACAGGCAACAGCAAGTTCAAAACAACCTCGACAATTCATTCACTGAGTCAGGCTGGCCAGGTTTGTTCACAGTATGAAATAAGTGGGAGGAAGAAAACAGCTTTAAACCAGTAAGACTTACACTATTGTCTCTAAATGGATAAAGCTGCCTTACCAGAGATCCAGATCTGCTTGGGCTTGTGCAGTCTGCTCTGGCTTCAGCTCAGCCCCAGAAATGCCTGAGAACTCCCCTGACACACAGCAGTAACAGAACCATGCTGCTTCTGAGGGAACTCTGCTTGTGTGCTGCTAACCTGGAGCTCATCAGGCAGCCTTAACTTACCCTGCCCAGGCTCAATTCCCCCTTTTTTATTCTCAAATACCCTTAAAAGCAAGCAGCGTTAATTTGGCCATTTTGAGACTAAAGGCTCCAGTAGATTTTCCTTCCCACATGCTGAGCTACCTCAAATCGTAACTGGATTTCAAAGTGAAGTCAAGCAGAATGTATTTTGTTCCTAGATCTTGTCTGTAACACTCACATGGCCGTTGGCTACATCCAGCAGGTCCCGCAGGCGGCAGCCCCTGCTGTGCCTCCTCTCATAGCAAATGCTGTCCTCCAGGATCACGTAGTCTGTGCCAAAGGACCGCAGGATCCTGTGCACATCACCGGGAGATCGCTTGGCATAGATCTGGTAAATCTGGAGAACAAGGAAACGAAGCTCTAACACACACCACGTCACCACTATTGCTTTGTTTGCTCTGTCATGACTCCTGTCTTGAGCCACACAAAGAGCTGAGACTGAGAAACCAGGTGAAAGCAGTAGTATAGAAAAATCTATAAATGCTTTGTTCAGTAGCCACACGGAGTTGTGTTATGGCTCTGATACTGCTGACTACACAACACTGGATCATGCTGTCAGGCTTTGAGAATGTCTCAAGAACAGGAAAGGGTAGGTGAAAACAATCTTGCCAGCTCTGTGTGCCGTTTCTCAGGGTGGTTTCTATATAAAATGCTGTGTGCTGGTCTGGGAACTGAAGGGAATACCAGGAAATGCTCCATGTGGGTTTAACAGCCCAAGTGGGATCTGCTGATGCCCCAGTAGCCAAACCAGTGCCCTTGGGACTAGCTGGGTACACAGGCACAGAGCTGCTCAGACACACAGCAGCTGCCAGAAGTGAGTCAGGAGATCCCAAAGCAGTTAAACCCCGGGCCTGTGTCTGACAGGAATTACTCCATGAGTAAAGCACATGATGCCTTTTGCAATGCGCCATTAGAGAGGACATTTGTTTTCTGGAGTGGAGCCACTGACGTGGGCAAGAATGACTTTAAACAATCAGAAGTCTCTTACCTGCTTTGTTCTCTCCCTCAGGTTCTTATCCTCATAGTGGGGATGGTTGGTTAGGGTCCGTCCAGTGCACAGTTTGACTCCTGCTAACAGCTGCATGCTCCCAGCAAACACTGCTGTGTTTGGAGTGTTTGACCTAAACAAACATTGATATGTCTGAAGAAGTCTCTGCAGGGGTATTTTTGCAATGCTTGTGACAGATCAGAAGGAAAAAAAAGACTGCAAAAGTATTTTTCTAACTCTCCTCTATTCAGGGAGCAAACTGTTCAAGCAACTGTGTTTTCTTCAAATGCCAAGTGGCTAAATTATGGTAATACTCAACTGCAAATAAAAAATTTACTAAGCACTATGAGGAAATTTAAGAAAAACACGGTCCTGACAATTTCAAACTATTTCTATATTTCATATATTTCTCAGGTTCATAAAGCCTCTGAATATTTATAGGTTTCTATATTCTAATTCTTTTAATATTTCAAGAAACTTATTGTCACTTAGGTTTGTGTCTGATATATAAGGTACTTTATATAAAATGCCTGATATTAATCTGAATGGTAAACCTTTTTGTACCTGTCCTGGCATTCACCATTCACTTGAAATGAAAACTTTGTTCCATGAAACATTGATCTTCCTATTTTGACAACTGTGGGAGAGAAACTGAAAAAAGACACCCCAGTTACAAAAAGCTGGGGCAGGGGGATGCAGATGTCGCGGGATAGAAATGCTGTCACTTATTGTTACTGTAACCTTCGAAATTCCAAAAAGCAGTCCTGGTATGTCAGGATTACTCAAATACCCATAATGGGAAAATTATTTTTGCTCACCTTCCCCCCAGCAAGTTTACAATCTAAAATATTTGTAAAGACACAATAGAAGGGCAGAGCAAAAAAGAAAGAGTAGAAGTGGCAGGCAATAGACACTCCTGTAATTAGGCTAATTAAAACTGGCCATAGTGTGCTGAAGTGTTTTCTAGTGCTTAGTAAGCACATAACCATGGAAGGGGCTATGAAGACTAAAACAACAGAAAGCAGCACACATTAAATCGACTAAAATGAAATTAGAATGCGAATAGGTGCCCAACATCCCCATGCATGCACTAAAGTACTCCAGTAACTGTGACACTTTGGGGTGCACTTTAGGCAGCCTTTGGAAACTGCAGCTACACAGTCAGTCATCTTTAAGCTCCATGATCAGCTTGAAAATGTTGGGAGACAAGTATTAAATTTTACTATCGCCTTTCAAAAGATTATGCTTAGCAAATGAATTAGTAATTACAAACCCTTCCTAAAAAATCTTGCACTGGTACATTAATCTCAACTATGAAGGCCAGAGATAGTATTTTTAATAGGCCAGTTTAACTTACTGATAGACTAGTTCTTCAGCACTTTATAAAACCAGTTTCATTTTAGAGTCTGAAAATACTTAATCTCTTAAGAAACTATGTATTACTTAAACTATTCAAAGCCACAAGTGTCATGAAGTACATGTTCCACTAAAAGAAATTAATTCCTGTTAGAATTTAGTACTATGCAAATGGGATAGCCCTGACAGGTTGTCAGCCAGGACTCATCCCCGGATCTGCAGGAAAGCACGAGTCTGTAGGACTAAGCTGCAAAGGACATGGGCTGGACTCACAGAGGAACTGGGGAGAGCTTAGACACCCAAATAAAAATGATGATACTTAAAGCATCCTCAGCATGTTTCCGTGTTTATGCCTGGGCCAGGCAACTTCTACTGTGATAAGCAGGCTTCTGTGCTTGGTCAAGATTAATTCAAATTTTAAAACCTGACTGGCCTTACCAAAGCAACCCTGCCCTTCTGATTGCAGATTTGCATTATAATGAGCTCTGCAGCACACTCAAACTTTCTTAAACCCACTCACATAGCCCCTCCCAACAAGTACCAAAGGCAAAACCACAGGAAAAAAAGCAAACAAAAAAGCCAAACCAGCCTGCAGCCTCTTCTTTAAGAAGAAATCTAGAAGAAATGGTGATAGTGCCCTGTATCAATAACCTACTGGTAAAAATGCTTGTCAAAAATGTAGAATCACAGAATATGCTGAGTTAGAAGGGACCCACAGGGCTCATCCAGTCCAACTCCAGACCCTGCACAGACACCCCAACAATGCCACCTCATCCCTGAGAGTGTTGGCCAAACACTCCTGGAGCTCTGGCAGCCTCGGGGCCGTGCCCATTTCCCTGGGGAGCCTGGTCAGTGCCTAACCACCACTTGGGGGAAGAACCTTTCCCTGATCTCCAGCCGCTCTCTGAGTCCTGTCCCTGGTCCCACGGAGCAAAGACCGGAGCTGCAGCCCCCAGTGAATCTCCCCTCAGAAGATGGATCATGCAGAAGATTCAGGGTTCCATTCCTCCCCTTTCCAAAAGCATCCACTCTCCTGCCCAGAAGGGGTGCAATACAACTGAGTGCATTCTTTACCAGACAGAAAGAGTTTTGCACCACTTCCTCCTCTTCCTATCCCTTGAAGACAATCTAGAGACCCTTGATTGCTTTTCCAACAACAGCCTTAAGTGCTTTGGTCCTGGGTGGAATTTAAAATCCAGTGTTCCAGGTGAAGGCAGACATTTCCCTGAGACTCAGATTTACAGGTTTGAAGTCCTAGGAAATCATACTGCTTTGACCACATCACTGTCCCCATTTTACTGGGCCAGCTCAGATGTTCCCAGACCAGCAGGAGCTACTGGAAACCCTCTTTTCCTGTGCTCCACTGGCAGTGCCAGGAACACAAGCGCTGGGTTTCTGTGCTCTGGGCAGAGAGCTGGGAATTGACACCAGCGAGGTGACAGAGTCCCGAGCAGTGTCTGCCCTTTCCAATTCCATGCCCAGGGGCCCTTGTGGGCGGCCGCTGCTGAGTGCTGGAGAGGCACGAGCTCCAAGGAGCATTCCCAGGGCCAGGATGATTTCTGCATCCCAGGGAAGCTCCTGCCCATGGCCCTGCCTGAGCCAGGCACTACCTGGTGCTCTGCACTCAGGGCACCTCTTGTGCTGCAAACCACTGAATGACACTTCTCTATTACACAAAAACGAAGCAATTTTTACAACTGTCTGAGCAAATGATGTATAAAATGAAAGGATAATTTGTTTTTATAGCTCTCTGGCAAGCTCCATACCACACTGCCCAACCTGCAAACAATTTATTCTCTAGGAAATGTCACTAAATAATGACAAGGACTTACGGGTCAAACTGATTTACATTATATAATTTAAATGCCATTCCAAGCAGACCTGATGGCATTTTGAACAAATAATCTCATTTATTTTTGAAGCTCTAAGCTTTCAACGAGTTAATTACAGCTGAGCTAATGGGTAAACTAAGCACTATATTATAGCATAGGAGCTTTTTCTTTAACTTACACTTAAGAATTCAGAGAATTATATAAATACTGAAGAATAACTCATTAAAAATAAAGGGGTTTTACAGGAAGTACTTGCACAGACTCTGAAAGTGGTAGTAATTCTTTCTCTTAAACTGCTAAAGAATTATTCTGAGCTGGTTTTGAGGAAGCACTACTGAATAAATGGCCAACTTTGCAATTACAGTTACATCATAGAAATAAAATGGCTATTTCTAGTAGAAGTCCTCCAGAGCTGAACCCTGTAGTTGGCTTTCAAAGCCATAAAATCTGACAAGTCTCAGATTATTCCTTTACTAGTGCCTAAGTATGGTATGAATCTACAAAGCAAAAGGATTTGAGAAAAGGAGATTCTGAAGAATATGCCATGATAGAGTTTTCTTTTTCTTTAAAAGAAAATCTTTTTATTTGCAGAATGCAATATTAAAATATCACAGGTTTAGCTGCAGATGATAGGCAGTAAAGCACATTCAGTCACACTGACATGGTTCTTTTTTTTCCCTCTGGTTTGGAAAGACTGAAAATTGCAAAAATGGATAACGACAACCACAAAGAAAGAGCAACAAGACGTGTTTTTGTTAGTCCCAGCCTCAATTTTATGCATGCAGATTTTGCTCACATAAAGGAGTGCACCTACACAGTTTGAATAAACCTACTTCTCAGGCACTCTCAAGTTCATGCCTGAAATTTACTGACAAGTCCATCTGACAAAAACCCAAGAATTTAAGAACAATAATAAAAAAAAAAAAAAAAGAAAAAGTGTAACGTTGCCTTTAAAGTCTGGAACATGTGTTGATTTCAGTGTGATTACCCTTAAAAATCACGCATGTAAATAATAGAGAAGAGTTAAAATTTAAACCCGGCTTGAAATTAAAATACAGCCATTAATATAAATTATTATAAATGACTAAATGAAAGAACCACCACTGAAATATGGGTGTTTCATTTGCATAACCTTAGGAGCTTTTTGGAAATTTGTGGGGTTTCCACTAATATCCAAATTTGCCTGCTTGCCCCCACACCTGGTTCAGGTACAGCTGACATCCAACAATGCTCTGCCGAATCTCAGTCTCAGTTCACTTTTCCATTGTTTTGGCTGTTGCCCAAGATTTCTAAGGACTTTTCTGTGAGTTTTGCAACTGCTATTGAAATATTCCACAATTCTAGACAGATTTCCCCTTTAAAGGCAGAAGACATTGCTTCTTTAACACTTACCAGAAGTAAACAGAGTAGGGAAGTTCACGCTACTGATTTGCTCATTCTACTGATATTCTTCCCCATCTCACAAATGAGCATGTTGTTCCTGTTGTCTTAGGGAGAAAGACCAAAACTAAGAATTTTAATGTACCTCCCAGCTGGGAACAGAGCTGTGAACTATCCCTGGAGCACTGGCTTCTTGACTTTTTTGTTTAAAAAAAAGCTAAGAAAATGAGGTGGTGGGTAGGAAAAAAAAGCAGAAGACTGGGATAGGCAAGATCATTATGTAAAAAATTGTGCTCTGCAATTGTACAGATACAAACCAGCAGATCTTCCTGAAAATGCTGTGGCAATTTTAGTGAGGGGAACAGTAAGAAATGCATCTGCAGACACTTCACAGGGGACAGACTAATAGTTGGCCATTATTCAGACTGTATATTTGGACAAGTTAATATGCATTTAGAGCTAAGCAGACAGAAGGGTTTTCTTGTTGTGGAGAGATTGCAAGACAGATGAGTTATTCCTAATTCACTGCTATACATGACAAATTAGAGCTTTTCATACTGAGTTTTAATAATGAATGATTAGTTCCTGACACCAGCCTTGACAGGTCATTAACTACAGCACAACTATCAAGTGTTAGCACAGTAAAAGAGTTCTCTTACATATCAAAACTTAAGAAAATCTGTCCCACTTTGAGAAACTTACCACAAATTTTGTTGACCGGTAGTTAAAGCACAGATAATTAACTCTTCTTTACAGGAATAATATTTCTAAATACAATAAATTCTAAGTAAAAAAAATGCCTCTCTGTAATTGTCTGTCATGACTTGAAATGAAGAGATGACGAGCACCAGTTTAGCATTCTCAGCACTAAGAACACATGAAAAATTATTCTCATTGGAGCCAGTCAAATCCAGTTCATGGCTGGGAATAACTCCACATGCATATTTTATGTATAAATCTATATATAACTCTGTATATTGCACACAGGAGACCTGAACTATCAGATATTTACCATCTTTTAATAAAACAGTAGTGCTAAATGGAACTGGCTGGTAAACATTAGTCACAAAAACATGTCAATAAGGCTGCAAAGATTCTAAATGATGGAAAAAATCATGGCCTGCTTTCAAAATAAGTCAGTGAAGGCTTGTAATATATTTTACTTCTAAATTACTCCTTCTAGTTTATGGATTAAAGAAATACAACATTATGGAGTGTAAATATGTTGCTATGGGGAGAATAGGCTGGGTGAGTGGTTTCACTGAAGTTCACTGCATATGAAGGAAATACTCCAAGGAAATACTTCAAACAGTTCAATATTTAATGCTGTACGTTCAGATTTACTTTCAGAATGTTTTCCTCCATAACATGAAACCAATTTTCTTTTTCTAAAATCATTGCCAGAGTTGCAAATAAATACAAGTCCCTGGAATCTCCCTGTTCAGAACTTAACCTGCAAGTTTTTAGCGGTTACTGTATGTTAATAGAGAACGTCTTTAAGTTCACAGCCCTCCAGAGAACATCCTACTTGGCCTTTTTTCTCAGCATTTCTACATGCAGTATTCCAAACTGCTTCCACCAAAAAAATACTTTCCCATGCTCTGTGAGAAAGCAGAAGTGATGAAGTGGGGTTGGAATGATTAACTCACAGTCCTGAAAGACTTTGCACCTATGCTTAGCTATGACAAGTTCAAGTTCAATTAAAAATATTTTGCTTACAGTTTGGAACACGTTGGGATTAATTCTAACAAGCATGAACAATTTAGATTGTTTTAGAGTCCAAGAAACAGACTGCAGAGTACAAATTTTCCAGCACTACATCCAAGATTTTTAACATCATGGATTGAGAAGGACATTAGGTTGGGGGAGGTGGAAATAAGATTATTTCACTGCAAAGGTCTATTAATGTAAAGAGGTAGCTATAATATGATGAGAGAAGCTTGACACCTCCAAATTTACCTCTTTTGGCTGGGAAAACCGTATGTCCTTATGGGAGCATGAAGCTGTTCTCTACAGCTCCCCATATCCAACCTCCTAAAAACCCACTCATCCTCACTATCCCCACAGGTCACCAGAGTTCACTGATGAGCTGTGACAAATAAGGAGAACACTACAACTAAGAACATTAGATCTACACAAATAGCATTTAACTTAAATAGAGAAAAAATCCTCTTACTTAATCCAGTTCATCAGCTCCACAGTGTCTGGGTCATAGAATTCTCTCAGCTCTGATAGTTCATCCATTATTCCTGGCCAGAACTAAAATGGAAGCAAAACAGAACAACCTGAAGACAGAATGAACAAAAGAAGTTCTGGATGCTGAAATGTATTACTTCCTCTTAGCTGGCAACTGGTCTTGTCCAGCTCTTGGGTAAATTGCAAGACACAAGTGTATCTACCCTTCCTAGGAAGGGGAGGCGGCTGTCACTGCAGGACAAACACAGTTTCAGAGTTTGAGATCTGCAGCTCCTGCCAGATGACCAGCAGGACCAGAACTGCCCATTGTCATTGACGACAAGAGAAGGAAAGGCCCCAGGAATTAACATTAAGTTTGGAAAGGAAATGTAAAATTAAATAAATAAAAGGTAAGAAATCTGTATCAGAAGTAAAGATCATTAGATATGCTCTGGATGCCATTAATGGTATTTCAGAAGGCTGAATGAAAAGAGAACCACTGAAGGCAAAAATAAAACTGTGACTGAATGACAACAACCAATAGACTATCGGGGGAAAGCATTTCAAAATTTACTGCAGACGAAGAATACGTAAATCAAATGTGGAGGAGAGAAAGAAGGAAGCTGATTCTGAAAAGCTTAACCCACCCCCCAAAAAGCTAAGGGAACAATGATTTATTTAAGGGTTCATTGTTTAAGCCAGTGAATATTCAAGGGCAGAAGGGAGCAATTAAGGAAGATAATGACAATGGTAATGACAGATTGCTGTGCATCAGTCTTTACTACAGAGGACTTTACAGTGAAACCTATTCCTAACCTGCTTTCTTTAGATAGAAAATAAGGATTGCTGGTTTGAAAACTGAAATGCTACAGAAAAAAGTCTAAGAAAACCCACCTGATAATCTAAAAAGCCATAAATCATCCCATTTATATTACGCTCATCCAAGAGTTCAGAAGGAATTTGAATGTGGTGCTGCTGAGCCCCTTAGCAAACACAGGCATTCTTTGACTAAAACTGTAATTGCGTGGCAGGACTGGGGGCAGGAGATGTGACTGGGCCCATGAAGACACTCACTGGTTTAACTGTGTACTTGATACACTCGCTCAAGTACTCCTGGCAGGTCCCAGATGGGCCATGGCAGCATCACACCCCTGGAGAAGCTTTGGGAAGTACAGCAGTATAACAGATGTATTTCTGCTCTTCAGAAGCTCTCTCTGAGATTAGTAAATTCAACTGTTGTGAAATGAGACTGTGGAGTCCCGTAATGAATCAAAATTTCCTCTTTGTTACTTAACTGCCATGAATAGCTAAACATTCTGGGAGCTTGGAGTCCTTCAGAGTGGAGACAGAAGGAATGGGCTCTGCTTTCCCTTTCAGTCAGTGCAACCTGCCTGGTAACCTCCTGGGGATCCAGGGACACAGCTCCCCGCTGAGTGCTGGAGCTGTTTCACAGCATTCACTCTGTAGGGGGTTTTAAAGTCACTCTATCACAGTACTGCAAGTTTTGAGAACAAGCAGTTTCCACAGGAGGAAAATTTTGGTAATGGGGCTTGCCATTACTGAATTGAAAAAATTTCCAGGTAATGCTGCATTTGATTAGTAGAGCCAAGAGAAAACTAAGGAACTTCAGGAGTTCCAAATACAAGAGAATTACAAATAAAAATAGAAATAAAAAGTAAAACATACAAAAATATGGACCAATAACACTGACAGAACTTCACCTTGTAAATCAAGTATATGTCAGATTGAGAAAAAGGTGTACAGTGACAGCAGGAGAGGATAGAAAGAACAGATGGAGCATATCAGGGATGTAACAAACTGCTCAGAAGAGTGAGAGAAATGTAAAAGAGGTTTCCAGCTTGTAACAGTGTTTGTCTCTGGGGTCAAAATCTTCAGGAAAAGGAACAAATTGTCAAGTGGCTTAAATTAGCCCTGGACTATAGCTGTTCAGTACAGCCACAGACTGCTCAGATCATGGGCACATCTTGCAGTATGCGCTCAAATAAATGTCCATGTTTGGAGCAAAGGGACTTGGTCATGATGAAGATAAAAATACAGCTGGAGAAATTATAGGAATGGATAGTTTACTGGCAAAGAGAAACCAAGATTATTGGGCAAACCCAGGAATTAGAATACTCAACCTCTGGAGCTCACCTTAAGTACCAACAATTTATTCAGGAATTACTGACGTACAAACACAAATTGATGAGTATTACTGTGAAGTTAAAATACAATGAACACAGATGAAGATGAAATCTATCTACAAAGGGTAAGCAGTGAAACATAAATACTACTTGGTACTGCATTATGTGTGTGTTATCTGCAGCACAGCTAAAGTATGCATGGAAATACTTCAGATGTTTGCACTGTATTAATGAAGAATACAGAAACATAAACAGAGATACAGATGTCTTACAGGTCTTAAAACATCCTGAACCTGAAATCTGAAAGAAAGCCAGCACTGTAGCTGCATCTGCATCTCAATAAATTATTTTCAAATGATGTATTTGGGGCTGTAGTAACCACATGCCTCAAAAGAGGCTTTCATTAGCTTATTCAGGATTAAGTTAATAATCCCATAAAAGTCCTATTTTGAGGAACTGCACTGAAGAACAGTTCTTCTGACAAATGTAGCAGATAATGAAACACCAAATTGCCCTCCTTATATATTCAAGAAAACTAGCCCTGATGAGCAGTTCACTTTGCGGTGTACAGTGAAACTGCCCCTGCGATGTGAGCAGGGACTGAACAAATAAATTCTTGTCTGGGAAAAAAAAAAGGTAAGTCTCTGTTCCAAAAATCTCCTTCCACTGTGTAGGGTTTTAGAGAGAGAATATAAAACCACTTCTCACAAAAGCAATAGGTACTTTCTGGATCTCTCTGTAAGAATTCCTGTCTGACCACTGCCAGGGAACGTGGGACAAGAGCTTTGTGGATCCCCTCTAGCTCAGAATATTCTGTGATTCTCTCAGGCTTCTCACCAACTCCTTCAGCTTTGAAGAAATGACCCCCAGAGAGATCCACTTCTCTGGTAGCTGAACTGCAAACCCTGACTCAGGACCACTCAGAGAGGATGAATTTCTCATTCCCACTGAGAAGTTTGAAAAAGCGTATTTTTAACGTCAATAAAAATTATTCCCTCCATTTAGAAGAAACACAAAAACTGTGCTTTTCAGGCAGACTGAGCAGAACTAATGACTGCTCTAAAGCCCATGAAATCAGTGGTTTCTGTTGACTTCAGAATTGAATCTGACAGGATTTAGGAACTTTACATCTGCTCATGAAGAGTGGGAGGAAATTTATTCCTAGTGATCTGTCACATTAGACTATCAGAATGTCATGCTCTCGGTATCCCCCATGTCAAAAGAAATGGCATTGTTTCTGTCATATTCAGGGATGATGAAAATGGTAAATGACTTCCCTAACCAGCACATCAGTGGACAAAAAAAGTCCTAAAGAGCCCTCTAACAGAATATTAAGACAATTTAAGTGGAAAACAGTATTTTTTGACTTTCTCTTTGTTTTACACAGGGGGAACACACTACTGGAGTGAACTCTATTAGCAGCTTTCTTAACTGTTATGCTTTACTACTGCCTTTTTAAATGTAATAATGAAATTAATCTTGTGTTTCTCAGAAATATTTTCATCTCAGACTAGTTCTTGCAGAAACAATAGTAGAATCTGGTTTTTTTTTCTCTCTGTAAATACAGATTAAAAGAATGGTTTACCCATTAAATCAAATGTTCTCAATCTCACTGCTATGCCAGAGTGATAATCCTGTACATGTTATTGATTTAAGTATGTTTTATGTATTTACATTTAAGTGTTTGACAATAATAATATTCTGTTTCTGGAACAGAGAGATGACAGCACAGGTACCTGACCATTTAATAATTCTGTACTTTAAAACTGAGGCACAGCAGTATAGAATATTATGATTATTTCTGCTCCTACAATAAATCATCACACAATGTGACAATCTGCATATTATCCACAACTTAGTTAAAAACAAAAGAGGCAAGTCCAATTTCCATAAAATGATGCATTTAAATAACACCTGCTACTAACACATACAGTCAGACAAACATTTGTATCGGTGAACAAATACTTTGGATCCAAAGAGCACAACTGATCCTTCACAGACAATTTCGTAGGCACAGAAGTCCTTGCACTTCAGGTAGTCTATCCCCATTTTCAAAATTAACTTCAAATCTTGTATGTAGTTATTAATAAAATAACCCCCTTCTATGAAACAATTCCATACAACTAAAAAATGCCAAAACATAAAGAAAAAATTTCTTACCTTATATGAAATGTACAGTAATGTAATTATTGGTATAAAATACTTAATCACCTGTGTCTAAGAGAAATTGAAAAAAACTTGGTTATTTTGATGATACATTTAATAGACTTAATTTTTAATGTATTGATATCCGAAATATTTAACACGTAGTTGAATTCAGAGATAGAATTTCAAGACCATATTCTGACTTTATTTTCATGTAAAACCCTAATCACAGACCCAACACAAAAGATGGATTTATATCTTTAAATCTATATTCTACAAAGTGGAAAACACTGCCATTCAATATAATTGACTACAAAGGTCTTCTTAGACTGTTGATGATTTCTTAATATGGAGACTGTTTTAGTAAAATTGTGGTTATTTTTCATAGTCACATCTATATTGCCATCTAGTGTATTCCAATGGAATTGTTTAATATAGAAACCACTAGAAAATACATTTTACTTACTGAATTTATACAAATGTACAGCAGAGATACCTGGTTTAAGAGAACTACAAACAATATTCAACTCTGAGCCTTGACTTGGTGTAGATATGGTCCAAACCCCACTGGATGAAGAGCTGGAAGTCCAGTGCTCACCCTCTGGGATGTGTAGAGATGGAGACACTTCAGGATAAGTTTCCAAACCTCGGTACTGCACAGGCCAAAGGATGCAAATACACACATGTGGGATGTCCAGAGATACTTCATTCTGGAAGAACACAAGGGTTTCATGATCAGCTGGAGCTCTGCAAAGCTACTTGATCAGAGCAGTTGATGACTGGAGAAATTACAAACACAGCGTTCTTGGACTTTCAGGCCTCTGAAATAACTGAATACAAGACTGACTTTGCACTTTGCCATGTGCTCTTGAGAACATCTCTGTTCCCAAAGTTCCGTTCTTTATGGCACAACTTTGGGAAATGCCTCAGTCTACAAGTAGAAACACATCAGGGAGAGAAACAAGGTTCATAATCCTACCAGTCTCTGGTCAACATATTTTACACTCATATAGAAATATACTCAATCACCTAAACAAGCCCTTAGCAGAATTAAAAAAAAATATACCTCATTGTGCTTAATGCCAGACATCCAAAAAGAACTGTGTGAACTAAGCTGTAAGCAGCATCAGGCTTCAGTGTTACTGTGTATTCTTCCTTTTTCTCCTTTAACCGAACTTGATTTGAACCACTAATTGAAGAAATAAACAGCGTTATATTAAGTTCTGTAACGTATTCCCTACAGTCACCTGCATTTTCAAGAGCATTGAATCCCTCTGAGGTTAGAAAGCAATACCACTGCTATCACTTCACAATCTTCTATTGTATTTATGACACAATTTAGCCTGATGACACCAACTTGATGCAGCATCAGGTATTTCCTTCCATGTGTAGATTTCTGGAAACGCAATGGGTTTCAATGAGCTGGATTAGAATGAATTACAGCAATGCAAACCTGGTTTCTTGCTTGAAGCAGCTACTCCCATGTTCAGAGGGCTTTTGATGAGAGTGAAGAATTTAACTGTGATCTGTGGGGTTGTGCTGGGCTACCTGGATGCTACTAAAGCCATAGATTGGAAGTAGAGGTAGAGAAAATGAGCCCTGAAAGGAGTGGTTATTGCTTGAGGTGTCGAGCCTTGTGAATGTAGGTGGAAGGCCCGCAAAAAAAAAGAAGCTGCTTTCAATGTGTGGGGTTTTCTCCTGGTTTTTTTCAGGAGGAGAGATAAGTGAGATAAATGTACAGCATTAAAAATTAGGGAGATGTTTGGGATTACATTTAAGGTTACAGAAAATAAGAGCTGCAGAATTTTTATTTTTAAAACTGATCGACGTGTTACATTTTTTAAGAGGCTGGATGAATAGTACCAAAATGTTTTACAGATGACTGACATTTGACAATTGCTACTGCAATATCTAGTTTTAATATCTAATTCCAATAGTTTTGGAATGGCTTGGATAGTCTCCCTCTCTCTTGCTCTCTTTTCCTTTTACCTGGTCTTCCCTAAAATCTGTGCTAGTGGCACCAGTTAGGCGGCACTCCTTGAATTTTTGCTTTATCAAATTTTTGTACCATCCCTTCTAACTTTTGCCCAGTTTGTACATTTAAAACTGAGAGGTCTATAATAAACCATTTTTTTTGAACAGCAGTTCTGTCTGATTTTCTTCTGTGTTCTGTAGAAACCTCAGAATGCTACAGATCAGCTCTGGGGACTGCCAGCAGTGATGCACAGTTACACTCTCTTGCTCCTGCTCCCTCACACATATCACGAAATTCAGCACAGACTATTCCAGCTCGTTTCTGGGCAGCTGGAGGATAACACCCTGGAAATGTGTGATTTGGAGTGTTTTGCACAGGGAAAATGGGATGAATACTTTCCCTTATCCCAGAAAATCTAACCAGCATCACACATACTGCAAAACTTCAGCAGCAAAGAGCTTGACTGAATCTAGGGAAGGATGTTCCTTTGTTTGCATTTTTAGCTTCCATAGGAAGTTACTTATTCTGCTTGATTTCTCCATACACCCTACTCCTCAGCAGCTGTGCAAAACAATCCTGTGTATGTGCTGTATTCACCTGTCATTCCTCAGCCAGCTGAATTGATAAAGATGTGAATTGTCTTTAAACTGTATTTACCTGAGATTCCGAAAGGCAACAATTACAGCTGCTACTGTCAGAAGGAAGAGAACAAATCCATAGACGTAAAAAAGTAATGTACTGGAGAGTCTTGAAAAAGTATTTAAAGGTAGTAAACCAAAGGCTTCTTCACAAAGATACAGGTTAGCATCAAAATCTCTAAAAAAATAAAACCAAAAACCCTTGTCCGTCATATACTTCGTAACTTGATGTCAAAAAGGATCAAAATTTCCTTTTCCCCCAAGAAATTATAAGGTCACAGTTGTGCAGATTATTATAAGAGCAAGTATGACACAAACATGAGGTAAAACTCTGATTTACTACACACGTTTGAAACAGGAACAACCTGAAGGCTCCAATTAAAGAAGTCAAACAAAAAAGCAAAACTGCAGCTAAATCATACCTTGTTGCTCCAAATCCAAATTTTGCTTTCAGGAATTTGAATATATGCTCATCTGACTCAAGATTAAGACTTTTCTACGAAGTGGGGAAAGAGAAAGGAAGTTATATTTTAAATATCAAAAAAGTCACACAGTAAACAGCTTTTTTAATCATTTAAATCAAATTGTGAAGCAACACAGGCTTACTAAGATGGGTATTTTGCAATCAAAGCAGCATTCAGTTTTAACTGCATGCATTGAAAAGAAAATCCAGTGTAAAGCTTTGCAAATTCTCAGCAGTATAGATCTACAACTGTTATAAATTACCAATTATTTGGTGTTAATTTATGAGGTTTTCAAATCCATACATCAAAGATTAGCAAAACGATCTTTAATTTCTAAAATGCAGTTTCTGAGATGCAGAGAAATCTCACTGCAATTTTTATTTAATGATATTACTGTAGGTATTTACACAAATAGCTTTTAACAAAATACAGTTTGTAACTTTTGATATAAAAATTGCCTACCTTAATGAATTTATTTATTAGGAGAGTCAAGCACATGACTAGTAGAACATGGAGGATAAGTTTCCCAAGCCTACTAAGCAAGCCACCCTTTTTTAGGTTTTTCTACAAAGAAGAAAATATTAGGCTTTCAGTCTTTTTTTTTTTTTTTTTTAATGTATTTGCAATAAAAGCATTACAGGCTATTAGAAACTGCTGATCTGCTAGTCCTGACCAAACCCAAATTTGTATTAGGGTCATGTAAGCAAAAAAGGATACAGAACCAAGTACCCAGAACAAAGATTTATTTCTTGCACAAAACTGAAGGGACAGCATCATAAAAGCTTTGATCTGGCAGAGGTTTGGAAGCAGCCAAACAGCCTTCCTTTGGCAGTGGCACTGTTGTATTTATAAATCTTATTCCCTTAATTTCCATAATATTGTGTGCCCTTTGAAATACCTACTCATTGCACCTTCCACCTAAACACAGCAAAGGTATCTTCTGGCTCTGCCAGTTGATAGGATTTTGAGCAATTTTCCAGTTACAAGCTCCAGACGAGCTGCTCACAGGCAACTGGGAATAGGTGCAGACAACAGGAATGGCCCTGTAAACTCTTACTGTGCTCACAGGCTGTCACCAATGCCAGTATGAGAAGAAAGAGAACTGTAACTACAGTAAAAAAATCCTAATCTTTGAAAGAAACAATGGATTTCAGGAAGCTGAACTCGACATCAGCCCAGTTGTTAGAGATTATTTTGCTGGAGGCAGTTCCATAAATTCAAGCCAAGTCCTGCTGAAACAGGTGTAAAGTCCATTTATGCAATTTTTTTTTTTTTTTCAGGATCCAAACTGCAGCTTGCACAATCATTACTGTTAATAGCAGTCATGGAATTACGATGTCTGACGTGCTTGGTTAAGCTGCAGTGTTGGTGTAATGGGATTCATTATTTGATCAGGCAATGTTTGGGTTGCTTTATGCTACAGTAATTCCTCTAATTAGTACTGGTAAATGAAAATGATAATGCATATAAATTACTCATTTACACATATGCACACATATATAGAAATACTCTTTATTTAGTACTACAGAAATATTTTGGTACCTACCTGGATTGTTCTTGCTATTAAGACAGAAACATTAAAACTTATAAGTAATGATCCAAGAATCATAGAATTAAAGAACTGTAGGACACAGACCAGCAGTAATCCAGAAATCTGAATGATATAGAGCCATGTTACCTGTAACAATAATGAGATTTTTATGTCTACAAAACTTTACAGTCATAGCTGCTTTTCTCTGAATATGTTTTATAATTTATTTCATCATCAATTATTTTTGCAAAGAAGGTATCACCTTGCAGTAAATTATTACCTTTAAAGCCATTACTAAATTCTTTTTATGTTTGTATCCTAAGCTACTTAGGTTATTATTTTATGAATATTTTATACCTAAAGAAGTGTAATCCTATAATCAAGCAGAAAAATTATATAATCGCAGTGTGACAAAAATATTAATTACTTAATATTTGGAAGATGTTTTTATTTTCTTTAGTCCAGGAAGTGTTTCTGTAGCCTCTGAGATGTCTTTATGACTAAAGAGTTATGGCTCGGTGCAGTTCAGCAATCAAACATCACCTGCCTTCTCCAATTTTTCAATAATAGTTCAGTATAATCCCTTTCAGTACAATCCCCTTAAACTACTACCAGTGTTCAGCTCAACGCACACACTAAACCCCAGCTGATTTTCGGACACAATGGTACCAAAACATACATTTTACCTCACACAAATACCCTGAGTTCAGTCTTGTGTTACTGCACTGGTGTAAATCGGTATCAAAGAGCCCAGCAAACCCCAACAGTTTTAAGCAACATTTTTAAAGAATTAGTATAAGGTAAGAGTGGTGTGGGTAAGTCTGTTTTGGTATAATTCAGGACGAAGCTGGTAATTTGCCAACTTTTAAGGCAGCCGACCAGTCACATTAAATGTTGACTTCAGCTTGCAGTTGCAAATATAATGAAGAGTTCAGAAACTTAAGTAAGCCACATTCATCTTGACATGCAGCCACCACACTCATTTTCAGTTTAATTAATACTACCAGTTAAGTTCAGACTGCTTCAAATTTAAAATGAATTTACATGAATTACTCTTCATCCTACTGTAATCCTTCTTAAAGTTAGAACCTTTTCCAACCCATGCAAGCTTTTACCAGGGCTAAAATGATCTAAGTGTGTAGAATTTCACAGCAACATTGGTATCGAAAACAGTGTTTTCATCTACAGTACATTTCTGTTTTGGAAGGTTGATCTCAGTGATCCTGACCTTCTTAGTAAGACTTGTTTTATTTTTTGACTTATTCAGGTCAACAACAGAGCAAGGGCAGTGCTGTTATTTCATGGTGAATGTCAATGCAGGCAAGACAATTGCTTCTCCCCAGCAACCTGGTGCTCTGCTTCCCCCTCCTTGTGCTACAGAGCTTGCCCCTGCCTGGAAGATAACGATGCACAACGCTTGAGGCAAAATTCATACACTGCTAGGACTTCAGCTTACACAAAGATTTCTTGCAGCCCTTTTCCTTCTGGTGACTTTGAGAGGCCACGCTGAAGCTGTGGTATGAGATCAACTGCTAGGATGGTGTTTAAAAGTGTCAAAGAGTGTCTAAACAAAAGCAGACAAAAATTACATAGATGTGAACTACATAAAGTGAAAAAAAATCAGAAATGGTGTTGTTTTGATCATTCACTTAAACACTTGCAGGATACACACTGTGATTACTTCAAAGCACAAGACACACTGTATAATCTCTACTCTTCTGGGCATCCAGGCCACTCATTAGGAAAATGTCTTCAGAACTGTTGGCTTTATGAAAGCAAAGAAACAGAAGTTGGTTATTTCCAAACAGAAAGTTACCTTTGCTGTGGGCAGCATGTCCAAGCAGTCCAGTATGAACAGTGCCAATGCTTGTATCAGCATCATAAACTGGTTAAATTGCCAAGTCAGGCTAAAGAGAAACGTTGCTATGAATACAGCCATAAGTGTGAGTCTCTGGAAAGAGGGAACAAAGCTTTATTTAACTTTATACACAATCAAGCAAAAAGAAACTCCTACAAACCCAACCAAACCCCACTTTAATTTGGTTTTATTTTAAACCCACTTTTAAAACACTGAGTTTTCTAACTGCAATAACAGCTTGGAGGATAACAAACACTTTTTAGAGTTACAAATTCTTGATTTGCGCCTGTCTTTTATCACTCTAATGCCACTTGCAAGAAAACAGTGAGAGCTCAGATAGTTTCAGCCCTCAGATTAACAAGCAATACTTGTTTCACTATGCCATAAACAGCAGTTACTTGGTCAAACTGAGGAGTGCTAACTTCAGAACTGATTGTCAAAGAACCTGTACCACCCATTTACTTTCATTCTAGCAGATCAGGACAGTTTTCTGTTACTAATGTAATTGTATCATACTTGTCAGAAATACTCACTTCTTGAACAGGCTGTAAGTGAGTTCTGAGGAGGTATGTGATGGCTGCTATCTGAACAGCAAAGAATGGCAGTGCCCAGTTCTCTCTCAAAGGAATGGTGAATTCTACCCTTGTAGTATCTACTCTGTGCAAAACAAAGAGTTTCACAAATTTCAAATAAAGAAAACACTTGGTGACAGAGAGCTGGCAATGACAGGCATCCTCGTGCTATTTTAACTCCTTATTTATAAAACTGGAGACTCTACACTCCAGTTCCTTCAACACACCTGGCTCTGAAAAAAATCACTATGAAGCTTCTGCAAGTTATCCATTTTTTCTGCATTTCAAATGATGTACTTCAGCTTCACTTACTGCAAAAAAAATACGCTATGGATTACATCTTACTGATGAAGCACAGCTTGGGTAATTCAAGAATGAAAAAACAAACCGCAAACTAAAAGCGCTCCCGAAATCCAGCTTGGGGATTTTCACACCACAGCTCATTTTACTTCATTTTTTTGGTTTGCAAATGCACATATAAGTGTATAAACAGAATATAATCTTCACTGTGATCCCAATGTCCTGAGTTTGAATGCAGCTGAATTGGTCATTTCTGGTCATTTTTTGAAGTTTTTGAACATGAAAAGTACGTGATAGGAGAATTCCCCAAAGAAGAGTCATTTACAAAATCTGAATTAAAAGTTAAAAAATAATTCTCTTTTTCCTGGTGTAGAGAAAATGTTTGCTAAAAAGGAAAGTAAGCAACATATCCGAGACATGTTTAGCTGGAGGAAACAAAATGTCTAAATGCAGTTACTCAGAAGCCTCAGATGTACTTCATCTGGACAGAAAGTCTTCACCCGAATCCAATCCGTGCACTGATTCTATCTGCATAAAGGAGAACAAGCTCTCATTGTTCATGCATTACTAGAAAGATGGACAAATTTGCTCCAAATATTCTGTAAATGGAAGAGATGACCTCGTGAAAAAAACGTGTGAAATACTGTACATTGCACGTGGCTTTTAATTACTTTTATATTTGGAGAAAGAAACATCTTGCCTCCATAACACCTATAATTATTCTGTAGTGGATGTGCTTGCAGATAAATTCCTTTAGAGCTGCTCATTAACATATCAAACATTTCTGCTAGAACCAAGACTGTACTTTTATTTTCTTGATGAATTTACAGATAATAACCTATGTCACCAGTCTTCATTTCATGCCAGCAGCTTATTTCTGGCATAAAGCCAGTTCTTAGGTTTTTATCTCCAAACTGATAATTCTTCAAGAGATAAAGCACTAGAACAGCTCAATTACCACCTTTTTTCTCTGAGGCTTAGTGCAGGAGATGTCTACAGCAATAAGGGAAGAGAGGAGCTGGGATTCTGATGAGCTGAGGCTGGTGAAGGAACCCCTGGAGGCTGTGGGGCTGTGTGGGGCAGTGAGGAGACACCTGCAGGACTTACATGCAGATGTCCTTAACACCCAAGAGATCCTAGGCTGGAGCAGACAGTGTGTACATCATCTAGAGCTCCAGACACATCAGAAATATGTAGCCCGCCTTCAGAGACCAACTGAAGACATAATTTTCTACTCAAACTTCATGAACCTTGAAAAAACCCAGTCTGATATGTCAGCTCATTTCTGATTATTTTATAATTATTTTGTGTTATTTAAACATTTTTTCCATTTTTTAGCTAATTGGAGAGAGGCTTTATAGTTTCATGTTTTATCCACTTAATCATGCAGTTAGAGTTTTAATGCCTTACCTTTGAAACAAGATACAAATTAAGAAAGACTGAACGTTTAATCTCACTTACCTGTTGGTAATATACCAGCAAGCTGCCAACAACCCTGAAAGCCATGTTCCACTAAGAAGCCAGCTTGTAACATACAGAGCAATGACATAAACTGCCTGAAGTCCAAATAAAGTGTAGATATAAAAATAAACAGGCTCTAGGTATTGCTGTAAAACACAAGAACACTGATGTTGACATTCAAACACTCATGGCGGGGATTATACTTAGCACGAATTAGGTTTTGCTTTTACAAATTAAAAAGGTATCAGGAATATTTCTAATTAGAGAATATCTACAAAGGGGAGCTATGATTCACTGCGCAATCTTCATAATGCACTTACAATCTAAAGCCATAAATAAATGCCTACCTGAATTGGAAGAATCCTATACAGAATGCTGAGAAACACCTCCTGGTAAACATTCATTCTTTCAAGTATGTTAATTGTCCTCACAGATTCAGTTTTATTGTCATATACTAAACCATGTAAACCTTAATGATAAAGAGAAATTGAAATAGGAGATTGTCATTTTCCCCCTCCATCTTCATTTGAACAGTGAATAACTTTTTCAAAGGTATTTTAGGATCTCTCATCAGAAACTGCAAACTTTGAGTCAACGATTCAGAACACATTACCTCTGAATCAACATGACCTTCTGAGGTCTTCAGCTTCCCTGCTTCAAATGTGACTCACAGTGCTAATTCAAGTACTATATATTTAGTAGTGTATAAAACATTTCTTTTTATACTTCCATCCCCAGCATAGAATCTGTGGTACATTCTGGATCCTGAACTGTTCTTGGCACCACTTTGATCACAGGTGAAGTTAATATTGAAAAATGTGTAGTATAAGCAAAATTGCTAGGGAGCAACAGTTAAATACCTAGAAAACATGAGACTGTCACAAAAAGCCCCATCACTGTGTAAGATTTCCTTGGAAGCTGCTCCTTGTGTCACTTACTGTCCAGGAACACAGCAAAAACCATTGCCCCTTCCCACAAATAGCTCACAGTTCCAATTAAACAAGTGAAGAATAAAAATGAAAGTAATAAACTGAAAAAGCCAGCAAGCTGGAACCTTAACAGATATGAAAGTTGTCCCTCAAAGCGATTGCCTTCATCAGCATGTGAAGGTGTGGCACAGAAACCAATGCATCATTGTGAAATTTATTACGGCCATAACTTAGTGGCTCCCTGGCATATGAACAGAATAAATCTGTCTCCAGTACAATTGTTACACTATCTTTCATTGTTATGGCATGCCTTGTTCTCTATTATATTTGAAAAAAAACCCCAACCAGACCTAAAAATAGTCAGCTGGCAAAACTTACGTTACAGTTTACAATACCTTGCTGTATGGAAGCAGCCTGAATCATCTGTTTGTAGTAGGAATAATAAAGTCCACATTCGGTTCTGAATGAAATTTCTCTTTCGACCTCCTGCAAGTGAAAGTTCAATAATAAATTCACTTTCCATTTGCTTTTCACAATAATCCAAAGCTGCCTTCAACTCAAATTCCTGCTGCACCAGGGAAACCGACCTCCAGAGAGGCTTCAGTCTTTGGATTTCGTATTCTAAGCAACTCAGTTCAACTAAAGGCAAAACCACATGGACTAATTAGGGTGAGAGGCAAATGGCTGAGGTGTAAATCACTCTTAACTGGGGAAAGGTACATGTTTTTTGTGATTCTGATATGTTGCTCAGAAATATTTCGGCTATTTCACTATTTTTTGGTAATATGATAAGCTTAGATGGGCAGAGTGGCCCACAGCTGGACTGTAAAGCTGCATATCCTTGCTTTGTGCATTTAACCTTTTCTTCCGGATGCAGTTATCCCATCGTGTTCCATGGCTTTGCCAGCTCAAGGCTCAATTAATTCACTGTGCTATACGGGGGCTGCACCATAATGCCAGGGATATTTCAGCTGGCAGGGGATGCTGCTGCCCACTTGTTCAACACTGGTTCTTGCAGGATGCCAGCTGTCATCACTCTTATACTTAAATTACTGGTGAAAGCAAAAGGGACTCTTTACTTGGCTTTAGGGCTAGGTGAACTTCTTATTTCTAATTAAAAAAATGTTCAAATGATTTAAACTAGGTGCACTTCAAACCAGGTACATTTCAAACGATGCCTTTTGCTTGGCTGATATTGCAGCAGATGGAGTCCAGTGAGATCTGAAAGCCCTTCGCTTTGGAATGAACCTCCTTTTGTTACCTCATTAGTTGTGAAGACCTAATGAAACTTAACGAATCCTCAGCTTTGGGCAAGCACATTTAAACAAGATTGCATTGTTGCACGATTGCAACAACGATTGCAAGATGGAACAACCAATCTGAAGAGAACAGGCATCTTAGACAGGATTGTTCTATTATTAGTGATCTTTTTAGTAGCTGCTCTCAAAACATCACAGCAAATACATCTCATAAGCACTACGTTAGAAAAGGTGCCTATCCAGTTAGAAAAAGTTTATACTGAGATTTGAAAATCCAGTGAAATCCCTCTATGCAATACGTGAAAGTCACTGAAACATTTATGTGATTTCTAAAAATAACCTCTTTCTTTACAAAAGAGCGTTACTGAAATAACAGAATATGACTTTTTCAGAGACTTTTATGAATGCCGTTCTGGTTAACGCAACTTTGCACAGAATCCCAAGACTTTCATCTGTCTTATACAGTCCCAACTCTTTTGCTGGAGCAGAATTAATTCTATTTCAGAGCTAACATAAAGCCAGATAAAAAAATAATGTTCCTCTCTTCTCCACTGACCAGTACAGGATCTTATCTCAAAGTATGTGTTTTATTGAAGCCAGCTATTGACAAACCAATATTAGTTCAGGCCTGAGAAAAGTCAATAGATAAAACCACAAGTGATTCAATCAAAGGTCCCAATTAAACCCTCCAGCTGCCCTATGACATATAAATCATCATCGTACCAAAAGACACACACTTAGCAAAATGAGAATGCTGGATTTTGAACAAACTCTAGTTTCAAATTCATCACTATGGAAAAATTTTCTAATACCAAAAAGTGGCTGACTCTTAAATGCTCATAAAAAAAAAAAACCAAAACAAAACCAAAAAAGGAATGCTAACATTTGGAATTTATTAAGGGGGAGAGAGGAGTCACAGAGGGGGATCTAATTAGCAAAAATGCATTCAAACATGATTAATTTGTAATCCTGGCACCAGCTGTATTCAACCAAATGCTATACTTTATGAGACAAACACTAGTGAGTTTTACATCTGTTTCATGCTAAGATAACATCTGTTTTATTCACTCAAAATACTTTTCCAGTTCCACAGCAATTTATACTTTTCCTAGCATTCCATGTCAATAAAAACATACAGACTTATGGGTAAGCAGTGTAGGAGCACATGCTTATCTGTCTGTACATTCACTCTGCAAGGTTTTAACAAAGAAGTCATCACTGTTCCAAGGGGAAAAAAAGAACACTGTGCCCTGCAAAACACAGAGAGCTGCACATTATTTCAGTTTATGCAATTGTAGCCTAATAATATTAAGCATTCACAACCAAATACAAAGGACTTTCTCTCAAGGGCAGTGCAAAATTCTAGAGCTTAGGATTCCTCAAACTCTTTAAGCAAGTCCTTCAGAATGCTGAGCAAGCAGCCAAAGTCTGTGCTGAGTTTTTCTATAAATTACACCATTTCTATAAATTTCACCATTACACTTTTTTTTTCTGAGCATAAATAAAGCTCCAATTACTTTTTTTTTTTTCACATAGCTAAACCAAAATTTGTGTAACTGAAACGATTTATTAGTTTTTCAATTTAAGACCAGGAAGATTTGTAAATTTTCTCAAGTGTACAAGTGGAAACTCAACAGAGCTGCTGTCAACGTTCCCGGCTGAGAACAAACCTTCAGCAAGTGTATTTAATCCTTGACAGCTCTCCTTGCTGGTTAACCTCCAATCCATCTGTTTGAACGGCATGTTCCAGATCAGAATTACGATCCGGAGGAACAGTACCCATTAACACCTCACCAGGCACTTCTGTGGGAAAGCGCTACCAAAGCCCTGGACTGTCCTCCTTCCCTTCGTGCCTCAGCACTCACTTTGAACAGTTCTCACCGCCTGTTCCCTGCTCTTCCTCATGGAATCACTGAATGTTTGGGGTTGGAAGGGATCTTAAAAATCCTCGTTTCACCCCTGCCATGGGCAGGGACACCTTCCACTGTCCCAGACTGCTCCAAGCCCCAGTGCCCAACCTGGTCTTGGACACTTCCAGGGATCCAGGGGCAGCCACAGCTTCTCTGGGCAACAATCCTTGTTTTGTATTAAAACGTAAAAAGGGAAAATATGAGCGCTTGAGAGATTAAATCCCAAGCATTCTTATCCTGAAAGATTTATATTCTTATATTTTTGTTCCTGACTTCTTGCAAGCAGCAATTTTATTGAAGGAAAAATAAATAACACTATCTAAATGCTTATTCAGAAGGGGTGAAGAAATGAATGCTCTTAAGTTTATCTGTTGTTCTTAAAGTATTAATTTGTTATACGGCCTTGCCTCATTCCTGTTCAAAGTTTCTTCAAAATTTGCAGTTGAACAAGCAATGCAGTGGCTGACAGGACAGGTGGCCCCCATTTTGTTATTTTCATAGCACATTCTGTTCCCAAAAGATGCTACACTTGAGGGGCAGCCCCTAAACTGCTATTGAAAATCACTGAAAATAGACAAACCACTTCAGATGTGTTTTGCCAGAACATTTACAGAAAACTGAGAATGGATTTTTGGATAAGAAATCTGTTTTGACTTTCACCATCACAAACAGAAATGTTTGTTGGTTTAAAGTATATAAGAAGGGATTCAAACATTTTTCTTCAGAATTAGTTGATCAAGGTAAGTGATTATAACCTGTGATCCGTGCTGGAAGGGGACACAAGCACAGTCTCTGACTAGGTGACACGGTGTCCTGCATTCTTTTCTGTTTTTTTCTTTTTGTCATTCTTTTGTGAAGCTTTGACATTAATAAAAAAGAACCAATTCCGTACATCCTTCATTGCATGAACCGCTCTTCAAGATGTGCTTTTTCAGTTTTTCTGGTAAGAAAACAATTGTACATCTTTCTCCTGTGACCATGGCACATTGATAATAGCAGGCACATTTACCAGCAAACAAGAACAAGACTCACACAGAGAGCAGCAGCTGAAATCAATGCACTGTTGAAAGCCATATTCAAAATACAGCAAAACAGTTTAACAACGACCAAACAGTTTTTCTAGTTGGGTGAACCATTGCTGGAAGACACCCAAAACTGAACTGGCTTTCAATGAATTGCAATTGAAATTGCAGAAAGGCAATCACTGCAAGTTCTGACTTCAATTATTTAGGAGTTAAGAATCATGACTTTGCATAATGAACTCTTTTTACTTCCAATTTTTAGGGTTGAGTACAACTGTATAATTTTTTAAATATGCAGCTGTGGTGTTCATGTATCAGTAGGGTCTTCAGAACACAAATTCCACCTTTTGCACCTAAAAGGTGCAGGTACAAACATCTGCCTGGTGCAAAAGTGTCAGAAAAACACTGCAGACCTTCTTCTACTACTTTAAAGTTCAGTTAATACATGCAAAAATAAGTGCTTTGGCCAAACAATAAAATGTTAGAGAAAAAAGCAAATTTCCCACTTATTTTCCATGTAATTTCTGAGGTTCTTGCCCTGGTATATAATATGTGCTGTAACCAATTAGCCAATTCAGAAGTGCTGGAAAACATGTACATACCCCTAGAGAGACCACACTCCTACACAGAGGCACAGAGACCTCCAAGTATTGTTTTACAGATACTGGGATGAGCCTTCCTGTCTCAGCTCTGCAGGGAATTTCAGACTCTTCACCGATTGTCTTCTCTTTGGATACTACTCCTAAACCAGTGTCTTGTTTAAAATTAGCACTGTAGCCACAGGCATTCTCTGCTGGAGTTCATGTCCCACTGAAGAAGGGACACTCTGAGAACAGAGAGCACCTGCAGCTCTTTCTCCTTTAACCTGCTGGCAGATGAACTTGATGCCTTTTAGAATGTTTCCATCAAATTGGCTGGAATTGCTCTTGTTCCAGTGTTAGTTATCAATCAACTCCATGGGATCAAGTGAGAGCTACAGAGACAACAGAATCCAGACTGAAAACAACTGGAGGGGTTTATTTCAGTTTTGATATCTAGTGATATTCTAGTGTACTTAAAATGAGAATACTAATTGTCAAATACAATGAGCATTTCATCTCTTGAGGTGACAACTTAATTACAACCACAGAATTGCTTTTCTCAATGAATTTTGTGCTTCTCTGGGTCAGTCTGACAGAACAAAAAAGCCATATCCATTATGTTCATACACTGCCACAAGCCCATGCCTGCTTGTACTTCAAAATACACAACACCTTGAAATTATTCACTACTTGCTCTTGGAAGGAAAAGGCAAACCCAAGGTGTACCTTCAATATATTCTGTACAATCTATCTATACAATCCGGGGAAGACACAACACAGTATTCCATCCATAATACAACAGCAGTTGTTTCACTAAATGAAAATTATTTTTATGAGGGGAATATAAATGTTTCTGGGGCACAAAAAGTGTGTAGCATAGAAAAGACATACTGCAAGGCAAGTATTCCAGTTAAATATATGCACTCTTTGAACACAATACACAGACCTAGCAGAATGAATTTTAGGCATTTGAAAGGAAAATGACTCACCTGTTCTTTTCTCTGGTTAAATTTAGCTATGGGTACAGCTGCATTATTTTCTCTGCAATGATTCTAGGGAAAAAACTAGTCAGCCCTGGATCTTGGGAATGGTTGGGTTTACAGTAGTGAATAGCTGAAATATGTTTTGAGGTTTGCACATTTAGGATAACATTATTAAAATTAGTATTGAATACTAAGAGACTGTCCCTAAACTGTATTACAATATCACAGTATAAATACAATTGAAGAACTGTGTGCCAGGATTTTGCATATTGTTTAACTGTTGGTTTTTTACTTTAATTTTAGATTGCTTTGGATAAAAATAAGATGATTATAGAAAATTATTTAGTAAAATTTGAAATTCTATTGTAGATAAAGATCAATTTTTCGGAAGAACCATAGCTAAAACTCAGCCATGAGCGCTCTAGCAATATTTTTAGAGAAAAAATTGGGGACAGGTATTTATAGAACTGATGAAGTATGGTGGGAAGGGAAGCACAGCTTTTTTAAAATTGATTTTTAAAAATGAAATATTCTGGTTTTGAGCAGGTTACGAGACAAATACATGAACAAATAAAATTTCAACTAATGCTCATATTAAAGCTCCACAAAAGCACTGATGTAACTAGGAAAATGATTGTTACCTTGATATTGGAAAACCACAGGTCATTTTCATGCAGTGTAGCCACATAAACAGAAGTAAGAAGTCCAAGAGAGACGGCAACAATTCCACCAACAGTTATTGAGAGTCTGCTCCACAGCTTTCCACCTGTAGGATCTTGGAAGAAAAGTATTTCAGTCTGTAATTGTGAAATACGTAATTGAACCTACACGAATTTTGGAAAGCCATTTATACATTGCCTATGCTGCATTCTGCAGGTAACAGGACACCTGGTTTTAACACATCTTTATGGAGGTGTGGTTTTTATTTTCTCACATAGGAAAATCAGAGTATTTAATTTACATACAGAGTGAAATAAAGGGTGCCTTAATTGGTATACTTTAAGAACACCATGATCCTATACAAGTTTAGCTCAACACCATAACTAATTTGTAAATCTGATTTGGAATATCTTCCAGAACTTTTAAAATTCAAGCAATACAGGATGACTGATCACAAAGTAAGAAATTCACATCTCCTTCACAGGTCTAAAAACGGCTGCCTTTTTGGGGGGTTTGCTCAGTTTTTGTAAAAAACAACAGTGAAGGTTCAGCAGCCTCACTAAATACCCACAAAGGGACTGAGCAGAAGCCAAAGCAGCCTTTGATAATGGTGTCATGCTTTGAATTGCAGATGGCCTCCTGCTGACATCAGAGCAAGATCAGGGATGGGACGATGGGAAAGAAAGGATGTGTTTCTAGGCACCTCCAGCCCTCCACTGTACACTGGGGTTTGGGTTGTTGGTCTTTTTTGTTTGTTTGTATTTGTAATGTTGATGTAAGGTTTAATATGGATTAGTGATTGCATCTTTGAAATGGCTATTTTAGACTGTGGGTGACATCTACTGAAGGGTTCCAACCATGCAATTCCATGGAACTGAGGGCTGGGCTGCGGCAGAACCATGATCACTTCCCTTTTTGTACACAGCCCGTGTTTGTGCAGAAACAACAATGTAACTTCCCTTTCACCTGCCCAAATGGAGAGAAACATTTAGAATTTTGATCAAAACATCCCTTAAAGTAAGTTAATCTAAAAATCCCCCCAAAACCAATAAACTTTGTCAGCTCTAAAGCTGTAATTCCAGACAAAAATGTCAGAATTTCATTGCTTAAACAGATCCTGGAATTAAGACACTTAATGCCTCTCTTTTAAATTTACCTAACTAGTGTTCCATAAATTAAAAAGTAGAAGTTTGTAGCTAGATTCAGATTTTATAGGCAACTTGACTATATTTAAGTACATGTCATCATTTGTCTTCAAATCCCTTTATGTTACCAGTGATTTGGACTGGAATTCTTTCAAGAACTTATGGTAGCTATGTACAATCTGATAGTGTGACACTGATACTGAACTGAAAAAATTGTTCTCACCAATTTAAATCAGGATTTTAAAACAGAGATAAGACTGACATGCAGCAATCTGCATGAGACCTCTGTCTCATCATGAATCTTGGTGATATTACAGTATGGAAATGCATTTGGTACATATCTGACCTATGCTTAGAACAGATCAAAAGCTACACACGACTAAAACGCTGTAACGTTACTTTTCTTGTCATTACCCACCAGACGGAATTTTCCCATCAGGCTTCACATTTGTCTCCTCTGAAGGCTGATCTTCAGCTGCTTCTGTGCCTTTTCCAACCCTTCTCTGTCTTACGGCTGTCATGATGTCACTCACTTTAATTCATTATTCTTCGGCCTGACTCCTAAATGGACACACACAAGCAATGCATCTTCCTACCCAAACAGTCACTGCATACTGTATGAAATATGTGAAAATAAAACCACATCTTACTGACATTGCCGACTTTGACTTACAGAACTCTACTGTAGCTAAGGTCTATCTTACCAAAATGCAAGGTTTTTCTTTAAATCTGTACCACTTAAAGAGTAAATGAAAGTATAGAAAACATTATCTTAAATTTATAAAGGCTTATGTTCCCCATTTTACATACTCTTGAACAGGTTTTTCCAAATGATTCATTATTTAGACTGTCCTCACTTTTTTAACCCTTGACTCAAAACTCACATCAGGCTCCCCTTTTTAAAAAGTCTAAGCCCTTCAAAGAAAAATTCATTTTCTCAGTGTATTTTAGTTGGATGATTAAAATATTAAGCTAGTCATTTAAATCCTGGATTTCAAGAAATCCCAAAAAAGGGGACCAAAAGATGTAAAAATGATGCCAGACAACACATTATAAAAAACTAGAGACAGCATTAAAAAACATACTCGATGTTTTACACACCACAGAACTTGAGAACATCCCAAGACAAAAAGCCCAGCCAGCCACTGCCCTGTCAGTGCCCAGGTGCTCTCAGCTCTCTGAGCACGGTCCATGCACGGAACTGCCCTCACCCCGCCGCTCTGCACCCGGCAATCAACGCCATCCCACCCTGAAGGCACAGACCCGCTCCATGCCCGGCGAGCAACAGCTGCTCCTGGTGCTGCCACTGGTGTAAGTGGCTGGCGCTGGCAACGCTGCAGGGAACACGCCTGAGCCACACAACTTTGTTAAAGCTTTTGCAGCGGATTGGCTTCGCCGCCTCCTCCTCACACACCTGGGGAAACACACGGGGACCTACGGGGGCTCGTGGTTTGGAAGCGCTGGTTTGCAGCACACCTGACAATTACTAACAAAGGCGAGATGCTCATCCCCACCCCGCTCGCGGTGCCGCAGGGCTCGGCTTTGCTCTGCCGGGCGGGCAGGTCCGTGCCCGGCCCCGCAGCCGCGGAGAGCCGGGCCCGGGGTAGGGGCCGAGCCGGGGCAGGGCC